>VZSV01000014.1:5407062-5420297 GCA_013398735.1 Nothocercus julius
AAGAGGAACTGTATAATTATGGGAGAATAGCTTAAACTCAGAATCACAAAGGCTAGTACCGAGCACAGTCCAGCTGCTTCCGAACAGGACCACTGACACCTTTGCTAGTCAATGCACCTACAAGATGGGAAGCAAATGGACACTAGTACAAAAAGCAATTTAAGAAGTTGTAACAGAAAGAGTCCTGGATCAAGCTACGTTGGTTTAAATTATTCAATAAACTGGAGCACAGTTTGGGCGTTTTCTATAATCCCAGGATGACAAATTGGTAAATTAAGGGAAGTAATTAAAGACAGCTGAGCTGTGAAAAGTTCAAGGATCTGAACATAAGAAAGGCTTGACATTTCTTGCAGGCATACTGAACAGTGAAATATATTTCAAGAGGAGTAAAAGTGGAATCTGTGTGCAGCAAGTGAGGGTTTAAGATTAAAGATAATATAGGAATGATCCCCAAATTACACAGATATTTTGTCTCAATTTCCAGCAAGAATAAGAATGCTGACCACGAAAGTAAGGCAAAATGGCAGATGGGCAGAGATATCAATGAGCACAGTTAAAACCATAACTCACGGAATGAAACTGATTTCATCTAATTTTGAAGAACAGATGACTACACCTCAAGTTCTAGGTCCTCCTTGCAAACAGACAGAAATAAAGAAATACTTCCAAGTTTTAAACTCATCCAGCCTGCTTTAGATGCCAATTCAAGGACATGAGTTTATACCCTTAAATATGCTTGACTAGAGGGAGCCTGGTTGAGCTGCACAGATGTTAGAGGAACTCGAAAGGATTTAGTGCTCAGGTTTCGGGAAGCAGTTTTCCTCCTATTATTATGCACATTAAAAAAATCTGAAAAAAAAACCACAAAACAATTAACCAAAACTGGGCATATGAAATCACAACGTGATGATACAAAGGTTTTGAATAACTGTATCCATTATGGAATGCTTTCCAAAGATCAAAAAATAGCAACTATATTTAGGAAGGAGTAGGCGGTAGGGGGAAAATTATAGCTATAGACTGCTTATCTGACCCAATATTAGACAAGCATTTGAGCACATCTAAAGATAATTGAAAAGTAATTAAATCCGCAGAGGTAAAACAGACCACAGTGGAATCAGAAATGGGTCTGCAGAAGAGAGATCAGAGCAGCCTCAGTGGTGATTGCCCGATCAAAAAGAATGAAGGACAACTAGTCCTAGCCCTCAGACTGCAGACCGGCACTTACCACAGTTAACTGCAGAAAAATGAGGCCGCTGGCGTGAGAAGGGGAGGGTGACCGAGATGCAAGGGGAGACAACGTCCTTCATACTGAAAGCAGGAGGAGCAAACCAGAGGTGCACGAGTGGCATTCACCAGGCAACAGTCTCGGGATTGTTTCATTTAATGTTTTCATTAGTGGTCTTAGCACAAGTACGTTACTGATAGGCTGTACTCATTATACAAAAGTCCAACCGACACCACCACACCAAGAGGAATACCGCTGAGAGAAGGGAGAATTGGAAATGGGACAAAATGACTAAATTCAAAATAAAAGGCTGCATATACCTGGATTAATAACAAAGAAAAAAAAAATCTGCCACTCAGAAAAGGATGCAAATGCACTCCCTCATGTCAACAGGGCTACGATAAAGATGAACCCAGTTTCCCCAGGATCAGGAGTAGGTCTTTTGCATGAGGCTTGTGCAGTCAAACTAACGCGCAAGGCATTACTAAGAGCTCATCTGAAATAGCTGCACCCCGTTTATATTATCCACATTCCGGAAATACGAACTCACATGAAAATAAAAACTGAAGAATACAATCAAGCTTTAAAAAGGGATTACACAATGTAGCTATTTCTTGAGAAAAAAGCTGAAACTCAAGGCTCTAGCAAAATCCTTCACTTGTATATCCCATTGGTCATGATCCTTGAAAACTATGATTAGAAGCACTTGGCCTAACGCAAGTTCTTAGAATGCCACCCACTTTCTGGTAAGAAGTATTGTAATCATTTACTGTAATCCAATTCCAGCCAAAGTGTCTTAGCACATCACTTTTTCTTGGGGCCATACTCATGCTGCTGTACTCGAGCACTCATATCTGTGCTATAAATTTGTATTTTGGAGTGTGCAATAAAACCAAAGGAAATCTATTACTCAGGAATGTGTAGTCCTGGAGCCACCTAAATATTCTTTTAGAAACAGATGGACTACAGGGTATAAGAAAAGACTTCAAGTGCAAAGTTCTCAGCTTGAAAATTGTTCAAACTCATATTTCTCATTTGCATTAAAAACAGGCTGCTAAAGTAGCAGATGTGCAAGAGAAAAGACCAGCAGAAAGAGCACTCCAACAGAGAAGGAGCAGGCAGAGAAGCACTCTGCCTTGCAGCTGTGAATCAAGTCTGCCCCACTCTAACTCTTGGCTCCTTCCTCATCCACCTTGACTGAAGAGCCTTCCTCACCTCATGGAGGAGGAAGCTGTGGTTCCTCCTTGTCCAAGGGACCTGCACGTCCCTGCAAACCTGCAGCAACGCTGCTGAGGGTGAAGCCCATTTCTCTGAGCCGGCCACATCGACTTAAAGCAAAACCAACAATAGGGTTAGGTCAGTGAGATTTATTAATTCGAGTTTCAGGTGCCATCTCCCAAGCCTATCATTTGACTGTTGACTTTAAAGTGACATTTCTCCCTCCTCACTATTCATTTTCTTTTCCCTTTCACTGCTTGAAAAGCTGAGAACAGGAAAATGACTTCCTTTTCAAGAAAGACAGCAAACGTAGCAATAATTAAATGATCTAGAGAAAGAACAGCTAAAATTGCAGTTCTTGTCCTTTAATCAACTTCATTTACAGGAATCTTGAGCACTCCTGTCACAGCAGCAGGTAAAACATCCTCAGAAAAGGCATATATTAAACTATTGGTATACCTTCAAGCAACAACATATCCAATCTTCCTTAACATTCATACTAATCTTAACAGATAAATATGGGAAGAGAGGAAAAGAGTTCAAATATAAGAACCTAGAAAACATTAAAAACCTGTGTTGCTTATAACCTTATGACAGAGAACAACAGGTAAAGTCCTCAAAGGTTTCATGTGACACCTCCCTCCATCTTCAAATCGTGCTCACACGCAACGTCCCCCGACACCCAGCCCCGTCCCTGGTCCGTCCCCCCCCTGCCCCTCAGCACCCCCGGCAGCTCCCACCTCTCTTGTTCTGATTTAACAGCACTGAGAGCTGCTGCTTCACTCACTCTCACCCACTCTTTTGCTAGCTCCAGGCTCCTTCCCAGGTTCTCTCTCAGCTCTTGGGCTCTGCCCCCTCCCCAGAGGAGAGCTGTCCTGCTGACCCACAGACACAGCTCCCTCCAGAGTCTGCCTCTTCCATCCTTAGTGGCCTCTTTTGGCATTTCAATCATTCCTCTCTCAGGTCTGTTTTTTACTGTGAATTGAACCTTGTGCTCCTAATCCTAGTTTCCTTTCTTCTACCTCTGCTTCATGCCTGAACCCCTGGCTCTTGCTCCGTTTGTCTGTGAGCTCCATCCTTTCCTCAGTCTCTGTGAAGAGCATGGCCTATCAGAGCTAGGCCCATCTTAACTCTCTCAAGCTCCCCCCATCTTGCAGTCCAGACCTTGCAGATTCCTTGTATCCTCCTTGCCTTTTATAGCAGCCCTCCTGTGTTTACCTTCAAAACCCTTGACAGCTGATTCTCTTCCACCTCTCATCCACCCACAAGGGTCACATTGCTGACAGTTTTAAAATTCAACTAGCATCTTTGGTACAACCCATCCTACAGAAAGAAAAGCTTTCTGTAAACATTTAACAAAGTTATGTCAATATTAAGCTTCACATCCCTTTTTTCCAATACCTGCTTTGCTGTGTTGCCTGCCAAACTTTTGCCACATGACATAAACCAAGTCACTTCCAAAATGGTCAAACATTCAGGTTTATTATGAAAACCAACACTGCCTTGTTGCATCCCTTCACCTTCCATAGGTGTTTGCTGTCTGTTGCTCCTCGCCTCACACTGCAAATTCTGTGGGATACAGATGCTTTTTCCTACTGACACATGTTGACTGCCACTCCCCGCCACAGAGACTCCCAACACTAGAGCTACATGAGCCCAAATTCTCCCACCTGGAGACGTCAGCTCCTGGCTGCACCACATCGAGACACTCAGGGCTCCAGGTTGCTTCGTGATGGAGCGAAGACTTTGAGCTCTGGCTGGAGGAAGTACTCATGCCATGCAGGCAACACGGCTAGGAAATTTGTTGTTCTTTCACAAACATTAAGTCCTGGCTAATTTCAAGTCTAGCGTGTACTTCTTCTTTGCTTCCATCCTTATATTTGGAAGAGGGTAAATAAATTCCACAGAAAAGCACAAGCATTGGTGTAACACTGAACCTGAATTAACACAACTATCCTACTTCCACAGAGTCACACCAAACTACATCCATAGGGGCCAGCTGAGCTGGGTGGCATCTCAGGTAAGGTCAGAGTTTTTCTTCAATGTCTGATAATATATGTATGTGATAAAAACATTAACTATAAAAACTACATATATATAATATGCATTTTATTCATCTCCTCCTTTTCTGCACTAGTTAACTTCCAGTTGCAATGTGGCACAGAAGAAATCTGCACATAGTGCCTTTCTGAACCACCTTTGGGACAGAGAGCTCACGTCTGGCTCCCGTGCATTTCCCTGCTGCCACCAGCGTGGTGCTCTGCGTACCCTGAGGAAGTGTCCTCGGTCTGGGGAGGCAAGGGAGGGTTAAACCATTCCCATGCAGCAAGCTGATGCCCTGCAAGCACTCTTGGAGGACTAGCTGTGTGCCTGGGAATGTGGGCACTGGCTCCCTTCCCTGTCCGGCCCACAGCAAGGAGCTGAGCACCTCAGCACAGGCGTTCACCTTGTTGCTGTCGAGCAGGACAAACTCAAAGCACGTGTCCTTGCTGGTACTGCTTTTACATGCAGAAAGCATGCGTACAGTTGGGAAGAAAGAGGCTATTTGAAGACAAAAGCCCATTTTTTATGGGCTTCCTAAACTGGCAATCTGGTCTTAACTGCTAACCTAAGCCAGGGATTGCATGGTGCATGCACACTGGAAACCCTCAGGCCAAATCCCAATCTGCAATTTCCCCTGAAAACCAGAAACCTCTCCTACTCAAATCAAAAGACACAACTGTTCCATTTTAAGCTACAGCAAGATTTACATGAGAACAGGCTATCACATAAAACTCCAGGGAAGACCGTTACATTTAGCGAGGATCTTCAGAGAATGGGAGCAGAGGTCACCCCTTCCCTCCTCTTGCCGCAAGGTACCTGTTCAATGCACCCCCACAGAAAGGCTGGATAAACCTCTGGGGAGAGGGAAGAGCTCCTGCCTCAAGTTTGCGTGGCACGTGGCAGCCATGAACACCAGGTAACTGCTTCCCAGCAGAAGCTGGTAAGGCGATTTCCAAAGCTTCTTCCCGCCAAGCTCTGCTGGGGGCGCAGCACGAGCACAAACACGTTACACGAGCCATTTTTACCAGAACCAGCCCAGGCAGAGCTGTCCAATTCCTGATCTGGCCGCTACCCAAGGTTAAAAAGAGAGAGTTTCCAGTCCGCCATGCCCATCTCTGCTTCTCTGCACCTTTCCAGAAGAATCCTTATGACCCGACGTCCCTGGGGCGGATGAGGATACTGCAGGACCGGCCTTTCGCTCCGCTTACGTCGCGCTCCCTGCCACACTGCCCCGGGGCGATCCAGCTCCGGCTGTCCACAGGCAGGAAACAACGAGGCGCCCGACCCTGCGGGCCCTTGTTAGGGATAATGTTCCACGGCTCTGACGGTTCCTGTCTACGTCTGCCAGTGGGAGGAAATAATTGGCTGGTCGGAGCTGGAGCAGGGGATGTTGGAGAACTATGAACTGGAAATCTGCTTGTGTCAGGAAACTTCAGCCACGTGTTGTATTAATGAAGCAGCTTTTCCACGTTCATTGCAACAAACTGCAAGTTCGTGTTTCCCCCCCCAGCTGCTTCCATTGGCAGGGTGGTGTGCTGGGGGCAGCACTGAGGGCTCCATGCAAAAACAGAGCAGCCTTCCCAGTGCCTCAGGTGGGCAACGCACAGGCAGCTGCAGCCAGAGGCAACCTCTAACGCACAAGAGCAACAGGGCAACGGAAACGCAGGCACTGGAGAGCGGGAAGCGCTGCAGGATCTATGGGCACATGGCGAAGGGTGAACTCCAGGCCAGCTCCGGGCCTTCGACAAAACGCTGCCAGTGCAACGGGTCCAGCTGGCGTGTTTGAGCTAAAACACGGTGAACCGTGCTCCAAGGCATGGTGCGCGCCTCGGGAGAGCTCCTTTTCTGTCCTGCCACTGCGTAATCACGTTAAAGTTTTAGCAGGCTGGCTCCCCGCAGGCTGCAGGGTCTGCACTAGCCAGGCGGTGCTCTCTCCTCAGTAAATTCACCAGCCAGCAAGTCCCCGACACTCCAGCCGGCTTTTTCCTCTTGCTCTGCAGTTACATGATTAGCCCATTTTCCTCCGAGTTTGCACACTGGATCAGGTCCCCACAGGCCCGCTTACACACTTGCGCATACACTGGCTCTTCAATTGCACATCTCAAGTCTTTGATACTTTCCAGGCTCTCAACCACCAGCCCAGTTTGAATATCCTGTAAGCTGTTAGGGCAGTATTTTTAACAAAACCCTTTTACTCTATTTCTGCAATAAGTTAGACACACAGTCAGTCACTGTGTCCCAAATGCACAGCAGTGATGTACATTAACTCCATTTCCTGCTTTGATTGGGATGGATAAACATCAAGCAATGCTGGGTAAGTTACTTGCACTATCCAAGGGGTTTGTACAATCTCCTGTTTCATCTACCCTCAGGTGGGAAACAATTTCTGAGGAAGCAGACTGTTCAGGAGACTGACTCCTCCACAGAGCATCTTCCAAAGTTGACCTCAAGCTGCTGCTAAAACATGAATTTAAAATGATATAAAGGGATTAAATTACAAACTGCAATGAAAAAAAAACACGCTTTAAAACATTTGACTGGTGTAAGCCAGTTCTGGCAAGTGTCGAAGTTACCTCCTCGTCTCTATGCACTAACCATAAACAGACACTCTCCTAAGACGGAAAAACCTGGAAACTGCAAATATATAACATACTTTTAAGCAAAATATATAACACATTTAACATACTTTTGTCAATATGACATTTTCAGTTGTGCAATTTAAAGGAAGGAAACTTTTTTCAAAATTGCTGGAGCTTCATTTTGGAAGCCCTTTCTTTTGCTGCCGTTATTTCAGCTGTTTAAAGGTTTTCACATCCTTCAAGTAATATTTAAAATATGCTGATCTAATATGCCCTTTCAAACTCTGGCGCAGAAACAATTTCCCTAATTTATGGCTAGGACGATGGCCAAGAGGCCATTTCCTAAGAAAACGAGCCAGCTACATGGTAATCAGACCCTTGGCTAGGCCATGTCATCGCCGGTGACTATTCCTGCCAAGCAGGGCCTGGCTCACAGGGCATAGGAGTGTGTTGGTCTTCAACGGGACCCACTCGTGCAAACTCTTGGCCCACAGCTCCGAGACCGCGAGGCAGAGGCTCTGCAAGGAAGGTGTCTGGACAACCGCAGGCTGGGGGACAGAAGTCTTTGGCTGCAAGGGGGACGGTCTCATCAAGCTCATTGCTGCTCAGAGCAGTAATGGAGCAACCAAGGCCGGATGGAGCCTTGTTCACACCTTCAAAGGAAGCAAACACTGAAGATACATGTTATAGGTGAGAGAGAAGTAATTCAATTTTAGCAAGGGTGAGTTTCCTCTGAAAGAAATGTTGATCTGTTTATACGGAAGTTTAAGAAGTTTATTTGCATCTTCAGAACTCTAGAGAGAAAGCAGAATGCAACAATTTGCTCAAAATGAAAACCTCCTTCTTCCAGTACCAATATTTTAGCTACACAGAAAAGTCATCTGAAAATAGCTAGGCTTTCCTACGCATTTCTCCTCACAGTTACTATAAGACCTCCGACACAGAGAAGGAAAAGCAGCCCAGAGCATGTTGCACTCAGTCTACTGAACGGCTCTCTCTTTAGTAACCCCAGGTCTCTCAACAGCAAAACACCTGGGGGAGAAAGGAGGTGGAGAAGTTCAAAAGGAAGCGGTGTTATTCAAGCACTGCTAGGCCCTATACGAAGCAGGAGCAGAGTGCCCGAGAGCACCCGGCGGCGCCAGCACACACGAGCCCCTTGTCATCCCGGCCTGAGGCTGGGGGCAGCTGGGGCTGCCCCTCCGGGCGAGCGCCGCGGCTGGGGGCTGCTCCCAGCAGAGGTGCAAGGCAACGGGCAAGAACAAAACATGGCAACTTGGATGAACGATCTTTGAGAAGATTTTCTGGAAAGGACTAAGTCTTCTTTGGGAGAAGCAAGAAAATGAAGGATGTGAAGAACTGCCAGCATGTTTTGCTAAATGCACTTGAGGAAAATGAATCTCCATGCGAAGGGCTTAGCCTGAATTGGTCTGAAATGGTACAAGGAATTCTTGGGTGGCAGATCCTAAAACAATGGATTTACAACTGCGAAAATACAGTGTCTCCCTAAAACGGAATAGGTATTGCAGGATTATTACCCTCTCAAAGCAAATTTCTGAGCAACAAAAAACATCTCAAGCATTTCATAACATATCATGAAAAAAACCTGAAAGCTGGTAAGCAGATTTTTTTTTTTGTAATCTAAACCTGCTATGCAGCAAGACTTACCTTTTAGGGAAAGGTATTAAAAATAAAGACTGGAACCAAAACACTAAATCCTGCACAACACTAACACTGCACGACACAAATGCTCCATAAGGTACCTTATGTTCTTGTGCTTCCTACCACAGTTCACACGCTATGTGACTCTTCCTATAAGAATATACTAAATGAAAGCAGAAGTGTATGTGCCTCAGAAATACACCCTTGTGGCAATATATTCACCCATGCAAAACAGACCAGCAATACAGGAAACTTTTCTGCTGTGGGGTGTGAGAGCTGAACTGGGAAAGACTTCCCAAAGTGCACAGGGAGGGGAGGGAGGAAGGGAAAAAAGGAAGAGCTCCGAGGGTATCATATCAAGCTTACATAAGGTAAATTATAGTCCCCAAAACACCATGAAGTCAGTTTATGGTGTCCCTGCTAATGACATGGAATGAAAACATTTTCTTTTCTGCATTTTTCAAGGCTGCCAGGAAAAAGCTGGAAGGAACATGGTGACCAGAAACAAAAAAAAATGAGCAAAGGGCTCAGTTTCCACAAGGAACACTAAACATAACTGAAATGGCCAAGACAACACAGGGGATTCAGTTTTCCAGCTCATAGCTAAGCTTATTTAGGTATCTAAACCTCACAGGCACTTACTCCGAAACTCTTCTGTTGCAACCATGCAACCAAGATAACCATGAGCTAAAGCCTGTCCGTGGGCTTCCAACTCAACAGTTCCAAAGGCAGGGAGCGGAGAGGCAGCGCAGCCTAAATCCAAAGTGGGATAGAAGAGCAACAGCTTCTGAATGCTGTTTGCCCTCGAAAAAGAGAAAAATGCTCAGGGTGAGAAGAGTCAAAAAAGGTTAACTAGGACTAACGGGATGAAAAGAATAAAGGAAACGGGCGGGCTGATTAGCAGGAGGGCTTCCTGGCAGCAGAATGTACCAGCCTGCAGAGTAATCTCCCTCCAACAGGGCCCTGAAAGCCCCGCCGCTTGCTACCCTTTTGAAAAAATTACACGGACAACAGGAAAGTGTGGGAAAGAATCCTGCACTTCAGAGCAGCGTAGGTTTTTCTACCTCTACAGAGCCCCCTCCTCAATTCAGCCAACTGTACCAATTCAGCCAAGGTGTCTTGCTGCTCCTTTTTAACAACCGAGTTCTCCTTGGGCCACAGTAGCTTTGCTCCCGCTTAACTCCAGCTGCATCACGTGGGGACAAGGCATTTGCACGATATTCACAGTGCAGGAGACAGCAGTACCTAAGAATATATCAGTAAAGCAAAAACAAACAAACAAACAAAGTCTATTGTAGTTCGTGTTCAGACCCTTACCTACCCTTCAGCAGTACGTGGCTGGGCAATTACAAGTTTATTAGCTGTAAGCAATGGCTGTTTACAAGGAAAATGTATTTTGGAAGGTGTTGCGTGTTGTCATGTACCCTGTGGTTCCAGGCGCTTCCTTGTATCGACTACTAACGGCTGGAATTTTTCCAAGTCCAGTTCGTTTCCCTGAAGGACTAGGGCGCCTGCCTTCAGCAGGGGCGCTCAGCACAGCGGCCGCGCTCAGCACGTGGTGAATTTGCCGTTCTCTGCGGCGCACGCACTTCGACCCCAAGCAGGCTGCCAGGGCACGGAAACGCCCTGCGCAAACACAACTGCTTTTCTTTACTGCCTGAGAAGGGCTTCGGGAGGCTCCCCTGCTCGCCAGTAAGCAGGCGGCAGGGCTGCAGGAACACGCGCACCTGCGGCGCAGCCGAGCCCGGCGCCGCAGCACCGTGGGCATCTCTGCCGGGAACGGCACCGCAAGGGCCTGAGGCGGCGCCGGCCACCCAGGGGCTGCCTGCCCGGTCACTGCCACCCACAGCAACAGTGAGACCTTCACATTGTCACCCTGGCGCCGACTCGACCCGCCCTCCACCCCCGCTGCATCCCGGAGGGCTCCGGGAACACGAGGGCTGCACGACGCTCCCTGGCCTGCACGAGCAGGGCTCTCCTGCTAACAGCGGCGACGTCAGCTCTAAACGCTTTATTGCCTGTAGTCATGAGTAAGTATTGGAGAGGAGCTGAAACATGCTGAGTGCTTCTAAGTTAACCAAGGTAATACACAGCAGGATTTTTTTTCTATGATTAAGAAAACAACAAAACAAATGCACGTGTATAAGATCCTTCAATCCTGTTCTTCTTCAGCATAGCTGATGCTGTAATGCACAAGAAAAATGGAGAACAGGATTAGCCAGACAACTTGAGAAAGTTGTTTGTGCTTAGTTCGTATTTACCTAATCCACCGTTGCCAGGGCTAGTGGCACAGCGAGCTGCTCCCAGGCACGTACCGAAGCAGAGAGGCGACTTAGGGCAGAACCGGAGCGGCGCCGCGAGCGGGCCCTGCTCGGCCGCAGCCTGCGCGGCCTGGGCGCAGCAGCGGCAGTGGGGCGGCCGCCGCGGGAAGCAGCCTCACGTGCAGGGGACAACTCCTGGAGCTCGCGTTGCAAACCCAGAAAAGCAACAAAAGGACCCCCCCGCCAAAGGCAGCCACTGATGAGCCTGATGTCAGCAAAGCCGGACGCCTCTGTCACAGGCAAAGCAGCAGGTGGGGAGATGCTGAAGCACCCGCGAGAACAGCTCTCATCATGCCAAGCACAAAGCAACGGAGCGTTAAAAAAAAAAATCAAATCCAAATCCTGCTTCACATGCAGTACTCCTGACAGGAAGGACTGTTCAGTGCCTCTCAGAGGATCCTTGAAACCTTCAGGAAGGTCACTTGAAGTCTCATGATACTGCTAACGGGTCAAATTAAGATCTGGGAAAATGATGCAAGTTACAGCAGCACCTGCCAAGCGGGAACAAGAACAGGTATGCTGGCTGCTCCAAGCACACACCACAAACGGGCTCGGGACACCTGGAGCGAGGCTTTCGCTTCGCTTCCTCCTGCCGGCCATTTCCTCGGGGAGCAGTAAAAGGCCCGGATGAGGCCACCGGACCCCTCCAGGAAACTTCCCGGCCCGCGCCAGCGCGTGGCAGCCACTCGCGCTGCCGCTTGCGCCCGCTGCCCGCCAGCCCCACGCGGGTCCCTGGAAAGGGGCGCTCCGGGAAGGCAGCTTGCCCTCGACTCGACCTCATCTGCAGCTCAATCCGCACCGGGACAACGAGAAACGACATGGTCGGGATCTACAGGCAAAGATCGTGGAAAAGGACGGTACGGGACACTTTGGCATCTCTTTTTGTACCCAAAAAGTAAAGTACCCAAATTTTTACTCTCCATGAAAAGAGCGGGAGCAGGAGAGATGGTCAGAAATATGGATGGAGCCTGCTGGGGAACAAACATGGAGATTCACTCTGAAGCAGAGACTAAGAATACACGCAGGAGAATTTAGTTCTTTTCTGCCTAAAATAAACATCTCAAGCAAGCGCTTCAAATAACGTTAAAGTATTAAAAATAGTTTATGAAAAACGGGTGTCTTTCAGGCTGTGTCCTTCTAGGGAAAAGCTCCCAGTAAGCCTGATGATAAACAACTAAGACTAACTAGAAGATAATTTTCAACCTATCCCATAAGCAGCATTTTATCATTTTTATCTCAAATTGACACAAGCTAAACATAAGCTAGGAACACACCACACAAAGGTGATAGCTGCCTAATAAAACTTACTCTAGGCTCTTTGATTTGCTTAGATTTTCCTTTAGGAACCAACAGGGAAGGGTTAAATCATTTTTACCAGGGAATATAAAGTTTCTCTCCTTCATCCTGGGCCTGTAGGAGGGATGACCTTTGTTTTCTCGGTAATAAAACATTTTATTCCCAGTCTTTATGTTAGACATACCAAAGTCATGACATTAGTCTGCTATTTGGGAATCAAAGTTCTCCAAAGCTTCTGAGAAAACGGGTAGTATTTTCAGAAATGTCACTGGGCCGGCTCCGGCCCCCGGCAATACAGGGTAATCGGAAGGCCCCGGGAGATGGGCTGCACTTACCTTACAGCCTCCTAGGAAGGGCAGCAGTAGCAAGGACACCGCTGGGGCACAGACCTCACGCCAAATGAGCACTGTGACCACATCCTTAATGATCTTTTAAAGATTAGCCGGCCTACGCAGAAAACTTGCCACTGATATTTGCTGCCTCTAATGGTACCCAAAATACTCTTTGTCCCAGCCACGCTGCACAGAGAGCACCCCAGCCTGTCTGCTGGTGCAGAACTGCCCCTTCCACCTGCGTGACCCTCCTGGCCACAGAGAAAGGGGTTGACTCCCATGGACCCAGGTCTTCTCATGCTGGTTTTTCTTCATGATTAGCCTGATCCTCACTGGAAAAAAAAAAAAAAATCAAACCAAGCAACAACCCAAATCAGGCACAGACAACTTAAAACGTTCAACCAGATTGTGCAACAGTAACAGCCGACAGGTCTTTCCTACTAATTTTTATGCTCTGACTTTGCTGAAACTGTGTTTGCAAAGAGGCGCCACACCAAAGTCGTGGACAGCCCTGTGCTACTACTGGGGGAAATCTCACCCCCTCAGCCCTTTGAGAACA
>VZSV01000014.1:5420747-5432608 GCA_013398735.1 Nothocercus julius
TTTTTTTTTTAATCTTGGCTAAAACAAGTTGAAAATGGGTTTTTGCATTTATATTTACACCCTGAGGAAGCAGCTAGAGCACTTGGCATTTTCCATGGATGTTAACGGCAACTGCTTGCTGCTCAGTATCTTTGAAAAACAGACTCACAACTGAGCCACTAGATTTTTAGGTTTTTAAGAACTATTATAATCATTTGTTCTGTTTTATTGCACAAGCCACAGAATTTCCCCTTACCAAGACCTCCATCATGACTAATAACCTCCTGAATTTGACAACTTTGTGAAAATAATTTCCCCCGTTACTACACCTCATTTCCACTGTAGTGCTTTCAAATTTTGATCTTCCAAACACACATTTTTGTGACATAAATGATCCCAAATTTGCAGGAGGACCAGGGCAATCTGGTACCAACAGCATCAGGTACAGCAGACACTTCTGTGGAAGGGAACCAAGAAGAACATGGAGCCGGTGTGAGGGCTGCTCTGAAGTTTGAGATCTGCTCTTCAAAAGCTCTGCCCTTTAGGCTTCACATGCTCCTGGTAACTACAGAAAAGTTCAACTGAAAGAAAAAGAAATTCCATACACAGGCTTTAAAATACAAGCCAACAAACCTCCATAAAACAAGGAACCAAACCAATGACCAACCAGGTATATGTAACTTCAGCATAGAGAGATGCTTTCAGCAAGGAGATTAAGCCCTTGAACTATTTGTAGACGTGTCAGTTCTCAGTCATTCGTCTTATTCCGGAACTAGCACACATAGAAATGCTTCACCTAATGTTCCTAGTGTTGGGATTAACAGGGCAAACACACAAACAGCAGTTTACTTTTATAGCCTGTACTTGTGAAATTAGCTTGAACAGTGTTTATTCTTACACCCATTTATTCCTAGTGTAAGGCATAGCTTTTGATCTGGGCGGAATATGACTGCATATGAGAAAACAAATATTGAAGTAGACAGGTGTCCTTGGCTGCCCAGGGAAGTCAGCAGACAAAGAGTCTGGTACACAGTCCCAGAAAAAACAGACCGAAATCACAGGAAACACTGTGTGTGCTCTTACATGCAAAGAAACGTAATGAGATCAATTAGAGACCTGCAACCCTAACCACAATTAGTGCCTTATCACTCACGTCACAGCTGCAGGTTCCTCAGCTCACTGGCTTCTACAAACACCTGCCGAAAGGAGGGCAGAGCCTCGGATAACCCCCGTGCCACGCGCAGCACGAGGCGGCCACCTCCGGCCTCACCGGCCCCACCAGGCTGACCCGCGGGGGGATAACCCTGCCCGGAAGAGGCCACAGGTGCCAGCGCACAGCAGTCCTCCCTCCCCGCGGCGGGTTTACCCGGGTACATCCGTGACGCCGACGACATCGTGGCGGGAGAGCGTCCCCACCTGCCGGGCCCTGCATCCCAAGCAAGTCTGCAGCACCACAGCCTTCCAGCCACCGAGGGGGCTGCCCCGGGACAGCCGGGGCTCTCGGCCTGAGACACGTCACAGTCACGCTCCTGCCTTTGCGCGGGGACAGAGGCGATTCGAGAGGGCATCCCCGTGTCCAGCTATTACCATCTGCATGTTTATCTTACGGCAGGGTAAGTCAGAAAGCAATGGAATAAATTCAAGGTTCTTCAGTAAATCAACCTCCCTGTTTTAATTAAGAACATCACTGCCCACGCTCAGCCTTATCTTCATACCTTCCTTCAAGTGACAGCATATTTTACATAGGCATTTTTTCTCCCAAGAAAGATAACAAAATACCTCATTTTCTCCTCCCTGAAGACACTGGTTTCTAAGGTCATGGGACTAAGAATTTGAAAGCAATTGAAGAACTACCAGCACCAAAGAACTGGATGCCAACAAAATCTCACCTTTTCCACTAAAAGTTGAGATTCATATCCAAACTCCTTTGAAATTCAGGTAACGCTAAATGCAAATATTGCAATTTGATTACTTCTCTAAAAGCTCAAGAAATGGTAATGTTTCTTCACCTCACAGCCCAGAAGCATAAAGAACTGTTAAAGATAAATAAATAAAGCATAACTTTCAACACTCAGTATTTTCCCTCCTCCCCATCTACTACGAGCCACTCAAACTTTTGTGTGGGAAAAGAAACAAAACCCATAAGCCCTCTAAAATTTACCACGTGCCTGTCAAGTCAGGATAACCCACCAAGTACGGCTGTGGGCCACATGTTCCATGCGTTCAGATCCTGCGGACAATTTTCAAAAAAGAAAATGTTTTCTGTCTGCATTCAGCTTTCCCCTCTAATACAAGGTAGGTCACGTAAATTAAGCACATTGTTGATCTCAAAATACAATAATAAATGGTCTGAAGTAGACAGCCTTCAAGTTATGATTCCTCCTGATATATGTAACAAAACCAACACCATAATCCAAACACTACTATCCATACAGTTTGGAAAATAAATGCTTGTTATTAGAAATATACAAACAGCAAAGTCTTACAGCATAAGTTGGGATACATATCTAGGTCCCAAACCCTTCCTGAGTACTTAGATTCCTTATACAACCATTGATCAATCTCATAATCCCTCTGTTCAATATAAAAATAGATATAACTTAGCAAAAGAATAATTTAAAAGATCTACCAGATTAAGATGCAAGTTGTTTTAATTTCAAAGTGTTGCTCCTATTCTAAATACTTGGGAGATACTCCTTTGCAACAGCTGCAGACATCACACGAGCATCTACAGAAGTGGAGTATCATTACACCAGGATGACAACCATGCAAGTAAAATCTCAGAAGTAAATCCCTTTACAAATTGTGCCACAAAGAAACATACAACTCTTCAGTAAATCAGCTGCTTTGTTTTGCTCTAAATTTCTATTTACTTAGATGCTGTTTCTGGGTGTGTTCCTCATCGTTTTATGGTTCATCATCCTAGCTTGAGCATGTTACAGCAAGGCTCCATGTGCCATAGACTACTGCTGAGCAACTCTCTGCAAACACACAAAGTTCTTCTGAAAAATCATAAACAACTCTGACCAAATCAATAAAGATGCAGCACATCATCTAAAAAAAAAAATACAAGAAATTTAAATTCACAGTCACTATGAACTGTAATAGGTAATCCTACCTACTGAATATGAATGAAACTTCCTATTAGCCTTTCTTCTAAATGTTAGCTTGATATTATTGCAACCAAAACTTGGCTACAGACAGACATATCTGAGCAGTATCAACGAGAACCTGCCAGAGGAGCAGTTCTATGCACAGTTTATTTTCCAGGCATGGGTGAGGATGCACATAGGTTGGCAGGACAAGGACTTCGTAATCAGTGTCAGGAGCATCAGAAAAGCAGATCTGCTGAAGATACTATGAAAACATCATTACTGCCTGAGCCAAAATTTGGCCATAAAAATAATTTAAAATGCACACAAGGGCTAACAGCTGCAGACAGAGCTAGGAAACACATTTCCACACGCTCACTTTAACTTCCACAATACAAATCAACCACCCGCTGACCACTAGCGTGTCTTGGTACCCTCTTGGTATTCTTCCTTGTACAATACTGAAGCTGGACTTACTTTATACCAGTGCAGAATTAAATATAAACCACCGAGCTGCTGTACAAAGCGCTGGGGGTCCTAAATAAGAAAGAAACCCCCCAAATAACCAACCTGTATACGTAAAAACGTGTCATGGGCTATACTGGGTAGACTGAACATACTCTGGCCCTGGCAGAGCGCTAGAGAGGAGCCACGCCGGCTCAGACAGGGCACTACCACAGCTACACAGCTATCAGTGCTAGCTACACAAGCACAGATTTTGTGCATCAACCTCTAGAGACCCAGCTCAAGAGATCCACATTACAGGGATCACAAAAGAAAATGGAGAGCTGCACTCATCTAACTACAAAAATGGGTTAAAGAAGGTAAGAAGAGATCCAGTAGGCTGCAACCTCTGAGACAGAGCAACCACAGCAGAAAATACAACACTGCTTTTACCGAAAGCAAGCAGGAGAGCACTCAGCACACCAGCACGCAGGACTCAGAGCGGGGTGCAGTTTTCTAATGCAGCGGAAGGTGAAGCCAGTGCAAGGGCACTGCTGGCAGGAACAGGGTCCTCCGGCCGGGACAGGAGCCTCCCTGTCTGAAACACCCCAGCAACACTGCCCTGTCCCTTGGGCCTCAGGTGTCAGCGCAACCAGGAGCGAGGCGGTGGGAGGGCCTGTCGCCAATGAGGGCAATGGCTCTGCCCTCTTTCCTAGCCACTCAGGCCCCAGGTAAGCCCGATGCCAAGGGCTTGAATGCTATGCCAGTCACCACAGCAGGCTTACAAATGCTTAATCTGCTTTGATTTTGCTTCAAAATGCTTCGGACTTAAAAGTGAAAAAGAGAAAGTTCTACATTCTTCTTCCCTTTTATGGCTACAGCTTGTTTTTTTTTCTGCCACTTAAGAATGTTATAATAAAGGAAAGGGTATTACAAGATAAACTCATCTAGGTCACAGGAAAGAACATTTTCCATGCTAACCTAAAGTACAAATGATCTCTCTGCAATCTCATAATCTGCAATCAACATAAACTCTATAGACAGCAGCAGTTAGTTTGTCCCCTTCTAATCTTGGCAATCAGTAAGTCAATGAACAATTTTATCAGAGTAACTCTACGCTGCCAGGGTTACAGCACAGTAGAGTTGTGCAATGAGCATTCTTGCACAAAAGGTACATTTTCAGATGCACTTAGACACCTACTTGGAATAAGGAAGCTCTTGGCTCCAATCAGCAATTCACTATAAAAGCAAAGCTAAAAAGCTTTTCTCTATTTGCAAAGTCGGGTAAAAATTCTTCTGCAACAGTTGTTCCCCTTACATTTTGGTCTCTTACACTATTAGCTCAGTCTGTACAGCATCTTTTCTATCCCATCTTCAGATTACTCTGTCAAAACACTGTAAATAACTTGTTTCCACTTTGGCAACACGCTGGGTGTGGGGGGAAGAAAGATCTTCACTAAAGTAACAGTAATACCAGCGGACAACAAACGATTATTCTACTGAAGACACGATATACACATAAGGTAATATGTATAGCAAGTTTAAATTACACAAAACCTTTTCATTCTGGGAAGCACATCTATGAGGAAATTAAATGAGGCAACTATCAATTACTGAAGCAACCTCACATTGAAAAATGTGCTTCTACCTCCAGCCTTCCTGCATGGTCTGTGCAAAGAAAGCTCCTACCCCGAATCCCCTCTTTGAAAAGGGCTTTCTAAAAAGAGGGGCCAATTACTGCAAGCTGCTAAGGCTGGGATGGGACCTGCCCTGAAGGGCTGTTTTGATCCCTGTTATCCGTGCTGGCGTCCAGCCTGGCCGCCTGTACAGGCCAGGAAGACCTACAGGAACCTCATATGGGAATTAGCAGCCGGCACCTTCCCTTTGACAAGACAAGTCACAAGAGAGAAGCAGGGAAAAAGGAAAAAGCAGCAAGTTTTATTAGAATATTATGCAGTCTTCCAATATGAATACATGTATTTGATTGAATCATGAAATAACAGGAAAGCAAACAAGAATGCAACATAATGGATCTTCTGCAGAGCCCACAGGAAGTTCAGACCTACCAGCATCCCAAAACCACAAGTGATTTTTTTTTAATTAAAAAAAAAAGGCATTTGCTGAGTTACATGTCTCTAATCACACTCCACGTGCCTGCTTTGCTACTACATCGTAACGCCTGAATCCAGTGAGACAAATAAGCCTGCTGTTTAATGCAGTCTAAAATTAAAGCCTGTTTTTTGTTGTCCCATAGGCACCGCTGCAGTGATTATGATTAATAAAAACAATGTCCAATTGCTATTTTCCACAAAGATTAAGACAGTATGCTGCAAACATTCCTGGACAAACACAGAGCATTATTCCCCAGCATAAGAGCTAACTAACTTATCCTGCAAAATCTTGGGTTTATTCCTATTGTTTCTTGAGGGAAGGACACAAGAAGTTTTACATTTGTATTTAAGACAACACTGTCTGCTGACGGCAGGGTAAGTACTACACACAGGAGGCTTCGGAAGTTCCAGCACCCACTAACGGTCCAGGTGTCCCTTCACACTGAACCTAGTCTTCCTCTCCTCCGTGCAGACATCTCAGAGCTTTTCTTGAACAATTTAAATGGTGTTGCACAACATGGAAGATGACGTTCATTAGGTAAAGGAGGCAGAATTTTAACCGAGTTGCCCCAAATGCCTGTAGCCAGTGACAAAACCAAAGGCTCCAGTGCAGTCTCATCCCCGTTAGAGTGACCAAACCTTCGGCAGAGCTCCTAAAGGTGCTGGAATTCCGCCCAGGACAGCCCAACCTGCAGCCTCAGCCCTGGAAAGTCCTGCTGTCTCCTCGTGACAAACCTGCCAAGGTGGCAGTAGAAGACAAAGGAGCTGGGCACAGCAGGCTCCAGGTGCCAACAAGCACCTGAGCAGGACAAGCTCAAACCTGAAAGCCGCTCATTGCACAGCAGTTACGGACTTCAAAATCTTAGTAATCTTTTCTCACTGCTTTCTGAGAAGGGCTGTGGAGGCCACACCTCACTCAGCGGCAGCGGGACTCAGAGGCAAAAGAAATGTAACCAAATCAGCCAGACTTCAAACCTCCGAGCCACAAAGTCTACCTGGGGGGTGTCTCATTCACACACCAACAGTAAAATAAAGCAGAAATGCCTAAAACTGTGATTGTTTGTCTTGGCTTGTCTTGTATTTAAAGAATCGGAGGTTGTTTATTTCATGTATTTAATCCTCCGTAGTGTTCCCTTCCCCAGAAAAGGTGTATTTATTCTTCTGCCCCAGTGAACCAGAAAGGGCCAGGCTGTACTTGGCTGGGCAGCCTGCTGATGCAACGTCCCTCAGCATGCCAAAAACCATCGCTGCCTGCGCTGCATCCTGCGCTGCATCCCGTGCGGCCGCCCGGCACTGCTGCCGTGTGCGTACAGGAGCCCTGCACGCTGAGAAGCACCGCAGACAACATTCTGCTTGGGATCTGTTTTTCCACCATCCCATTTTTTTTCCTGGGGGATGAAGCCGTCACGTGTGATGCATAGTGATGCGATGCCAGTTGTTTTGGAGGATGTACTCCGAGACATCCAAGATGCAACGTTTAGGGCTGTCTGTGAAACACCAAAGCTAAGAGGTATCCGTGGCTTTCCAAGATTGCATCCAGAAGCCTCTAGCTTCAGGCAGGTGCGAAGCACCAACATAACCCAGACTGGGGAGGGCTAGGGGGCTTTATCATTCTCATTTCCAAAAACGCACTGAGGGCAAACACTGGCTGTCATACCCAGAAGAACATGCACTTTAATAAGAGGCTGGCATGCAAGTAAAAATAAACTTTCTTCTCCCAGTACTAGGGAGCCAACTCTCCAACATCAAGAACCATGCTTGCTTTGGAAGCTTTCCAGTCACATCTTTCCGTATATGCGATTGGATATATATTTTATAAGCTTGGGTAGATGTTGCTGTTACAAGCTTATTCCATTAATACTTCATATGAAAATAAACCTCCTCCACATTTCAAGAAAACAACTGTTCCCTGGCAACAATTAGTGGAAACTGTTGTCATGGGTATTTTACTTTGAAGATTTAAAAGGGAGAGAGGGGACCCTTCGCTCTCCCTCTCCGTCTTCAGCAAAACCCATAGTTCAAAGGACAGTTTTCTTCTCCAAAGTAAAAACTTCAAATATCTGAATTCCCAGAGAGCTGGAAAAAGAGGGAAACAAAACAGCAGCCTAGACCATTGTAACTACTACAATCAGTTGTTCCACACTGAAAAACATGCTGCCCTCCATATCCCAATGCTATTAAAAAAAAAAAAAAAATCTCGGGCTTGAGATACAATGACTAAACCCAGTTTTTTGGAAACCGACCAGAACATCTTTCGAAGATAAAAGAGAGTGTTACTGTTTATTAGAATCAAAAAATAAGAAATCAACTATTTGAAAATAGAAAAACGTGAACTAGAGCTCTAAGAGAGCTTGGGTGCAGAAAGGCTTGAAACAGCTTTGAAGCAGCAAGAAATACGAAGGCTCCAAACTTTGTCCCACACAAGGACTGAGCTGGCAATTTGTCAGAAGCCAAAGGGCTGCAGCTAATTATTTGGCATTTGCATAGCTTGTGAAGCAAAAATAAATGCATGTCCCCAGCAGAGGCACTTGTGATGATTTCCACTTCACTGCAGGTTTTCAATCTTACATTCTTCAAATTATGCCAAACAGATTTTTCCTGAAAAACAAGGCATATGGGGACGGTCTCTCTTTTCCTTGTCTAGATACAAAGTCACAAGACACAGGCTACTTCACCGGTTTAAGTAGCACTGTCAATTTGCAATTCTAAATTTGCCCCTCCATTAATTCAGGCGGCAGGAGACGGGCGAGACTGAACAAAACCACGCTCTTAATAAGTAAGAGTGAAACTCTGCTTTACTTTTTACAAAACTATTCCCAAGCCCATCAGCATCAAGCTCCATTGCTAGAAAATGAGCAAGCCTTAGTGCTCACGCCCCTCCAGAGGACACTGCGTGGCCTCAGGGCACCTTCTCCTCCGTGCTGGGGGACACACAGGGACACATGCACAGGGCCAACCCCAAGGGTGACACCTCGGCTCCCAGGACACCCTGGGCGGGGGCTCCCCTAGGTAACCTTGGACACATCCTGCTTTTTGCTATATTTTCCTGTGCTTCAGCTTCCCTCCAGCATAAGTGCAAAAGAGCACTTCCATCCTTCACAGGCACAAAAATGACCCTAACTCAAAAAAAACTCTCCGGTACCACAGTGACCTGTGACAAGGTATGGCTTTCTGCTCAGTGAGCAGCCCATGCTTAAAAACCAGGAAGGCATCTGTTTGTTGTGTCTTGTAATGCAACTCTGGGTTGTAGCTGCCTCACTGACTTGTGTTTAAGCTGCAGAAAGCAAGTTTATATGCAAGACATCTCCAAATCTGAGAGATGCTGCTGATCACAATCCTGCCATTGCCTCCTGGAAAAAAAAAAAAAAAAAATGTGGTAAGCAGATCAGAACAGACCTAAGGCTTCAAATGTTTGGGTGCAGACTTAGACTTCCACTGTCTTTGGGAATCTCACAACTTGGAAAGCTTATCATCTGGTCCATCTACTGCACTATCCTCTAAGTCAGCTAACTTGATGGATGTTATCCACCTGTATGAAACAATAATGTCACGCACTTCAGCTTCTGCATATAGAGTTGTAAAATTAATCAGTATTTCTAACAAACTAATTACTTTTTACCATGCAAGCTTAGAGGTTCTTTCTCTGTTTCAATAACTGAATAAATTACTCCTGGACACAGGAAGATGCTTGCTTAAGATGCTTACCCTAATGCCTGTCCTGCCCTTGCACTACTACTCTTCAGAGGACCTAAGTCTCCCAACTAAGCTATAACAAAGCTCCAAACTTCCTGTTGGAACTAAAAATATGGCTCAAGACAAAAATGTAAAACTTAGCACAAGTCACAGAAATTTAACAGCTGCCCAGTAACAGCTCATTGCTAATCTGAATGCTAGAAGTTGCCATAAGAAAGCAAAACAGGAGGATTTCATTAGTCTAGGTAAAGGAAAGAATACCATCTTAAGTTCTCACTGGATGAGGGAAACAAATGATAGAAGTGCTTGCTGAAGACTTGCTTTCTCCTAGTAGGGAGATCTTTCCTGCTCTTGCACATTTTAGGAANNNNAAAAAAAAAAAAAAAAAAAAAAAAAAAAGAAAAAAAAAGTCTCTTCACAGAAGTTGATACATACTGCCTTGCCCATCACTGCTTTGTATCTAGAAACCAGTAACTGAACATCACTTTCTCACTGCTTTTTTTTATATATAGTGTAAAGCATATTCGCTTATATGAACATAATGAAATGTATACAGAAAGTGTCTGAATTTATGTAAACAGGAACAAAGATAAACAGTGTGTATAGTTTTGTTGTATTGTGAGGCGTAAGAGCTGGTTTCTCTTGAGACAGCTCACAAGAAGGTACGTTCCTTAAAGGATGCAAAGGAGATGAAAATGCAAAGAAACCACGCTGCTTAACACAGAGAAGCACCCTTCCTGCTGTCAAACAAACTCTGTCCGGCAGCTACCCCAGGGCACCTGTCTCGGAGCAGGGCAGTGCAGCTCCCCACCGAGGCGGCGCAGGCTAAGCTGCCCAGCACCGACCGGAGCACGTGTGTGCTCCGCCACCGTCCTGGGGCCGGCGCCGGCTCCCTTCGGGGCACAGCTTCCCCGCAGCGGCTGCTCTGGCATCTTCACTATGCTGTGAAATCTGAAACCGTGAGGCCTTACCTATTCAGCCCAAACGTTTCCCAACATGCTCTTCCCATAAAGAAATATTTTCCGATTATTTTTGTCCATCTGATGACCCACAATTAACCTACGCAAGTACCAGCAACAACAAGCTAACGTTGTGCACCCTGCATACGCTGCTATAGCAAATGCTAATTAAAGCAAAACACTGAAGGGCAGCAACTTTTAAAACCACTGGATAAAATGGAACCTGCTCAGCTAATGGGAGCAGCACTGAATTCATCTCATACGGGCACAAATGCAGACACCAGATTGGAAAGTATTTCTGAAATAATGGTGTCATGGATGATGCCAACACAAACATAAGCTGGCTTGCTTCCTGTGCCTCTTTCCTTGCAATGTCACACAGTTCCAGCACAATCACATATTCCCAAAAGGGTCGTTCTCCAACTTAACTATCAATGCGAGTTTAAAAGCCTTTTTGACAGTAGATTCTTTAAAATTTCCTGGTCTGATTTTTCCAAATGTTTAAGAGCTGTTCTACTCCCTGCTGGCGTTGAAATGCACCTTTCACGTGGCATTAAGAGCCGCATCCACCAGCAGTGGCTCACACCGCACTGTCCCCCCTACTCCTCCCTCTTTACTGAGAGAGTTTCAGCTCTGCAATTGAGTTACTCCGAACGCTTACTTGCGGAGAACACACTGACCATCTTAGAGGATAAAACTAAGGACTAGGATCATCATCATTAGCATTAGCAGCAAAAATTAAACCTATGACACGCAGATTCTCAAACTGGAATAAAAACTGGAAAAAAATGGATCACCTCCGTTGATATTCTAGGGCTACAGCGCTCTGGGGTGTTATTCACACAACAGAGCCATCACCGAAACAAAGGTCCTTTCCACAGTGCTGCTGTCCTTCAAGCAGCATGTTGTGTGAACATTCAGACCTGGCAAACAGAAAATGTGGCCAACACCTGAACTCATCAGTGGATGTACCAGAACTCCAAGGCACTTCAGTGCCGACTTTGTTGCAAGAACACGCCTTCCATCATGGTGTCTTTTCAAGGGCACCTTCTGTTTCTGCTAAGCCTGACTCTCCTTAAATACAATAAACACGGATTAACATCACCTAATCAACTATCAGATCTTATTAGTTAACAGAGATAAGAAAATCCTAACTGCATCCTCACTTTCACCAGTGCACACGCTGACCCTAAGACTAGAAGGGTTCAACTCACATTTTTAAAAACAGTACCTGAGTAGCACCAGAAGTGAATGGAAAAGAAAGAAAAAATAATTCAGCCCAAATGAATGACAGTACTTAAATTCAGAAAACCTTCTTTATAAGAAAATAGAAAAAAAATGAATATAGTTCTTACCTGCACTACTTCTACTCCTCTTTTCCTGGAAAAGAAAAAAAAAAAAAAGGAAGGGTTATTTTGGGAAATATGGGAAAAATATAAATCAAACACTAATGAAAACGGGTTGCTTCGCACTAGACTGCGGACAACGAGAACCTGCACTACTGCACCTCACTGGAGCTCAGCAGCGCCGCATGCAGCTCCACGTGGCCTGCGAGGCACCGAGGGCAGCGGCCGCGACCCGCG
>VZSV01000014.1:5433083-5463789 GCA_013398735.1 Nothocercus julius
CGGCCGCAGCCACACATACATCCCGAATATGCCCTCACACACCCCCCGCCAGGAGGGGCGGCATATCCTGGGAACAGCCCCTCCCAAATATCTAGTTATTCCAGACTCCAGCCACTGCTCTGGCACTGTGTCCCAGGGGCTAACGGCAGAGCGGAGGGGCTGCCGCGTCGCACTCCTGCGGAGCTGTGCCCACGAAAGGCCAGCAAGGGACACAAGCGAGCGCGCGGACATGGCTATGGATACGGGTGGCTTCATCCCTGAAGGACGAGTCCCTCCAGCACCAGTGAGCCTCCAAGCTCCCTGCACGTGAAGCAGCCCCAGCGCCGTGGCGTTCTGGGGGTAAAACAGGACACAAGCGCAGGGATGCGACAGGGACAAAGGCAGTATTTGGCAATACCCTCTCCCAGACATTGGGGAATCTGGACTTCAACGACAGACTTGCGGTTGCTCTGTCTCCTGGGGAAGCAGGGATCAAACACGTGGGGTTTGCCAGGAAGGCACAACCCTTTGAAGGGTGCTTTGGCCATACCACGAATAGCTCTAGCAGTCCTGAGGGGTCAGGGACAAGAGGCTGCAGAGGCCCATTTGTCCCACTCCAGATCGCTGGGAACCACCACCGGCACGGCCAATTCTAGGCAAACCTGCAGGCAAGGCTGGCCTGCTCAGCCAGGGTGAGACTGAGACTCGGCTACGCGCAGACAGGCAGGACTCGGTCCCTGCAGCCGACAAGTCATCCAGCAAAACAGACCGTTTCTGTTTCAGTCCCGAGAGCAGCGCCGAGCCCCTGGCAAAGGGCCCAGCCATCTCTGCTCGATGCTATTTTCCCAATACATGCGCACTACTTAAGTGTATTATAACTGTCTTTTCATTGTGAAGACAGGAAATTTAATCTAAGAACCAAAATCTGCAGCAAGTACAAGCCTGGAATTTCTTGTCCTTTTTCCTGCTAAACTCACATGTGAAACCAAAGGCCCTTTTTGCAGAGGTCACAAAGCAGGACTGCAAAATCTGTCCACAGTGACTTTCTATCTAAGTGCAACTGCGTTGTTGTCCAGAGCTGCAACTGCTGAATACACAATAGCTCCTCCAGTTTTCTGCCCAATACAGTACGTCTTTCTTTTGGAAGGTCATTACAAAGATGCCCAAAGGGACAGGCAATCAATCAGCATCTCTGACACAAGCTGCTCCCTTCTTCCACTTTCCAAGTCTGGAGTTTCTCTGGCCCAGCAGCAGCGTGCCCTGCACACCCACAACAGGGAGCTCGCCGTTGCTCCACATGGAAATTAAAGAGAAAACGAAACCAGGCACCCCTTACAGAGGGTTTCAAAGCCCTCTTGCAGATAACCGCAGCGTGTTCACGGCGGGGGTTTATGCACTACCACGAGAGCAGGGCAGACACGGCGACAGCAAGTCACCTGCGGCGAGCCAGCTGCACGGGGCCGTGGGCACAACCGAGCCCTGCGGAGAAGGGGTTAACAGCCAAATTGCTTTATCTTGCTTAGCCCCGTGAAAATCGTTGTTAGGCAAGAAATAATAGGTAGGGAGCGCTTCTCTGTAAATAACTGCAGCAGCCCACTCAGAAGCATTCCAAGTATTGTAAGCTAAAACTTAAAATAACCAAAGCAGCTGCATTTTTGCTGTGCCTGCCCCAGAGTGAAGAGAACAGCTCAGAGCGCTGCTGAAGCAGGCCGGCCTGCAACGCCTGCCGCGGAGCCCCTCGGACAGGCTGCGCTGCCTGCCGGGCCCGCGCGCGCTCTCAGCGAGCTCTGTTCTGCCTGAAGAACACTCTCAAGCTGGTTGCCAAAGCCACTTGAGAAGGAATCATTCCCAAGGCTTTCTATAATCCCCCCACCAAAACGGACTCTGCAAATTTACCGGGCCTGCTGGAAGCGGCGAGTCCTGCCCCAGCACAAAGGCAGCAGCCAGACCAGCCCGGGAGTGTGTGCCAGCCCGGGAACAGTAAAAGAGGTGTCTGCTGCTGGGTATGAAGTCACACGTGCTTAAAAAACTCAAGGAAGCAGGAAACCATTGGCAAGGCTAGCTTGTCGCGCTGGGTCTTCCTCTTTTTCAGCAGTGGAGTTTTCCCTTTGGTTACCTGAAATTGTAACATTTTTATATTTAAACACAGGGAGAAGGGACCCTAAGAGCACACATGCTTTGCAACTAGTTAATATGGGAAAAACCCTATTCACCAAACAAATCGTGAATGCCCAGTGCAGCCTCTCTGGCCAGGCAGGCCACGAGCGCAGGGCAGCAGGACAGCGCTCCGGGAAACGACCCGCCGAGACCCCTGTGGGACCTCAGCCCCAGCTCCAGAAACTCCGGGGCCCGCAGTAAAAGCACCTGGAGAGCAGAAGGCAGCCCGTGGGCCACCCAAATGCGTCACCAGCAAGGGGCCACCTGTGACGGGCGCTCCGCGCACACAGACAGTTCCCCAATTCCTTGTTCTGGGCCATGGGTACAGCTGTAGATGGATCACCATGGCTCCACGTGGTGCTTAAAAAGCTGGCACGAAAGACACGTGCTGCACGCTAGCTATGCTGCCCGCTCCACGCGAGCCACACTGCCTGCTGCACGCGAGCGGCACGGGCCCTGCGGCCGTTTCGAGCAGCGCGGACTGGCTCCCTGCAAGCTACGTCGAAACGTTCACCGCAGAGCAGCCAAATACACATGACATAGTTTTACCACTTCTAAGTTTGTCAAAGTAAACACCTCATTTGCAGCAGAGTTTCAGTACTTTGGCTGGGCACAGCAAAGCCACAGAAACCTACTCAGGTGCAGCACAAATCCCCGACCAGCAGCCCTGGTGCAGCCTTCCCTCACCACAGAGCTCTGCTCAGTCGTGCACTGTGGCACTTGCAAAAAACTGAAGTGCTCATCGTAACTTACTGTTGCACAGACCTGCAATACAGAGCACAGCCGGAAGATGATGACTTCCCAGCTGCATACCTGAAGGCAGTGAACCACCTCACTTGATAATGCAAGCCTCCCCATAGGCAAGGGTGATTAAAGCTTCTACCACGCAAGCTGACATCATGTTTCAGAAAGGATGGTCTGTGGATTTAGAAAAGAATGCAATATCAGGTTGCCATAACCTCCTTATTTCATATTCTAGAATTGATGCTTTATCACAGCCAAAACTACATACAATAGTCCCACTGATTGATTTTTTTGTTGTTGTTGTTATCCAAAGTAAATAGTTTGGATTTAGTTTGCATTCTTCCCACAGCACATAGGACTTGAACCAACACACCAGTGTGTTAGTGAATGACTGTTAAAAACGGAAAGCAGCTACCATGTCACATAGTTAAAATCAACTAGCATCTCTTTTCTGATTGCTCTGGGTGACAAGGAGTGAAGTTCGTTTTCTCAGATAGCAGAATACATCACCGCTAAAGTCTCCCACTTAAGAAGGGGTACACAGTAATAATAATAATAATGTATTGCTTTGATATTAAACAAACAAACATTTCCTCTAGAAAAGCAATATATCATCACTGGTGGGAGGGGGGAGGGGATTAGGATTATTAATGAATTGGAGCAAAATCCTACATCCACAAAGAGACCTTCCAGCACACGGAATTTATCAGAGGCCAGGACGGCTCCATGCAGACACCACCAGAGCTCAGCGCACATGCTGCTCGTTGGCACCTGCTTCTCCTCCTGGCACACAGGCAAGCTCTGTCAAGTTGCCTTTTTCCCCTCCTCATCAGGAGGGCACCCTGCATTCCTGTTACTAAGCATATGTGACGATCCTTGCTTTTATCTTACTGTCCATCTGGGAAGGAACTGGCTGGCATCCCCCAAACGGGATGCTCGCTGTCAGGAGGCCCGGCCTCACGCTCAAGTCAGCTGAAAGCATCTGAAATACTCCAAGACTCCGTTGCAATGGGGAGAGGGTTTGTTCGTGTAGTTTTTGGTTGGCTGGTTGGTTTGTGGGGGTAGTATCCGGCGTCTTAAGCCGACATTTAACTAGGGCTAAATTTTCCCAATTTAAACCCAACCATTCTTACCTTTCTGCAAGCTTTGCCCCCTTCTGTAATCAGTACTTTTGAAAGATCTACAATTGAAATGGATTAAAAGTTAGCCTCTGGTGTGTGGGGGTGTTTTTTCCTCTCAGTTTGCTCAGCCTCTCTTTTAAAGCATCCTAAATCCACAGGAGAAGGAAAATAAAGTACACTTTCATAGCCATGCATCATCAGCTAATGTAATATCAGCGAGAAAATATGTCACTTATTGTTGCCAATGTGCTCTTTACATGCGCTGCCAAAAAAAACCCTGAAGCTTCTGGGCTGTCATAGGGGACCATTTAATCAGAAAGTCACTGACGGTAGGTACAACTTGTGCACTGCTTCCTTGGTCTATAGTGGTTTATACCAATAGGGAACAGTCCGAGCAGTAGGAGCCCTCATACTTCAAACACTCCAACACCATAAGTGATTTTCACACCACCATCCCATTCACACCTGACATTTGGCAGAGCCATCTGATCTTCCGCACATCTTCAAAGCAGGGTATCATCCCACCGACAGCTATAAACCCGCTCCTCGGAGTGCGGCGGCTGCACAGAGTGCCAGGCAAGGGACTAGGTGAGAGCATTTTGGCAGGGCAGGCAGCAGCACCGTCCTTGAGCACCCGCCTGAGCACTGCAGTGCTCCCCACCTTGCAAACGGCAGCATCCAAACCACGACACAATTTGGGAAGCAAAGCTCAAAAGCCTTCTGAGATTCAAGCTGGGGGAGCCATGGAAGAAAGAAACCAGATGCTTTAAGAAGTAACTGTAAGGAAATAAACTGCCTTCAGTTACTAAACATTAAGACTAAATTTTAACAGTGGTTTGTTGAAACATTACAGGATTACTAATTTCAGCATTAAACAACAGCTATTACGGAAATAAAATCTGTAAATCATAAAAGTCATAAAAGCCATTAAGTTGTGAAACACAAACTAGAGAGGACCTGTTTTCTCCTTAAACTAGATTCACAGCACAGATCAGTGTGGCCGAGCTCCGCAGGACTTTCCTCTCGGAAGCGGAGCCCCGTGTGCCGGGAGCCCATATGCCCTGCGCCCCAGCAGGGCACAGATCCTCCAGCCCTGGTCTGCTAAGAAAAGTGTGAGAAGCCACCAGAAAGAATAAAAACAATGTACATGAGCACAGGGAAGAAAAAAAAAAAAAAAGCAATGAATTATTTATCCTACCCGACATTCAAACATATATTTAGTAATCAACCATAAGCGATAATGCAGGGTTTGGCCTTCCAACATAGGCATGTAACATCAACAGGGAATTCTGGCATTACCAGATCCAGTCCTCTGCTATAGCAGGCAGTCACAACATGCAATCTCTTCATGAGCCAGACACCATCTTCAAAACAAACTGTTTTGACTCTGTATCTTCCACTGCAGCATATAATTTCTTCAAAGGACCTTCAAATTTTCATGCTGAATCATTCCAGAGTCATCCTAAGGCTTCAATACTTTTTGCCTCCTTAAGCACTGCAAAGAGCAACCACGTTGCCTCTGCGCCAAGCTCTTGTTGTCTTTCCGTGACTTTAACCATCCTACAGTCAGTAGGACCCTTGGTAAAAAGCAAACCTATGACCCTTCCCTGTCTAAAGCCACGAGATGCTGGGGATCACTGAAAGAGACCCGAGAAGCAGCAGCGCCACAAGCCGGAAGATTCTCTCCCTTCTGGAGACAAACACGGCACTGGCCGTTTGCATGTACTGCAAACTCCTACTGCAGGGGCTGTTAAAGGGGCCTAGAAACTTAGGGACACACTTGTGTTTACAAACAAGATGAGCAATAACCCTCATACCCAAGGGTTTATCATCAGAAAGGCACTGAGTGCTGCCTATTTGAACTCCAGCGCCATGATATGTTCAATTAGCGGCCACATAGGTCATCGCAACAGTAAAACAGTTTAATATTTCTTCTCGGAAATTAAGTTGCTAAAACTATATGTTTACATCATTCTGAGCAGCCCTCCCCCTATTTTAATTTAAGACAGGAGTTAGAAAATCACTAAATAGTCTGAAGTTCTCTGAAATCACAAGATAAGTCACTATGTGGCAAGCAAGATTCTGGAGACTCCACTCTGTTGCAAGCAGAGCTCCAAAAATCAGGCAAGCAATTTTTTTTTCGTGAAGGGAAACTTCAGCTCGGGAAAGAGGGCAATCCCCTATCCACTAAAAAGCTCATTAGTTAGCTGATTGGTATTTGTTTACGTTTGACTTTCAAGATGCTGTCAAATTGCATGGAGAAAAAAAAAAATCCCACTTCTTAATTCCGCTAAAGAAAGCGAGCGGATATTAGCATTTCTGATAGCTCCTCCAGAATTAAATTTGAATGCAATGGTAGTAAAACCATACAGAGATTTGCCATGAAATGCTGTCTATACTGAAACTGGAAGGATAAGTCACACTGATTTAATGAAGATAACTTCTGGACTGGATTTCTGGACATACCCAAGACTACGCCAGACTGAAAACTAAAGGTAAACAGATACCTCCCCCTTTCCCCCACACCAACTGAGAATCCAACAAGCAGGTGCAATTCAGTTTTCCAGACAATGTCAGTTAACAAGAGAGTTCATCTCCCATGGTTAAATCGACTACGCAAACCTACGCTTACACTCCAAGTGATGGGTATATGTCCCAGACAACACAAATAATGAAATTTCTCCATTACTGGCCAAAGAAACCTGCATCCTCACTTATTTCACTCCAACTACAAAGCACGCTCTGTATGCTCAGAGAGCAAAACATGACGGTAAGCAACTGCGCAAAACGGGATTAGAAAGGCCTGACAGAAGAGTGCTAGCTTTAAAAATAACAAGCTTTAGTTTAGTCAAACTACACCACAGGTTTGCTAGGACTGAGATACCACTGTACCTGAAATGAGCTCAGGTGCAAGGCCTCATACTCTACCCGTGCTGGCCTCCGCACTCGTCCTGAGCTACAGGAACTCCAACACCCAGGTTTACAGCAAACCCTGGAACTACACGAGACAAGATAACCGAGCTCCTGCCCACTGCCCTCCAGAGGCTGCGTCTTCGGGGAGAGGGCCTAAGAATCAGCAAGTGCTGAAGCAACATACTGGGAGTCAAACCAGTGCACACACCTACACTTCAGCCCAAGTAGCTAGAATTTGTTTAGAAAACTGAACTTTAAGCTCCACAGTCCGGGTACTAAAAACCACCAAAGCCTGCGGCAGCGCAGAGCGCAGTGCAGCCTGTGGGGCTCACCGGAGGCTGTGTCCAGGTTCTGGGTTTTGCAGCCTGCGCTTCGTTCTTCACTGCCCAAATCCCCTGAACTGGCTGGTTTAAAACCATCTCACGGGTATCTTCTTGCGCTACACTCAAAGACAGATTGAACTATAGGCCCACTGAGATTGGAAAAGAAAACCAAAAAGAAGAGAAATGCTGAGAACGGGAAAGAGGAGAATATTTTTTTAATCATGATACAGGTGAGGCTGTGAAACAAAGTGAGCGAGTACAACCTTATCCACCCTTCATCCATAAAGAAGCCCCTCTCCTCGAAGACCATAATCACCCTTTTTCTTTTACAACAGATTTCCGCCTGGGAGATCAGCTCTCCGAAACGGGAGTGCTGGAGTCCTTATGCCAGACACAAGCCTTGCCTTATTCTGGGGCTTCTTTGCACTCTGGCCTCACTGTTCAATGTGACCTAATATAAAATTACTCACTGTTCAATATGACTTCTAATTTTTAATACATATGCACCAAAGCTAGTGAAACCTGCATACATATTTTATAGACAGCTTTCTCTCAGGATCTTAACAATTCCCAATACCCAATTATTAATGAGACAAACAGCTGCCTCCCACGCACTAGCATTCAAGGTTTCTGAGGCTTTTGAAAGATGAGACAAGGTTTATCAGGGTGCATTTTTTACTTCCTTTGCATACTACAGACTCATGACATGCATTAAGGCATCCAAAAACTTGTTTCATTAGTGGTTTTAGACTTAAGCACCACCAATCAGCCTTAGGCATCAAACAATTCTTCTCTATTACTGCAAATAAGCTGCCCAGATCACAGAGGTTCATATTTGTGCAAATATAGGTTCATTTAGGTGCACTTGTAAAGCATCCAACTCCAACAACTTGCAGAGCAACTACACCAAGATGCTACATACATACCATACAAATCAACTCTGATAGCATAAACTGATGCAGGAAAACAGAGCATCTTCTTCGAACCTCTGAAAGGTTCTCAGAAGGGTTCAGAGTTTGTAAGTCTCCCATCCAGTTCATGCTTGGACTGTTAAAAACACTTTAAGGCACCTGTTTTAACGGTGACATGGCTTGAAGGAGAAACTTTTGTCTAAATCCTCATGGCTAAATCCTGAGAATTAATTCAGAACTTTCCGGAGAGTAGGGGGTCTCCTTCCTATAATGTGTCTCTACAGAGGGTTTTTAACCCATCTGGTAAGGCAACGTAAAAGCCTTCTGTGCAAGAAAAGGGATAAAAACGTCCACTAAATTTTCAGCCACTAATCAAAGCTCAGAGCCGCCTGAGCTTCTAAAAAAGTCACTAAAGCAGATTTAAAAGCACACATGCTTCTCCAAAGCTGCCATTTCCAAAGCCCTCCCTCTGTTCCTCCCATCACCTCTCCGCCTTCTGCAGGTGCTCCATTTACCTTAAGTTTTACCTAATCTCTACTTTTACCCCCCCCCCCCCCAAAAAAAAACACCCTGGCAGCTTGCCAGAGCCTCACGGCTGGAATTCACATGTAGAGAAGGAGCTGGAAATGCCCTCGTGTTCAGTGGGGACGGTGAGGCCAGCGTGCCCGTCCTGAGAACGAGGGGCAGCGGGAGAGGAGCACGTCTGCCACGCAGGCTAGAGCTGCTCTTTAACCCACTGACCCTGAAACCACACGCTGTGCACCCACTGCCACTCTCCAAGACCCTGGCAAACAGCCTTACACAAACCTTGCGGGAGTTTTAAAGGGACCAGACACCCACAGAGACATGCATGAGAAATGTGTAATACTTTTTTTCTTTTTTTTTTTTTCCTCCCTCTCTCTCCTTTCCACATCTTGGATCTAAGAAAGACTTGGCATTTTTTTGGCAGAAGGAAGAGATACATTTAAGTTGAGCAACCTGCCAAGCAAAAATGAGTTTATTCATTTCCAGACAGGCTTCAAAAAGATATATAGGTATCTAGGGGTTTTCTCCATGCAAAACTGCATCATACAAACAGAAAAAGGTTAACAAGTTCATTTCGGCTCACAAAAGAAACTCTATTGCAACCTCTCCCCCCTTCCTCCCACTTTTTGCATAAATGTTGGCCCTAAGGCTTGAACACGGTACAAGCCAGGCACCAAGTCTCACTAGACTTGAGATCATTTGTAATTTCTCGTTTCCCACATTCGCGGGTGATCGTTTGCGCACATAAGGAGCAGCTTTGCTCTAAAGTTATGGAACCAGAGTAATGTCATCATTTCATAGCAATTAACAGCAAGAGTCGGAGCAAAGAAATTACTGGGGCCAAATACTTATTCTGTAACATATACGAATCTGGCATTTCATCAGCTTAAAAGGATATCCATGGAAAGACCTAGCAAGAAATGATTAATGCAACATACGTTCCTAGAAATCTTTACTCCTAAAACTCTATCAGTAAAACCTCATATAAGTCAGTTCCTCTGCTTTGTTTGCTCCCTTTGAGATAACGTTACAAGCTTCAATCTTCAGGGCATTGCTGCATACAGCTATTATTTTGAAGATGACAGGTCAGGTTAGCCCCAAATTCATGTTATGTAAACCAAAAAAGGATTCATCTTTATTTTGCGACTCAGCCCTAAATACTGCATGAACCATGTGAGTGGCAGACAGAAAAGCAGCTAGAAAGTGAAACATGAAATTCCACAGCCCGGTCCCCTATTTGAGGAGAACAAGACATTGACTAACAAATACACAGTGCAAATCACTGAGCTGAGAAATGGATTGCTCTCCTCCACCTCAGCGGGTCCAGAAGCCAGCACCAGTAACAGCAGCTCCCCTCCACTTCAAGCAACTGCAGTTTTCCAAGAGAAATAATTTTTCTCTATTTGGAAGCCTCTTTGAAAGGCTTGCAAAAACACGAAATTCGTATTCTCTCCTAACCACCCAAAGCACTAAAAAAGATGCCATGCTTAATGTATGATTCAAGTGAAATTAGCCTCTTTGCTAATTTCTGCTGGTGTGCAACTGTCCAGATGCTGCCGTCAAGGACTTACCCAAACCACATTATTCTTCCACTCATCTTAAGTTAGCTTGGAAGGCACCTTTGAGCTATGCGTAAAAATCACTAATGTTGGTTCCCAGTGGTAAATAACGGAAATTTTCCACTGGCACACACTTTTGCCCCTCTCTTCCTCCTCCAGAGGAAAGGTCAAAACAACAGGAGCCCATTTTGATACAAACCCATGCCGGAAGGCAGAGCAATCTGCTTGCTGACAGCGTTCGATTCCAGGCTGATAGGACAACAGCTGAAAGCCACGGGAGCGCCAGTGGCTGCAGCACCTCGTACCTGCTGGCAAAGACCCTATCACATCCCTGACAGACCCAAGGGCACAACTGTAGCCACAGGCGTTAGCAAAAGGTGCCGATAAGAGGGAGATTTCCCCAGTTTCCTTGGACAGGGCTGCAGTTTTGCTGAGCTAGGAATCATATTCATGTAACTAAGTAAAGCTGTGAACCTTTTAACATTAAGGCAAGGTAGGTCAGGAGGATTCCCAGAAATACACTATAAAGCTTTGGGAAAGGAGGAATGTAGGATCTTAAAGGGTAAGATCAGCCAGGGTCAGAAAAAGCAAACCTGAAGCTGCAATATAGATGAAATAGTGAGATAAAAATTCTCCAGCACTCACGATGGTTCCCACACCTGAAAAGGGCAAACGGGATCTCTGGGAATCCCCACCCTGGCTGGAGAAAATTCCTGCCCCAGTGTCTAGACCACTTCAGAGAAGCGAATCTGTATGTGCATTGAATAAGTACCTATTTCGCCAAGCATTTCATTCTGCTTTACATAACACTGTGGTCTGTTGCTAAATAAAGATTAGAATTCTTCCTACTTCTTCTAGTCTATAGGCTTCTTGCTTTAAGCAGTAGCATATGCGTAGTTTGCTAGAATATATGTTTTCCTGTCCGCTTCAGTGGATCATTTACAGAGAAATAGGCAGAAAAAAAATACAGTATTTTATATATCATAAAGCACAGCTACAACCTGGTTTTGATCCAAGCTCCCAAATACTTTAAAATGTATTCTGAAATACTTGAAAATGATAGAGTCAGGAACACTGCCTTGTTTGCTTACAGTAAGTTCACAGCATCCCATTTCTCTGAATCAACCTTTTTTTTTTTTTCTTTCATTTCTTTCCTCAGTCCTTCTGCAGGTATCACTATGCCCAAGACTCTTCCTTGAGCTCACTCTCAAAGCATCTGACTTGCTGTCTCCTACATCTCCAGTCCTCCCTGGTGCATCTTGCTGGTCTCTCACACTCTCCAAGTGCTCTTATCAACCCTACCTTTGTTATTCTCATGACTTATCCTGGACAGCAGTTTTTACATCTACCCTTTCCAGCAGCAGCTGAACTCATATGATATATGGCTGCAACTTTCCCAAATTTGGTCAAGGCATATAGAAGTCAATGCACAATATCAAAAATGACATTACATTTTCTAACTGGGCTTTATTTTGACCTCTATTTAGATCCACTGGGAAGGGATCAAAAAGTGGATTGTTTCAGTGCGCAATTGGAAGAACTAGACAGTTTCTTGGGTCTTCTTAGATTTTCTAGCAGCTGCCTGAACAAGCAAAATTGTAGAGGAGGGCTGTTATTCAAAATCTCATCCTCCCTCTCAGGAAAGGAAGAAAGAGGAAAAAAAAAAAAAAAAAAAAAAAAAAAAAAAAAAAAAAAAAAAAAAAAAAAAAAAAAAAAAAAAAAGAGAGAGAGAGCTAAAGCCAACACTTCAGCCCGATTGCATTTCATTCACTTCCCTTGCGGAATTACCTAGATTGGCTGGTGCCTGCCTCTCCCCATTACAACACTGGTGTGATCACAACATGCTGATGAGTTACAAGATAACCTAAAGCCCTCTGGGGGTGGTGATGGGGAAGCTGCTTCTATTCTAATCTACCAAATTACCATTGTCCTTATCATTGCTAAGGAGGCGGATACATCAACGGCGGATCTGGGCGCTGGAGCCGGGCAATGCAAGGCAGACACAAAAGCAGTTGCTTCCCGTTGGGTTATTCTTGTCCAGCTCCGCCCTGAAACTCACTCTTCAACCTCAATAATTGGCAGCAACTAATTAGAAGGAAAAATGCAAGCAGTTGATTAAATGTTTGATTAAATGTTGATTACATGTTTGATTAAACAGACCACAGAACAAATTTCCCTTGGACAAGAGCACTTGTTTTCTGTTGCTCACTTCTGTTTGCAGACACAAGAGATAAGGAGCTGTGGAGATGGTGCTGTACCACACACCGGGACCTGCCGCCTGCTGCCGACTGTGCAGCACGGACGCACTGATGCCTCCTCTGCCACAGGCCCGTTTCGGAACCGGCCATCCCTGCATCCACGGGGCCAACTGCCCGCGTGCTCTCATCAGGGCCTTGACATATATAATTACTCAATTCCCTGGATGCATATGTGGAAAAATCCACACAAAGTAGCAGCTTCAAACCCTACGGAAGGCTCTGGGTGTCCTACACGGGTCCCTGAAGAGGAGGCCTCGCACGGCGCCGCGGACCTCCAGCCACGCTGCCGCCGGCTCTGCCGCCGCGGCTGTGGCGGGCGGGCTGCACCCCAGCTTCACCCGCGGGCAGCGCCTTCACGGCTAGCAGAGACGCTCCTCCCCGAAACCTTCTCAGGCCTCAGAAACAACAAACCTGTGCTGTCTTCGGAAAATTAAATAAAAGGGGGGGAGGGGGTACAGAATGTTGGGAAAGTTTTCCCTTCTCTAGGAGGCCACAGAGAGCCACCATCTCACGTGGCCCACAGCCACACACCCCGCCGAAACACTGCATCACCATTAATTATTCTCACCGATTTCCAGGCAAGAGTGAAAAACTAGGCAGGGTGATAGTTTTCTTTCACGGGCTGATCTGAACTCCTACACTTTTTCCTCCACCTGAATTCCAGCATGGCCATCAGCAAAGCGCAAGCCAAGTCCTTGCCCCCGGGCGGCTCCGGGCAAGCAGCGCTCCAGCCCCGCTCCGGCGAGCGCTCCTGGCACCTGGCAGGATCCAGGCCACCCAGCACCCGGGGGCTGCACCGTGTCCTCCCACCTTCCCACTTCCAACGCACAGCCCAGCAGCACCCGCCTAACGGGATCGACACCCGCCTTCATTTTGCTACCTCGAGGCCGGACATCGAGGTGAGACCAGCTTCAGTGCAAAGAACTAAAATGAAACGAACAACCAATGAGTTGTTCAATTCTGTTTCGAAATCGAGTGCTGAAAGGCTGCAGCCGGCTTGCAAAGCGCTGGCCTGCGGGTTGCTCAGCTGAGCTTACTACTTAACTTCACAGTGGAGTTCACACCAGCACCCGGTGTTACTGGGGTCACAGACCCTGCTCCAGAGCTACAGAACAGACTTATTTATTTCCTCTTGAAGATGCTCATTGAAGATGCTCAGTCAGATGCGAGGCTGGAACTGCTTTCATATGTGCTGCTCTCTTAAAAGAAAAATGCTAGTTAGGCCATGGCTTAAATTTTTCAGAGAAACTTTCTCTGGTGAGAGGTAACTTCTCTATTCACATTCTTCGGGAAAAAAAAAAAAAAGGCTACAATTTAGAAATGAAAGAAAAAAATAGAAACTGCCATTTTGGCCATTTAAAGCTATGAACGAAGAAAGAATGAATGAGTCGTATGTGAAAATACAAAATAATAATAAAAAAAGAATACTGCTAAAAGCAGTAAGATTTCTTTTTTCAAATATTTCTCTGTAAAATAATCCACATCCTCTGCAAAATAATCTAAGGCCCTAAACAACAGTCTTGCATCCTACGCCTACAACAAAGTGATTACAAACACTTCTGAAGTTACACGTACACTAAGCTTGCCATTAAACCCCCACTCTGCACATGCAGGAGAGAGATGAACTAACTACATCCATAAAATAATATAACCTGGGGCTGTTTCATAATCAAAGATAGGCTTCTTCCCACTTCTTCCTCAAATCTCTCCGCTGAGAAATTGGCTGCAAGGATGCTCAAGATGCATCTGACGTCTCTCTCCACGGACAGCTCCACGTTTCCTGTGCTGGGAGCTGAGGCACTGAGCCAGCCAAACACCCCTGGTCTTGCACCTTTCTGGAAGTGTGGGCAGCTATAGGACGCTCACGCTGCCAAGCGCCAGAAGTCAACGCGAACACCTACAGCAAGGATGGACCTGCTAGGTGAACAGAGGCAACAGAAGCTGTGAACGATGCCTGCCAGTGCAGACACTCACAGAGCAGTGCTGCTTTTTCCCTTCTTTCTGGGTTTTGCAGAGGAGCTGCATACACTCCTTCTTAAAAGGTGCTGCCTCTTGAGATGTAGGGCACAGGTTTGTTTGCTATTATATGAGACAGCTCCAAGATTGGGGCTGGAGGCTTTTATCCTGGATAAGATCCCTCTGGAAGCAAACAAATTTCACTCAAATCACTTTTACAAGGCAGAATTACATGCCAAATGCTCAGACTTTTTGCCATCTCCCATTGCAGGTCCTTATCAAAATAATCAGCCGAGCAATGGTGTTACAGTGCCTTGCCACTTTGCTCTGGGGTAACAACAGTCCTTCTCTGTTGTTGTTTCCATGACACTAAAAGCAAAATCATGGTAGATCATTTAATACCTGTACAAAGATTAGCTGCATTTATCTGAAAATGAACCTTACTCAGACAACTCCTCCCACGCACACACTTGAATCATATTGACCACGATATTTTCTCCAATGACTCTTCCACTGCTACAAACCCCTTATGCAAACATACAACAGCTGATAGCTACTTCCCAACCATTACGCTAGAGAAGCTTTCAAAGGTGTTCCTGAAAGCCTAGTCGATCAAGCAATCACAGCTGCAGAGTGCTACTCCAAGGTGGCTTCTACTATGGAAACCTTCCTTAACAGCAGAAGCTTGTATTTGTACCAAAAGACCAGATACAAAGGGCTTTTACAGGGCTAGAGTCAGAACTCAATTTTTCAAGGTAGAGGTTTCATATAGCAAACAGGTGACCTCAATATAAACATGCTGATAACCTCTAAATACTAAGTTTTCTAATTAAAAGACATAGTAAGTTATGTAAGTTATATATAAAACATATCAGTGTCTCAACCTACCCTGCACAACAACAGGAGGCCAGAACACCAACCTCTGCCTTTGGCATTCAGTATTTCAGCTGATGCTCTTTATTGTCCCACCTACTTTGCTGCTCTTCCACTGTAATCTCTCACAGAGCAGTAAGATTTCTGCGGACATCTCATAGGCTCATCACTCACCCTGACCGCCTCTGTGCCCACCTGTCCTGTCCTTCTCTTCTGCAGAAGGAACTTCTCCACATTGGTCCCTCGGTGTTCACCACAAAACACCCACTGCCTTTGTCTGGTGTTGTTAGAAACTGGTATGAAGTCACCTACTTATTCAGGGACCAAAAGACAGTGGCCCCGTCCTTGTCTGGAGGGTTACGGTGCAGCCATCCCAGCTACTCTTTTGCTCTAGTGACACAAGACAGAAGTTGCAGCTGTGGTCCTGCCTTTCTGGCCTCCACACAGGGCTTTTTGGTGCCACCAGCCATTGTAGATGTCTCTGTCATAAACTGGCACCCATGCAGCAACAACATCTCTGATTTTCATAGCTTCCTTCCTACTGCTCAAGAAGATAGCTGGATTAGCCATCTAGGACTACTACTCTCAGCGAGCAACGAGCTCAGGGTGGGAACTCCAGGAGCTCTTTACCTTATTTTTATCTCTGCCCAGTGGACAAACATGCAGCTGCTCTCAATCACAGTTCTGCTATGCTCTCCTAGATGATGCTCACGACTGCCCATTTGAAAAGCATCTAGGAGACAGAGGGCCTTCTGACATGGTTCTAAAACGCCTTCCATCTGCTTTAGGATACACACACACACAGACACACACACACACACTTCTACCCAAGCTTGGAAACTTCTTCCAACTTTCGGCAGCCCACATCGTTCTGCCTACTTACTCTTTTCAATCCCGGACACAAGACAATCTGCATAAACAGGGCTCACCGTAGAACACCAAGCTTCACCTCAAGCAAGTTACCTGCCTCTGCTTCCCTTGTTTTCACTTGAGAGTGTTCAGATTAGAGCCCTCCACCTTCACTGTCAGAACATGGTCAGGCACGTTCAATTCACATCTACACTGTCCTAATCTGTAAAGGAAGAGTGGTAACTTTTTGTGTTACCTCAGAGGTACTATGTGATTCCTCATGCATCAATTTACAGGATGCATCAACATGATTCTATTTGCCAGAAGCTAAATATGCAGTCTTAAAATCTCCAAGGAGATTCTGGGCATCATTTAAAGGGAAAAAACATGTTTCCTGGTACAATGGTAAACATTAGATCCCTTAAAAAAAAAAAAAAAATTGCTACATAGTGGTACCTAATCTTTTCATTTGTATATAAGCAAGACAAACCAAACTAATACTCCCTTCTGTACAGCCCTCTGCCAGACAATCATTCCAGTCCTTTCTACATTTATTACAACTAAACTCTTGTATAATAAACATGAAGGAGTAAAGACTTTTTGAAGAGTCAGTCATAGTAAACAACTCCAAATATGTGGAAGAAATTGCTTCTGATAAACATTTCTTTTTTATTTTACAGCTACACAAGTTGTATAGCACCTTTTTTGGAGAAGATGCTGAAAGATTTTTACCTTACAAGAGCTTTTTCCAAAGTTCTTGTGTTTGTTAAACAGTTTCATCACTAGAAAAGAAAGATCCTTTGGGATCAAATGATGAGGCTCAAATCCATTTGTAGCTTTCTAGATTTTCATTTCTTCTTGTGTTCCACAGGTTCTGTGTGTACCTCAAAAATGGCAACTCTGCTATTCCTGTGGAGTTACAAGGGCCTCCTTGGACCCTGCACACCCATGTAAAACGCAGAGAAAAATATGAGCAAGAAAACATCCCTCATCACCATCACTGTCTCAGCTGGACTAGACCTCTGCACGACTGCATGGCTCCTTCTCTCTCCTCTTACACTTCAGCCTCCTTTTCCGCATATATTAGCAGAGCTGAGTTAAAAACATCACTGCAAGAAGAAACCATAGTGTGGCAAAAGTCTACATCAAAGCAACACACTTAACCTAAGAAATATTTACCAGTTAAATAGCTCAGAGATTAAAGTAATTATGCGACAGCTAAAATTCTTAAACCGTTGGAGTCCTCAACAACTTGCTCAGTGATATTATTTATTTCACAGAAGTCACCAATGAGAACAGTCTAATTTTAATTTCTAACAGTGGCTTGGAGTAGATCAAGGTGAATAAAGAGCTGCTGGCAACTACCAAGACCAAGTAATTAACACTTCGTTTATTCTTTGAGATCCAAAGACATTTGGGCAATTTGCTAGCAATTCAGCCATACAACAGCATTGTGAGAGTGTTTTATTATTTCCATACTTGATAAGTGGAAAAAAAAAAAGACAGCAGAGAATTCACTGACTTGCTCTGGTGACAATAAAGTCTGCCGTAAAGCCAGGAGCCAACCCCATGCTGACTGATCCAGAGACTTCGCTGCCTCTCTCGGACCAGAGATTATTCTCCAACTCGGGAACCCCCTTCCTACCCCGCCACCGCCTGTGGCTTTAGATACCAACAAATACATTGGAGATATCAAATATTTAAGCGTGTTTCCAGTGCTGGCAGGTCATCCCTGAACACCTAAAAGTTGAGTCTGATTTCCAGGCTGCTGGGGCAGCTGCCTCAAACCTTCCAATAGCCAAATCCCCCCATCAGCAGTAGGGAGGGAAAGAGCCACCCCCAGCTCTTTGGGACCGCAAAGGCCCCCCAGCTTGTGCGGGTGCCCAACACTGGCATTAGGCACGTTGAATAAACATTTTCCTGAAGCTGTTAGAGGGAAGGGAAAAGCTAAGGAAAGAATTTTCACATTCAGCCAGAAACATACAGAGAAGAGGCAGGAAAAGTTAACCCTTTAATAGTTTTTACTCCATCACAGCACAGTTGGGCTCTATCGAAACAGAGCCCTCATCACTGTTCTTAGAGGAGGCTCCAACAATTAACTGCTGCAAGCTACGTTGGCTGCTGGAAACACCCCCACACAGACATTGCTGTCTTACAAGCGGAACAATATTTAACCAAAAACATTCTCCAGCACAAGTTTCCTTCTCTGTGACATTAGCAGCATTGCCAGGCTGCTCCTTTTTGCCTGGGGCAGCCCCTAACAACTGGCAGTCCTTGATTTAAAAGGGAGGCCAAGAGGCAACACGGACATTTTTTTGCACAGACCACAGGCATTTTCCACCAATCAACATTATTTGTTGCAACTTTCACTACCAGCAGTAAGTATCCTAAAATCTATTTCTACCGGGAGCCTTCACACCCACTTATCACTCAACATAAGAAAAGGTGGCAGCAGCAACTACTAAGAAACAGGAAACTCTAGTACTACACTTGATCCTGCAAAAACATTGCAGGCTACTCCACCGGATACTTCCCTGGGCCGAGCAGCCATTCAGAACTGCAATTGTGGTAGGTTTTAATTACTACCTATGGCACTTTGGATTCTTGGCCACCAACCCTTTCTGTCAAGTCATCCCAGGCTTTAAATGCCAGCTCTCCGTATTCATCAAGCAGCAACGGAAGAAGAGACCAGCCAAGACGCCCCAAGTGCTGGTCCTGGGCCTGCTGATGACAGTGGCACTGGCTTTGTGCCACTGTGAGCAGACAGTTTCAATCCTCATCTCTCAAATTCTCCATTACAAGATAGAATAAAATAAAATAGTATGTGAACCCAGGTAAATGCAGTCCCAATTTATTCAGCTACAGCTTCACAGGGAGCTGGATTAGGCCAAGATCCACGAGCATCCTCAGCTTCCATGGAGATCAGGAGAACAAAGTACCTCAACAGGAGGTAGGTGCTTTTCAGAGGGAGCCTCATTCACAGGCAAAGGTTCCTGTTTTAGAAATAAGCACTAAAATAAAGAACTTGACACCCATCTAACTAACCCACAGAACTGTAATAGAGAGATTTGCACTTTACACATCAGAGAACAGCTTTGTCCAGGAAGAAGTGAGTGGTAAAGCTGCCTTGGAACAAATGACTTTTTTTTACCAAATTTGCTCAAGCTCAATATTTTACTTCAGGGCTCTCAATTGTAGTTAGTGTTTTGTGGGGTTGGGGCAGGGGGTAAGGGAGAAAATACCAATAGGTTACAGAAAAGTGTATCAAAGCTGGTATCTCAGCAAAAGCACATGTTGGTTGTAGAAAATTCTTTACCAATGCCTTATGATTTCAGAAATAATTTTTTTCTGTCTTAAGAAAACTCTCCTCTGGTTCTACATTTTTCTTCCCCAAAGACAAAGAGGAGAAACTAGGAACAAAGGAAAACCATGGAAATTATAAGAACAGCTACAGCAGGTCAGTTGGATGGCCCAGCTTAGCCAGGCTCCTGTTTCCAAAGTCCTGTTCTGTAGCCAGACACAAGAGAAACATCCTCAAATACTGCTTGTCTTCACTAATCTCAGTCAATTAGAGCTATACTATTTTATTACCACTGCAACAATGCTAGAGAAAAACTTGCCCGAGAGGAGTGGGATAAAGCACTATATTTTAAGTGATTATTTGAGACAAGAAAGCAAGCTGAGGTCCCAGCACAAACACATTGAGCCAACCCCCACACAAACAATATCCATTGTGAGCTAAAAGGGGGCATCAGGAAACGCGTAACACAGTGGTGCCGCAGCTCAGAAATCAGAAAAAGCTTCCACCAGAAGAGCTGGGGGGCTGCAAGTGCACAGGGTTTCACTGCACCCCACCTAATACTGTCACATTCAATACTGTCATGCTAAGGATATGGAAAAGATAGTCAACTGCACTGTATAATTACTATATATTATTTTGTTTAAAGGAAAAAAGAAAATCCCCCCAATTAACTCAATGCCTTTCTCATTCAAATCCCTTCTGGCTCCCTCCAGCATCAGCTCGTGCTCCAAACTGCAGACCCACAGGTAACTAAGTACGAGCCCTGCCATCCCAATGCAGCACCCAAGACACATTCACGGTCAAAACACAACGGCAGACCTAGCATGAGGCAAGCAGCCCTCTCAGGGAAGCACGTGGGTACATACTAAAAATCCATTTGGTTTGGTTACAGTACCCAGAATCACAGACATCCTTCCCTTAAAGCATGCTATAGGTTAAGGGGGGAAAAAAAAAAAAAAAAAAAAAGCTTTAAATTATTTTTAAAACAGACAGTAATAAAGAGCCGCTGTTATTTCCACAGAAAAGCAAGTTCTCATCCACAAGAAAGTACAATCTTGAGCAAGGTGCCCTGTGAAAATCCAGCACTCGTAAGAGCTGGGATGAAGATCAACGCCCTATAGACCATATAAGAAGCACTGCTACCATAGCACTAAAGGAGCAATAAGAAGGGGAAACCAAGCTAGCACAAACCAAAAGCAATTTAAACTTGATGGTAGGGCAGCGAGCAGAAAATTTCACTCTCCTGAGTTGCAGATAAAACAACTCAAAGCACAGACTCTCTCAGAGGCTGAAAACTAGAGGCATAAAATAGCATCCGAAAAAGAAAGAAAGAGAAAATGGAGTTTCAACCCCCAACTAGCAACAAGATCATATCTTCCGTCTCTCAAAGCAAGCTAAATTTCATAAAGGTCAGAAAAAAATGCCAAAATAACCTACTCGCTCCAAAATTAATTGCAACCTGAATGTAAAACCTGGAGTTTCATCAAGATAGAAAGAAAGGTTACATTAAAACGTCAAATCCCAAAGACAAACTGTAACCAAAACTACTATTTGTCTACCTTTAGACAACTCGCTCTTCCTCCGATGGCCTCAGTTACTGCTCGCTGTCTGTGTGACCAGGGAGCAAGAGCAAACATGTTTTCCCCTAGGATTGAACCAGCTTTAAAAGGCAGCAAGCTTTGGAGGCCAGTTTTATCACGGCACCCTGTCCGCTCAGCACACGGGTCCCAGCACAGCGCGCTGGTGACGCTGCTTCTCCCGTACGCCTGCTCCCCGCTTCTGCTCACACACCGGCCGCAGCTCAGCGACCACAAGTCTTGTCGCCCTTTCCCTTAGGCAGCAGGATTTCTTGACTTCCTCTTCCCTTCCCTCACTCCCACACGTACACTTGGTAGGAGGACTCGTCTTACAGCGCTCGCAGCCCTCCCGATCGGCGGCTCCAGGGCACCAAGCGGCCTCTTCGTGGGCAGAGCAAGGGCAGCGCCAGGGGCTGCCTCCGAACAGGCTCCCGCAGGCTCCGCTTCGCGCCGCGCCACCGGCGAGCTGGTCAGCCGGCTGGGCTGTACCCAGCGCTGCTGCGCGCCGGGGCCTCGGCGAGACTCTCTCATCGTGCATTTTGCCCAGACTTTCTCATGCCAGACGCTGATGGTGGAGCTCCGTTAATTGAAAAGCAAAAGAAAAACAACAGAAAGACCAGAAGGACGAAATATCCTCAGTATTAGCCAAAAAATGCACGTTTGCAAATGAATTCTACGCGTGGTAGGAAGGCTACGTACAACTTCGTGTCACTGCTGTGGTATTAGTACCGCTCTTCAGTTTTGGAGAGCCCACGTCGCGTGGTTGCACCGCAGCTGTGGAGCCAGGCACTTTTCTGTCTCTAAGCTATGCTCCACCAACGCCTCTGTAACCGGCCTCGCATGGGCTAACCCGTGATTCAGACCGCGCTGCGCTCTGGCTCCTGGGCTGTGCCCAACCCCTGCTTCCTCCTCCCGGCGCTTGCGCAAGTTTTTTCATTTCTATCAAGGAAGTTCTTTCTTTGGGGGGAAGAACTTTTTACTTCTGAACTTCTTGTAAATTTTTGACTTAAATGGTTCTATTTTTTAAACTGATCGAGGGCCAGGATATTTTAGTAAAATGAACATATGAGTATACATATTCAAAAATATTAAAACCAGAAGCAATGTTTTACTTTCTCAGGTCTTAGTCGCAGCAGAAGTCGCTGTGAGCCACCCCGGAGACGGCCAGGCGGCAGCCGTGATACCGGCTGCAGCGGCACCAGTGTCCAGGGGTAGCGGGGCTGGATCCCCCGGCAATGCGGTCTCCTAAGCAGACAGGATTTTGTCCTCGCTACAGCTTCAGAGGGGTAGCTGGCGACAACCCTCACCGAAACGCCCAGACCCGGACGTATAACATGCAAACAGAGCAAAATTGTCTTCAGGAGCTCCATTCATCTCGGTATTTTCTAAACCACAAGGAAATAATCAAGAACCACACTGAGATGCGGCTACTTCAGAAGCGACCTAGCCAGCCACATTTAAGTGGTCATTACTGGACTCATTAACAACACAGTGCGTTGCCAAGGCGGGCAACACTTCATAGCCCATCCATACAAAGGATGACACTTTCCGCCCTTGTAATGAAACCAGACTAGCAAGATAAAAAATTAGCCAAGCCATTATATCACTTCTTGCAACTGCGAAGGCAATTTAGGGGCGGCAGGGAGAAGCGAGATCAGCGCTCCGGCACCACAGATGAGGCAGGAGGGGCATGGCACAAACAGACCTGCACGATATCGTTTCTTTCCAGGGCTATTAATCAGTAGGGACATCATTTGTTCTGTCAGATATTAACCACTTACCCCAACATGCAGATAACTTAATCAAGGCTAGACAGTGAGAGTCATTTCTAAACACTGCAGCATGCTATACAGAGGACCTTGCTTCCAAAGAATCCTTTCAGCTATTTCCTTCTGCTGTAGAAAAAGACATACTGAAATATAGACTTAGTCAGATGTAATAGAGGGGAAAACAATTACAAGAAGAAAGTAGGAAAACAAAACAAAACAAAAAAATCAGCACATTGAAAAATATGATTTCAGAAAAAGAACAACTACACCATTTAGAGACAAAATACTCAACACAAATCATGTCTCTTAAAGCACCTTTTGCAAGCCTGTTTGCACTCTTCAAAGGGGAGAAGCTCCCTCAAAGTGCACTCACATTTTTAATACAGTCTGACAGAGCAAACACAGGGCTGGAATAAACCATTTTTCTGAACATTCAGCTCAAAATTTAGTATTTTGTCTCAGCTAGAGACACATCTCATTCAAGCACTTCTTTGCATTGACAGCTGTATCATGGAGGATTCCACTCTGCAAGGCGGTGCCCAGGAGCCAGGCTGAATGTGCACGACTGATGCATTAGGAAGCAAGTGGGAAGACTGAAGCCCCTTGGTGAGGAGGAAGAACAGTGCGAGGAGTGTGATGGAGGGAGAGGATGAGCTGCTGCTCCGGGGAGGAAGGAGAGGCTCCCAGCCCTTCCAGGCAAGCACAACTCAGCACTCACCGGACTAAACCGGGTTAGGATAAGAGAGTCACAGGATAAGGGAGTTCTACTTGGAATTGAACGACCGTCACCCAATAAAACCCTAACAGCGCCGTTTTGAAAGCCATTCCTAAAGTACACGGTTCTCCCCAAAACAGAATTTCTCTTGGTGGAGGGAACGTGAGCCAAGACTTGGGCAGTTTTTGGGCAGCATGAAAATACTGGCAGTTTCTGCTCTGACACCATCCAGGGCAGAACTCCCTCTGAAGAGGGTTAAATTCCACTAGGACAAACAAGACCTTTGTTTGGGGCCTGCTGGACTCGCAAGCGAAGCGAGACAGAGAAGATAACCTGGCAGAAGAGCGTCTGTCCCCCAGCACCGCGGCACAGTCGGGCCCAGCACAGCTGCTGGTTTCATCCACTTATTTCCCAGGCTCTCCTGCCTCGTTTCCTTGAAACACAACACAGAATGTCACCTCAACAGAAAGCATCTAACATTGACAGAAATGGCACATCTGGCCAATATAAGGAGCTACCAGGTCAGCAGCCATTCCCAAGTGCAGTTCACGAAGGCTGAGCAGGCGCTTCCAGGAGTCACCTCGGAAACTCCTTTCGGATCAACCCCACACACCAGAGAATGCCGCACGCACCCAACCCGCCTGCCTAGGGCTCCCAAGCCACGGCTCCGGAGTCAGCAGAGGGACCTCAACGCTGCCAGGCACACAGAGCCCTTTCTCAGGCACCTCCCACAACACCACGGACTGTACAAAACAGAGGACAGGTCTCCTGACCTCGGGAGAAGCCAACCTCTTTGCCTTGAAATGGGACCAAACGTCCCATGTCATTCCCTGTGTTTGTCCAAATTGTTCTTAGAAGTCTCAGGCAGCAAATTCCTCCGCCTACCTGGACAATCACATTGTTTCTTCCAAATGCTCCACATCACTCCCTCCAGCTGTTTGTTCTGCCCACAATGGAACTGGGGAACACACGGTTCTTTTCTTTTTTGTTTATTTTTCCTCCTCCTCCTCCTTCCTACAACATCTAGAGAACCCTCTTTAACCATCTCTTCTTCAAACTGAGTAGCACCAGTGTGATGCACCATATTTTCAAGACCTGTGATCATTGTCAGTGCTTGTTTGGACACTCTCCAGCTGCCTTTTCCTTGAAATGCAGTACCCGAAACCAGAGGAAAAGCTACTCTAGCAGCAGCTTTATCAGGGCTGAGCAGAACTGAAGCATTACTTCACATACCCTCAAGGCTATATTCCAACATATGCGTCCCAAGATGACATTTGCCTTTTATTTTTAGGCAACAGTGTCAACTCATATTCAGTTTGAGATCTACAGAAGGATCCAGACTTTTCTCTGGAAGGTTGCTAGACCTAGGTCTCTAGAAGGTTGCTAGGTTGACTAATTACTTTTGTTCTTCCTCACCACACCTCAATTCAAGCAGGTTGTGATAAGGGACGTACCAGACAGAGGATGCAAATTTCCTGAATCTATGGTAAACGACTGCTAGATTATGCAAGAGACTTGCTATGAAAGCGATGATTGTTACAGTCCCTTCTGCTGCCGAGCGCCAGTGCTTTGTGTTCCCATGAAATAGGTCTTGTTCTGCAAGCAAAAAGCAGCAAACTTATGAGAAGGGTGCCTATGAATCAGTGCTCTTAGCTATTAAGAAAAAAATAAAAGAACAACATATTACCAGCTCTTCTAGGATGGGGAGAAAGGTCTCCTCCTCTGCAGGAGGAAAGAACAAGAAGCAGAAACACACTGAACTTTTCTCCTCCAAGAAGTATGTGGGTTTTTTTGCTACTGCCCTTGACACATTTTCATGGTTTATTACAATTTCTACCATTCAGGTAGGCGTTAGGTTTTGCTAGAGCTAATGCCAAAGAAACGTAGCCTCCCATCCGGCTCCCAGTCGCTGCTTGTGCTGTAGTATTTCACACTAGCACAAGCACAATGAGAGCTATTGATTAGTGCACAAACATTTTATTTTTATGGCTTTTAAGATCATAAAAGCTAACTGGCACAAGTCAAGCATTTAAGAGTAGTAGTATTTGGAGATTTTTATGGGGAATTGGGGTTAAAGAAAACCCCTCGAGACCTTCCTGGAAAAAACATGTAATAGTAGCCTCATATCAGAATCATACTTAAACCGATCTTAAAACTCCGTTTTCAACCCAGGTTTTGCACAGGTCATGGCACAAAACAGACCTCAAAAAAGTTAAAGAGAGAAAAAAGAGCCACACAAATATGATACGATAATAGCGCTAACAGATATTTTATCATGTTGATTTACTAAAAAGTGCGTTCTAAAACACGTTTAAAGAAGGATTAACTGCTTGTCATAGAAACGACATGGGAAGAAGCAGGCTGAAAAAATAATTTAGCTTAAGAAAACACCATGAGGCAGACAGAGGAATTTAAGCTACACATACAAATATTTTGTGGGGAGAAAAATCATTAGATGCTGTGTTCAGCAGATTGATCTCCTATTGGCATCAAAACAGCTGTATTATAACCCAGCAGGAAAAAACCAACAGTGACCTGTCAAAGCAAATGGTCTTCAGTACAGCTGATGTGTGCTCTAACAGGAGTTACAGAATTGAAGGAAATTGGGAGATTTTGTGCACAGGGATGTGCACGAACTGCTGAAGGGGGCAGAGGGTAATTCAAGAGCATGGTCTGAAGTCTGAGAACAATCTTTGGCCGTGGGTAACGCCTGCAAATCCAGCCAAGATCAAGAGGCCTCGGTGCCAGGTGTGTCAGTCAACACAATCAGTTTGTCATGGATGATTCCTCAGGGACACATGGCAATTCCGCTTGCTCAACACAGGTCACAGCAACTAGGTTTTACCAGAAGGAAATCTCGACTACCTCACTTCAAATTATATCCACAGAAGAAAACAGTTTTTCTCTGAATTTGTAGAATTTTCTCAGAAATGGTTCCTCCCATACGAAAAAACAGCACAATAAAGTCTGCCCATAAATAAGGTGTACGTGTCTTCTGCCTGCCAAACTGCAAGATCTATCATGACACAGATTACATCTTCAGGCAGATTTTCACCTTATTTGCTATTCATTTTCTACAGAGTATTAAGAGGAAATTCTGACTCATTACGTGTATGACTACACAGAAAAGCTACCACACTAACATGCAAACCTATGAGTAGCCCATGTGAGTGCTCCTACCCCAAATAACCATTAGTTTTTCACCCAGAGTGGGGTGACTTTAAATGCTTCCTCCAAGAGGAGGGAATTTATTCACCTCCTTGTACATCACGGTAACTTGCTCATGCTGCCACAACCTTACTGCCTTGCATCTCCATGGCTCCTAAATGGGACAATATTAACCAGTGATTCGCAGGACAACTATCAAGGAAACGAAAGCCTTTTATAGACTAGAGCCATTTGTAAATGGTTGCACGTCACTCATCTGAACTGTTGCCAAGTGCATGCAACTTATTTCTGAAGGAGATATATGCAATTCTTCGTATTATTGCCACCACACCTCCTTATGTGCACGAACACGAACCTTTTGCCTCACAATATCCAGAAAGGCCGGGCAATAGGTATTCTTACAAAGGCTTAAAAAATAAATAAAATAGGTATCTGAGAGTCTTTGGTAGAAGCTGCAGCTCACACTGTAGCACTGCCACGACCGTAACAGATGGGGCATCCGCATATTCCTAACCCTGAATTAGTGCTCACACAGCTGCACTGTGATGACCAAGGAACCGGCTGCACTAAAAGCTTTTGGCAACTGCATAATGACTAAAAAACAGCTCAAGACAGAGAATGAGACCAAACAGCTGGAAGGAGGAGGAATCGCTCCCTTCAGCGGTGACAGGGACACAAGGCAACATCAGAATTACAACTTTAAACCACAGGTTCCTAAATTCTCAGTGAGAAGCCACTAGAAATCCCCTGCCTGACTTCTTACCAGGCTGTAGGTGCTCTATATATTTTGTCAATACCAGTTACCATAAGCTTTGATGCTGCCAAACTTTCTTAGAACTGAACATAAAGACTTATAGAAAAGTCTGCTTCCCATAGCAACTAAATATTCATTCACCACAGTCCCGTACTGGGCCCTGGTCACATAATTTCACTTGCAACATATATGGTAGCAAGCAGATAATACCAGCAGCTTTCACCCAAAAGCATGGGAGGACAATCTGGCAACAGCAGCTCCTTCCATCGCCTCGGAGCAACAGATTCCCCGAGGAGATAAGCAGCCTCCAGCTCGCTGGGCAGCGGCGCCCATGGGCAGCAGCCGGGCTGGGACTCAGCCACCTCTCCGTGCCGAGGCTGCCACGAGGCGCAGAGGGGCACGCGGGCCGCAGCGCCACGGAGAGCGCGCACGACGAGCTGCCGGGTGGAACCGAAAGCAGAGCCCAGAAGCAGGGAACCTGCTTCATCCAGCGCGACACCCTCACCCCAGCACCCCGAACGCGGCACCACAGAGCTCACGCTCCCCTCCACACAGCAGCACATCAGGGGACCGGCGAGCGCCCGGCCCGGGCCCGCTGCGGGGCTGCAGGTGCAGGCCTGACCCGGGCTTCCCCTTAACCAGCAAGGGCTCTGCCCGCTAGGTCACAGCTCCAGGCTGCAGCCCTCCGACACCGGCGCTCCACAGGAGGCTTCGAAACCAGCTGCACTGACTGCCTTTCCACTCGGGAGCCTGGAAGGGTTGCGGAAACCCTGAGGGTTGTAGCGGGCTGTAACCCAAGAATTTGGGAACCGCTGGCTAGGCCACAACACGGAGGTGGACAGCACCGCAGCTGCCACTTTCTCTTGCTCAGGTTGCCTCCACGAGGTGCAGGAGGCAGCAGCTCCAGCAACACGCGTTGCCAGAGCTTTACATAGCAAAACAAGAACTAAAAAAATACCCAAAACAAACAGAAAAAAACCCTGGGGTCTACAATTTCCCATCACAAAACATTAAGAATAATTTAGATACCAACATTTCATGGGGAAATCTATCAAACCCCAGCCTCAGTTACACTTTAAACACGTTCCTTGTCTTTGGATCCAGTTTTAAGGAACCTGCCCAGCCTCCGGAGCGCAGAGGTGGAGACAGAGCTGCCCCCACCCCAGCGGAGCGCTCCAGCCACCGCTCACTCCCGCTGCCTCTTCTCACTTCAGGGCAGCAACACGGGATTCCCGCTCAGGAGAGCGGCTGGAGACCAAACCAGGAATCACCCTCGGGAGAGCACTACGGCAGCGAGACCTTCTCGCGAAGGCAGTTCGAAGCGAGTTTGAAACATCTTTCCCTGCTCCCTTTACAGCAGCAGGGCTTCACGCTAAAGCCAGCGGCACCGGCAGACCTAAAAACAAAAGATGATTTTTCTTGCTCCATCAATATTCCTGATTTAAAAATAGTGGTACTTCAGGAATTCACCAGGAATCTTCTGATGCTTTCCCGGGTTATACAACTGCCTCAGTGCAAATCCATACAAACAAAACTGAACTTTGTAGTCATCCAGAAAGTATATCCCTAGGCAACAGGCAAATAAATTCCAAGTAACAGTCACCATAAAACACAGAGCAGACAGACAGACACATAGCCCACTGTAATGCATGAATCACTGTACAGGAATGAGTACGCTTGCCTTATTTCCTATCGTGCACAATGTTTGTGGTAAAATGTATGTTGAGCTTGGCATTACTTTTTCTACAGCAATAAAAGCTTAGAAAGTCAAATTTAATCAAGCATTTCACATAAAACACTTGACACCTTTGCCCAAACGAATGTGGTCTCCCAGTGGTGTCAGTTAAAGTCACCTGGATGGAAACTAGAACATCGAAGACTCCAGTGCAACTTGCTCCAACAGTTGGGCCGACGTTTAAACCTAACGCTTAACTTCTTCAAACAGGGTAATATTAAACGCTCCAAAAATCAAAGGCTGACTGAATGGACGCACCTCTCCAACGTCTGTAAGTGCTATTCAAAAGAGCTTAGCTCATACTGCAAGAGGTCCTGTAGGAAATACAGGATAAGGCAGCCTAATTTTAATCAAGAAATTAGAAAAGTGTAGCGAGAGTGACACGACGGAGCCAATTTTCACATCACTGTCAGGATACAAAATTATTAATAAATTTGTTCGGTACACGAAGAAATCCATGATATGAAACGTAAGTGTAAGGAAGTTGTGAAGCAGAGAGAGAGCAAACAACCTAGTCAGAAACAGAAGCACGGACAGCACAGGGGAAAAGGGCAGTTTAGCACTTATGGCACCCAATACTGAGAATGAAAGACAAATGACTAGGAGGAACTCTAGTATTTTCTGCCATTCTCCTTAACTTCATGTCATGAAACCCAAACTACACAAAACTTCATCAGCTTTTTTTTTTTTTTTTTTAATGGTTATTAGAAAACAAAGTGTGTTTTTCAACGTCACAAGAACTAACCAAAAATGTCTTTTATGCATGTTTAAAATTTACAGTCAATCATTTGGAAGTTGAAAGTTTGGAGAACCACAAAAAATTTAGATGGACATTAAACCGGAACTGGCGGTACTTTCCATACTTAAAAGGCAACGTGGGTAAGTTTTGCTGCAGCTGGACACAGGGGATCCCAGCGCCAGCTAACACAAAAGCTTCTCTTACTTTCTCAAAATTGTTCTTAGTTTCTTTCCCCTCCTTCATCTCTACAGAGGAGAGACGGTGCTGCCAACAGTGCTACACGACAGCACTTGCTGTGCTCCAGAAACTGCAGTTCGGCGTTACGGCACGAAATGCTGTACGTGAAGCCTGATAAAATATGTTTTGCAAAGCCTGACCAGAACTCGGAGATGATGTAAGTTATTTAAAGTATATTCAGTTATAAGGTAACCTCAAATACTTGCGATGGGTGTTCCGTCAGAATGAGATGAGTAAGAAAAAGCTCTTACTCCACAGCAGGAGCTACGACGCGCGTGCTGCGAGAGCGGGCGCCTAGGAGAAGCCCGGGACCCAACGCGGCAGGGCAGCTGGGGCGCAGCGCGGCGCCGCAGCCCGGCGCGGTTCGCGGGCACAGCCTTTACCTCCGGAGCGCGGGCAGCGCCGCGCACGCCGCGGGGGCTCCGCACACGCTGCTCTTAAGCGCCTTAACTGGCGCGGGGGGAGCGTGTCCCGGCGCCCGACCCTCCCCGCTAACAGCGGCGTTTCGGCCGCCGCTCCAGCGATGCGGGGAGGGCCCCGCGC
>VZSV01000014.1:5487472-5524463 GCA_013398735.1 Nothocercus julius
GCTGCCTCCGCGCGCCCCTGGGGCCCCTCCGAGGGGAGCGGTGGCCGCGCAGTCTCCAGAGAACCCCCCCACCCCCAGAGCTCCGGTGCTTTGTGAAAAAACTTACGGAAAATTCTTGCTAATGGGGCAAGGTGGGTCAGTGTTCCGATCCACGGAGCCCCTGCGAGATTCCCCGTTTCCCTGAGCACCGAGTCTTGCAAAGCTGCGCTGCCGGCTTCGCGCAGAATAGCAAAATACTCCTGTTGATCCATCCTCCCTGGATGCCTAGCGCGCCGTGCCGTTTCAGTGGGAACTGAGGTGTCTGGGATAAGAGCTTAATCGTCTCGGCAATGAACCCATTTACACCCCTCTTTTCCCCTTGTACAAGTTTGTTTTTCTGAATGTGGCAGTTGCAGGGCCATATTTAGCTGCCCCCTTGAGTTCTTCCCGCCAAAAGCTGCTGTAGATGAGGATGTTGGTTGGGATCTGCCAAGAACATAGGGCGAGATGTGGGACCGCCAGGTGCTTTGGCCAGTTCTAACAGATGCTGTTGTTTAAATAGCTGCTAAAATAGTTTTATGGTTCCTAATAAATCGCTGGAAATTGTTTTGTAAAAGTGCATTAACTTTGATATTTATAATAGAAAATCTGAAGTGCCTTGTTTTTCTTTCCAGGAACTTCCGCTGTGACTGTGGAAATAGCAAATTCAAAAATTTGCAGTGCAAGTTACTTCCAGTAAGTTCAGATAAAGGTTTTAGACCTGCAGAATGAGAATAGCAGCCTTGGCAGGGAGTTGTTTTGCCTCGGCCAGCTCTCGTGGAGCCTCCTCTTCTCCCAGCAAGACAAGCGAGGGGGTGTTTGAGCTTTGTCACTCGTGGGTGCCACTGCTTGTGCCCGGGGCAGTGAAAACGCCTCAGCGTGTTGTGGCACCCAAGTTTATTAACTGCCTTCAGGAGAGTCTCTTTGGGTGTGAGCTTACAATTGCTTTAAGGAAACTTGGAGTGTGCTGTTGTCCAGGAACTGGGCGGTTGCACCCGCTTCCTCGGGGCAGCTGTAGTGCCCTCCCCTCCTCTGAAAGGCTGGTTTGCACTGCAGTGAGCGCCCTGTGCTTTCCTACTCCATGGGCTTTGGACTTGGTGAGTATTTGGTAACATTCTGGAAAGCAAACAGGAAGGAAGCTCGCTGGTTTGCTCTGCTCCCAAGAGGATAACGCTGCAAATGTAGAAGCACAACTGGGACTGACCAGGGCTGTGGTCAGGAGATCCCTGTGGAGACGCCCATGGCAGTTAGATGTGAGTGCTGCTTGTGCGAGTCGGAGAACCGGTCCCGTGGGTGCTCTGCCTCAGCGCCCTGTCAGTCTCCTAGTTCAAAGGAGCTTCAACACCAGGGAGTTAAGCTGGCTGACTCTGTGGATAAAGAGACCTTGCGTCATGGGTTCCCTGTTAACAGAGCAGCAGTAAAAAGCATTTTGTGGTATATAAAGAGAGAAGGAAGGGTGCACACCTGTTGCCATTGTGGTAAAGTCTGCAGATTTGATGTGCAAGATTGGTGGTCAAACCTCAAGGATTTTGTTTGAATAAAATCTTAGTGGCTAATGGTCGTCTAGGAAGAATCATGCACGTCTGAAAGGAATTTTGAATTTACTATTCACTGAACAGGAACTAAAGTTACTGTTAAAGAGTATTATGCTCTTAGGTAATTTTAGATTAGCAGTAGCTTAAAAAAAACGACCATAGTTGCCATTTGTTTTATATATGGAAAGACTGTTCTTACTATTTCCTTCAGTATTCCTCACATGCCCTAACTTCTGCCGACTGGATAACATATGAGTCTTAGGGTAATATCTTTGGTTTTGGATCTTCAAGCTGATGAGTGTAATGATTGCTTTGAGAAAGAAGACTAGGACGTTTTGTTTTAGGGTATGCATCTTCTGTTTCTCACTGCATTGTCTATTGAAATAATTTCTCCTTCCTTTTTAGGAAAAAGGCAAGGTGAATTCAGGCAATAAGTATAATGACAATTTTTTTGGATTATACTGTACTTGTAAAAGACCTTATCCTGATCCTGAAGATGAGGTAAGAAATGCAAAATTTAGTAGTAAGCTTATTCAGAAGATATTAATACAAATGTAGGATGAGATAATACAACTCACAATACAAAATGCTGTACAAACGGTGGTCCACAAGATGTTTTTGAAAATTTCTTCAAGAGGCATCTTCCTTATTGTTAATATTACTTTGACTGTCATTCACAGTATAAAAGTAATACATTCCCACTTCTATTTAAAATAGCTAAAAATATTGATACCTTAAAAACAGATGAGGAAGACATGGCATTCATTTGGACAAAACAGTGGTGCAGTTATCTCTGCTTGCCTCCCTGCAAAATTATATTATTATATCCTTTATTATATCCTTTATTATATCCTTTATTATATCCTTTATTATATCCTTTATTATATCCTTTATATCCAAAATTATTATATTATATCCTTTAGGGGATGGGTTTATCTTGAGAAATTCTACAAACAGTGAAAAAATCTCTTGTCCTGAGAGATCAGGATGTGTTTCCTCGTGCCTGCAGCAGTGCTCTGGCAGGACTGCTGCTGGCGTCGGCCAGTTTAGCCTTTCCTTACTGCTGCTTTTCTGTCTGAAGCATCAAAACATGCCCATTTGGTTTACACACAGAAACTTTCCTCTGCAATCATAAAAGATACATGTATCTTAAAAATGAGTTTTTTAGGGAAAGAAAGAATAAGATAGACATAAGTCTTCCAAGTGTGAAAAGACTGTGTTAGTGCTATTATCAAAAATTAACTAATTTTCCCAACTTTAGTGAAATTAAATATTTCATTAAATATAAATGACACTGAGAATAAAATATCTTTGTTTTGACAAGTCCCCATTCCTGCTTACAGAAAGAAAGATACTGATACCATGTTAACTTTTATCTGCTCTTTTGTATAAGAATGTCTTGCTCTACTGGGAAAACTAGTTTTGTAATACAACTGGGTCTTTCCATATTCTTCCTAATTTAATAAATTGCACCTATGCTAGTACTTTAAGGAGCAAACTAGCTAATGAAATGGTAACTACTTATTAATGGCAGTGCAGTGTGGGTGGATAAAGAGGGAGATGGAGCATTGGGGACTTTGCATAATACTGTAGTTTGAGTGTTGCGAAAGATTCTGCAGGTTGATGTTAATGCTAATGGTACAACCATTCATCTAGATTCCAGATGAAATGATCCAGTGCATAGTTTGTGAAGACTGGTTCCACGGAAGGGTAAGGAAACTCTAAGTAGCAGAACTGCAATTTGCATAGAAACAAACTAATGATGTTGGTTAATTGTGTAGGGTAATTCTTACGTGGAAAGATTTGCTGTAGTTCTCAGAAGATATTTACCTAAATTCTAGGGCTGTTCCTTTCTGCTTCTGCAAGGTGTTACTGAATGTTTAATCGTGCATTGCTGTTCACTCGGGTCCAAAATAACCAGGAAAACCCTCTCTTTTTTTTTCAAGGTTACTTTTGCAGAGTAAAATAATAGGCTTTATAACTGCCTTTAACTGGAAAATTATGGGCTTGGAATCAGTGAGTTCTTTAGAGAACACCATTATCAACTAACTATATGTTCATTCAGAGGGGTGTTTTTTTTTTTTTTTGAATTGTAATTACATTAAATAGTAAGGAACAAACTGCACTGTTGGTCCCTGATTACAGACTTTGGGGAAAGGTTTAAGCAGCAGCCAAGCACTCCACTGAATGCCCTACTTACTGCCTGAGCAGGGATTCAGCTTGTCCTGCCTTATAAGGGCACAAGAGAAATTCCACAGAGGATGCAAGAAAGTAAAATATTTGATGTTGCTAGAATAAGGAAGAAAACAAGATCATTGGCTTCAGTTTAAGGCTCTGTAGATAAACTGTGGGTTTCTTTGTTTATATATAGATGTGTGTATTAAGGATCTTATGCTGCATACTGTAAGCTGTATAAGAATGTTTTTCAAAAGAAAACAGTTAAGTGCTTTTAATTGACTCAGTATTTCTCACAAATCTCTCTGAGGGCTTTGAGACCTAATTCTTCTCATTTTCAGGATGTGAACAACAAGGACTTGCAGTCGTTTGTGTAAGGAAACAGTAACAAAAAAGATAGGGTAAGAGTTTAAAAGTTGCAGGGAGTGTTGGGTATCTTATTATGCAGCTATAGTTAGGACAGAAGAATTATGTTTAGAAATGAGATAAAGATAGAACTGAGATTTCTGGGTAAGCATAAAAGTCAGTAAACAAAGGCACCGTGATCTCAGTTTCTCCCTAGAATTTGATCTGCTCTTTCCAGCCTCTTGGTTATACTGATGCTGGTTGTAAAAAGCAAGCATGACTGTTGGCTTGTGATGAAAACACGACGGCAGCTCCTGTTTTACGTGCACTAAACCTGGAGTGGCGTCTGCACGGCACTGCTGAGCGCTTGTTTCTCCCTGCAGCACCTCGGCACGGTGCCTCCCGAGAGTGGAGACTTCCACGAGATGGTTTGCCAAGCCTGCATGAAGCACTGCCCTTTCCTGTGGGCCTACGCCTCGCAGCTGGCAGGTAAAGAAAACTCAAGTTTCTAAGCTGATGTTTCTTTAGTGTATATCCTAACTGCTCTCTAACAGAAGTCTGGTTCATAAATCTTCCTGCTATATGATTTATTTCATCAAAAGTGCTAGCACATGGATGGTAAAGATCTGCTACCTGCCTCGAGGAACTCAAGTTCTAGGCTGGTCTGAAAGATCTGAAGAGCCATCCTAAGGGAAACAGTGAGAAATATAGCTGGGCTATATTTCTCCAGACCAAAGAGAGTGAATGATATTGAGTTGAAAAGATTGTAAAAAGTTTTAATTTGAACATGTTTGGAGCTGTGTTTGGGTTGCGTGTTCTCACAAGAGAGATCAAAGGTCACCCCGGGTGTCTGCCCAATGCGCAGTCTCCGCAGGAACAGAAGAGCAAATGACTGGATTTCAGTGGAAAGAGATGAATTCAGGTAGTCTTGTTTCCTAGAGCCCTTGCCTGGAGATTGATCTCTCAGGTACCAGGAATTTCAAATGGTGATTTTAGAGATTTCAGGATGTGCTACCTCGAATTCTCGTCTTTGTTTTCCCCTGCCCTCCCTCCCCAGCTGGCCGTGTCATCATGCACACACTTGACACCAGAAGATAAATTTATTTCACATGAGGAAATGGTCAGTGCAGTTAATTTGTTGTAGAGCTCTGGGTCACTGCAGCTGGATGTTGGGTCACCCCACACTGTTGGAAGATAAATACATAAGTACATCCTTAGACACAGTAGAGGTGACTGTGACTTTTCCTTGATAGAACTTCATATTTTTGAGCTATTTTGATGAAAATTGGTACCTTTAGCAAAAGGTTTTACAAAGATAAGTAGAGTTCTTGAAGAAGCATTCAACTGAAGTTAAACAATAACCTCTGGTTAGTGAGAGCACATGCAGCAGCAGATGATCTGCACAAAGTCTTATTTAGTACATTGTTATTAATTTACAATTTTGTGTATAAACAACTGCTTAAATTGTCTTTCTCAAAACTGGGTACAAAGCTGAAGACAAGTGCTTTATAAGGGTATTGGTTTTTGTTTTTTTTTCTTAATTGGAGAAGATGAGGGTACCTGATTCTGATAGAAAGTGAAAAACAAAAAAAATCATGTTATGCAACATGAAATGCATGTTCTTATTGACACTGCTTGACAGCCATCACAGATTTGGTAGCTGGCACATAGCGTCTGAAATTATGACACCTCCTTCTCTCTCCCAGGTCTTAACATCTTGGGAAACAGAGTATTTTTGGATAGGAATAAGAGGTGAAGGAGGCAGTGGTGAAGAGGAGGGGTTGCGTTGTCACTATGTTTGGGTAGCTGTAGAATGTATCTAGACTCTGGATATTATGTGGATCAGATAGTCCAGATGCTCTGCAATGCCTAATTATAAAGCAAAAAGAAAGCTTGTAGTAGCCCCTGCTTTGCCTGGCACAATATTTTTATTTATGTGGACATGTGTTTTCTAGTTCCTCCTTTGACCAAAGTGAACTCCCTTGAAGATGAAGGGATTGTCCTGAATGTTGAGGAAAGCAAAGAACAGAAAAAAGAAATAAAAAGAGAAGGTGGAGCAGAGCACCAAAAAAAGGAGGAGGGGAAGCAAACAGAACAGTTCAATGAGCCATCTACAAGCTCTGGGTCTTCACGTGCAGAGGTAAAACGTGCTTTCTTCTCTTTGTATGCATCCTCCTGGTGGTGGAGGAACTAAAGCCACCTCTTTCTGTGTAGGTTCAGTGGAAAGGCTTGCTGTCCATTTCCACATACATTTTTAGTAACTTTTTTACTCACTTGTTAACTACACATTCTAATAGAGCATGGAGTAGGTTATGGAATGGGCTTGGAAATGTGGGCGACAGGCATCATGTCTCTTGCAGGTGGTACAGATCTGTCCCCACATTTGTCAGCTGTTTTGCCTTTTTGCTGGAAGAATTCCTGGCTTTGTTTCAATATTGTGGTATTATGATGGTCCAGCTTTGCTTTCATGAACGCTTATGACTATTGAAGTAAATTTCTACAGAACAGTATATTTATACTTAATGGAAACTGCTAAGACCACATCAGTATTTCCATATGAATGGAACAGTAACAGAAGTTGTCCTATAGAAATAAATATGTCCAAGGAAAGAAAAATAATCTTGCCCGAGGAAAATGAATGTAGTTGAAGGGAAGCTGAAGAGTATTAAAACACTCTTATTTTAATTCAGATAGTTACTAAGAGTGAAGAACCAGTCTGCAAGCTGAAAGAACTCCAAAGCAAGCAAATTTTAAAAAAAGATACTGCCACCTTTTGGCCATCAAACTGGAGAAGCAAATTGTGCACGTGTGAAGAGTGCTTGGTAAGTACGCTCAGGGGCTCTGCGCTGTAAGGGTCCAAGTGGGGGAGGCAGAGGAGAACTCCTGAAAGAGGAGCTTCTGGATAAAAAACAGTGAAAACACTCTTGCTGTGTGCACAGACATGTCATGAAACATTCACTAGACCTAAAGAAACGAGCAGCATCTTTTGGGATTAATGCAGCATGCATGTTTAGAAGGAGCTTCTAAACATTTGCTTCTCCTGTAACTTAAGGCTAATGCCATTCTGAACACCTTCATGAGACATGGTTGAAATGTTTGCTGATATAAAATTTACATTATGCATTGCAGTACTTACTGTGATCAGGGGCAGGAGAGAGCATCTTACCTGAAGAATTCTGTAATCCAAAATTAAATTTTACTTTGTTCTCCAGAAAATGTATACAGAGCTTGAAGTCCAGTTCCTGACAGATGAATGTGACACTGTCTTGGCCTATGAAAATAAAGGTACCTGTGACCAAGAAACTGACAGGAGAGACCCCTTAATGGACACCCTTAACAGTATGAACAGAGTCCAGCAAGTAGAACTCATCTGTGGTAAGTATCGATTCATTTTTAGAATCTGTCGTAGCATTTTCAATGAACACTTTACCGTATAAAAAGCCTATCTCATATATACACATTGCATGGTCTTTATTACATAATCATATAATAGCATAGCAGGTGTTAGAGCATTAGAATTTGGCATCCAGCTATTTTTAAGCAATGTGTAGAAGACACTGTGACTCAGGTAATCAACCTCAAGTGGTATTACTGCAGAGAAGTCTGTCAGCTCGGGCCTGTTGTTAAAACTTTAACTCCCTTAGGTTAAGGCAGCAGATGATATAGGAATCTTATTTAATATTTAGACTGTATATTAACAATAACTCCTTGTAAGATGGATATTTAATTTCCATTCTTGTCTTCTGGCCCCTTTCTTACCTTGTTGGGTCATTCTGGTGATCTGTTGTTGCTTTGGAGGTGGCAGCCTGCACAAAGCTGGGGCGAAAGGTTTCTTCATGTTTCTGTTATTGGCAGGACAGGCTTTATTTATGAAATACATCCAGCCCTGTGCCCCTCTTCTGAATAAGAGATTTATGCTCTGGTGGGAACATGTGTTAAGACTTCCCAGCACCTACCTCTGCTTTTGCAGTTACCATTTGCGGGGAGGCTGGAGTCCTTTAATTGCAATAGTTCATTCCCTGGACTTCTACGTATTTCTCTGAAGATGCCCTTAGTGGATAGGCAGACTGCATAAACCAGTCAGGTAACTGCATCACTGAGTTCCCCAAATTTACTCTTTATTGCTTATTTAATTTATAATCCAGTTCACAGCTAGATTTGGCTTAAAGTACAGCAGAACTAGCGGCGAGAGGAAACAGAGCCAGTGTTGTCATCATAAGCCAGTGTTGAACTAAAGCTGGGTCTCTTTATTTTTCCTTCATGTCTTCACTTCCCCCTCCAGAATACAACGATTTAAAGACGGAACTGACCGACTATCTCAGGAGATTTGCAGATGAGGGAACGGTAAGGTGCACCTTGCAGAAATGGTTTGGGTTCTTGGAAAATGTGTTTTAAATAGGGTTGGGCAATGTTGAATATAACAACTCCCCTTGAGTTGCAGTTACTTAAAGTAAACATCAAGCACATCTGATTCTGTTGGGATTTAAAAATTATTTCTGAAGAAATTTGTTGAAGGAATTGTTGGGAGGTAAAAGGAGCACCACAGAAATGTCCTGAGAGCAGCTTTTAAATTTAAAGTGAAATAATTGTTTCTCTGGGAGACATCAGGAAAAAATATATTAATCTTCATGCTTAGTTTTAAATTGAATTTAAAACTTCAGAGGAGTCTTTCCTGTTGAGTCAACCTTCTGGAGAGCAGCTCTGCAGAGAGGGACCTGGGTGTCATGGTGGGTGACAAGGTGACCATGAGGCAGCAGTGCCCTCGTGGCCAAGAAGGCCAAGGGGATCCTGGGGTGCATTAGGAGGAGCGTCTGCAGCAAGTCGAGGGAGGGGATCCTGCCCCTCTACTCAGCCCTGCTGAGGCCACACCTGGAGTACTGTGTCCAGTTCTGGGCTCCCCAGTTCAAGAGGGATGTGGAGCTGCTGGAGAGAGTCCAGCGCAGGGCTACGAGGATGATCCGGGGCCTGGAACATCTGCCCTGTGAGGAAAGGCTGAGAGAGCTGGGCCTGTTCAGCCTGGAGAAGAGAAGGCTGAGAGGAGACCTGAGCAGTGTCTATCAGTACCTCAAGGGAGGCAGTGAGGAGGATGGGGCGGCCTCTTCTCAGTGGTGGCTGCTGGTAGGACTAGAGGAAACGGCCACAAACTGAAACACCAAAAGTTCCACAGGAACTTAAGGAAGAATTTCTTGACAGTGAGGGTGACAGAGCCCTGGCACAGGCTGCCCAGGGAGGCTGTGGAGTCTCCTTCTCCAGGGATCTTCCAAACCCGCTTGGCCGCAGTCCTGAGCCCTGTGCTCTAGGTGACCCTGCGTGTGCAGGGGGGTTGGACTAGATCTCTAGAGGTCCCTTCCAACCTTAACCACTCTATGATTGTATGATTTATCAACATGGAAATTTTATTTGTTCAAATTAAGTCACAGATGTGCTAAAATGCCATTCATCCCCCCAATTACCTTCGTGAAGTCTTGCTTTGTGATAAATTATTCTGATGATAAAAGTAGCTAACACATGAAAATCACCCTCGGAAGCATTTCTCTGTCTCCTTGTTCTACATCTGTGTAGCTCATTGCCCTCCACGTATCGTCTTACACTGGAATTGGGTTATTAATCTCCCAGGAGAGCTGTTGGGCTGGCTATGTCAAGGAGAATTCAGGATATTTGTTTTAATGTACTTTGTAATTGCACGTACTACATGGAAGAAAAGGGCTGCTATAACTGAATTACTGTATCACAACTTGTGTTTCATATTATTTCCACTAGGTTGTTAAAAGAGAAGACATCCAGCACTTCTTTGAAGAGTTTCAGTCACGAAAAAGGCGACGGACTAACAGGATGCAGTACTACTGTAGCTAGATGGAGGGGTCTGAGGCTGAAAGGCCACCAGGGAAAAACAAGTATCCCCTGACAAACAGAAAAGGCATCTTTAATAGCTGGCTTTTCCTCAACATCCTACTGCCCAAGAAACTGCCTCCACCTTTTTCCTCATTTTGTTTCATTTTTTTCCTTTATTGGTAGCACGCGCACGTTCTTAACAGGTACATTGCAGAGTGGTTCAGCTATATGGATTTCAGCACTGATCTACTTTGCATTTACTTGCAAGCTGGCCTTGTTTCAGAAGGGGAGGATTGGTTGTTAAAAACAACTTCATGCTACTGTTTCTTCCCTTCATCCTTTGTCCTATTTTACTTTCAGTGCCTAGAGCTATGTACACCGACCGTACTAAAACATGGGGCTGTCCGCCCATCCTGTTTTCTGTACAAAATTCTGCACGTGGGCAGGAGGAGGCAGTGTGTGTTACAGGGATGCACATTGGTTCAAATCCCTTTGAAGGAAGCTGCGTTCGAGTTTGGTTCATATCATGTGAACTAAAGGGCACTGTACTTCACGTGCTAACCTAGGCTGGGGAAGCATTCCCTCAGCATGCCAAAAACAGGAATCATGAGTTGGTCTTGATACAGCAGAATGTTGTATCTTTTTTTTATTCAAAAACTATTTCTAGATATTGCACAGTGATGTTTTACATGCAAAAGTTTGTCTTGTGAAATTTATCCTCTCACTAGAATGTAAATGATACCTAGTAGGAGGTACTAAGTTACAAATTATGTATTGGGGGTTTTGTTAAAGGAATTTTAATATGCTTTTGTTTTAAAAACTAACCTACTTTAAAATTAACCTGTTTCATAAGTGTTCCTAAGATGTTGCAGCATCCTGGCATTTTGCTACAGTATAATGTATGCGATCTTTTTATAATCACTGTGATAATCAAGGAATAGAAGATATTTCATCGACTTAACAATCCACCGTTAACTAAAACTAGATACTGAATTTCTCATAAGTCATTTTGAGCTTAAAGTAGTTCTTAGTTTTTCTTTTCCCACAAAATCCCACAACTCCTTTAAGGAAAGAGCAGTTTTTCACTCCCGCTCTCTGTAGTTGGAGGATTTGCTTACCATGAGGTATCATTCTGCTCCCATAAAGATTTCTTAGAAGAAAATCCAGCTTTTATCATTCTTTGTTAATTCTTTTTGGCCACCTCATTTACAAAAGTGAACTCTAGCATAAAGACTCAGTTAATTTGTTTTATGCAAGTATGACTAGTTGCTTTTGAATCTAACTCTGGGTATTGTATGTGCTTTTTTTTGTAGCAACTATTATGGGAGTTGTAACTGCATACCTAAGTAAAATAAATAATTAAATAACTGTTCTGTCTGCACTGTATCTGACTTGCTGCTCTGCCAGTTGGTTTCATCCCTGTCCTCCTCCGTGCCTTCTAATGGGATGGTTACCTGTTTAGCCCTGTGACCAAGCTGCATTTCAGGGCCAGTCAGCCCTGGTCTCCGCCAGCCCAGCCTTTCCTTCCTCCATCTCTGTTCCCAGCCATGACCCACGTGGCTCTGGGCAGCTGCGGAACAAGGTGCGTTGTCCCATCACTGCTGCCATCTCACCCCAGAGCACGGACTGAGCAGAAGAAGGAAGCAGAAAAATAGGATTATACTTCTATTGCCCTGTGCCTCTCAGGCTAAAGTAGGGAAATACCTAGCCTGAGGTAACCACAGTTCTAACCCTGACTTCAAGAACAGAACAGTCAGAATTCTCCTCCCCCAAGTGCATACAAAAAACTCCTTAAATGCTATGGTCAGAGGGAGAATTTGAGCACTCTGCGCAGGCTCCAGTCAGCTATGGTTCATCTCCCAACTGAACTAGAACGTGGACATCCTCCCTGCTGACAACTAGAGGAAGTTTCACATTACTGTAGAACCAACCACTTGCACCTCATCTGAAATGCACCTCAAAAGTGGCCTGGCAAATAAGTTTCCTCAAAGCCTGTACTTGAACCAGACTATCAGTTGGCTCTTTGTAGAATACGTACCAACTTGAGAGGTGTAAAGTGGCACAAACCACCCCGTCCTGCCTTCCAGTACGGGCACTGGCCCTTGCTTTGTGTGACTTGCAGCACGTGGTCCTCAGCTAGCTGAGGTTTCTGCCAACATCTCCGCGGAGCCCAGCGCCCGGGCGGCCTGGGAGCCGCGCTGCTCGGCGGGCCAGGACCGCTCTCAACGCCAGCTTACGCGTAGTTCTTGGAAGCACGTTGTCCCTGCCGCTGCTTCCCAGTTCCTTTTTGGCACCGTGCAAGAGGGACAGGCCGTGCAGTTACTCTGTCCTGGGGCGGCGGGCTAGCTCAGGCTGGTGCTCCCTCGAGGTGCCTCGGGTCCTGCTGCACCAGGCAGCGGCAGCGCAGCCCGAGCCACCCCTGCAGTACCGACACCACTGGCTACAGAGGTGCGACGGGCAGGACACCTGAACTGAAGCTGCGATTTCCACAGCGAACAGTTCACCCCGTAGCGTCACACCAAGCACGCGCCGCTCCGCGCTCGGCACCCGCCCGCGCCACGGTAACGGCGGCTGCCTCACCTGGAGCGCAGACACAGCACCGGGCATCCGCCCAAACCTTCCCCGAGGCCGGCCCCTCTGCCCACGGGAATCTCGTCTTCTCCCAGAGGGAAGAACTTCACTGAAACAAACACAAAACCTGGAAACAGAAGGGAAGTATTAGACTATTTTAGGATTTTTTCTTAAAACTTATCATTTCAAGGGCAGAAATGAAGACAAACCTATCAGATTATACTGTATTCTTCATTTCTTTCTCCCTCCCTCCCCCTTTAAGTCAGGAAATAACCCAAAGTATTTCAGTGTTGTACAAAACAAGTGAAGCTAGCACAGAGTTTCTGCTGCTGGATGAAACACATCTAAACTTTACTCAACCCTTTGAAGTAATGAAACATTTTCTTCTTTTTTGGTGAAACAGGTTTAATGAATATTCAGCTGACACAAGACTCAAGACAAGAACGCTCTGTTTAATGAACGTCTTTGTCTAGCTGCTCTGCTCAGAAAATAAACATTTTCTAGATCAAGGGCTAAGCCCCGCTGCCTGAGGTGCGGATAATCCCGTTGCTCTTAACCGTGAGGAGCCACAGTGCAGCTCCACACCAAAGAGCTCACTAAGCAGCAGTTCACTGTAGCACTTCTATTTTTAGTAAGTATAATTGGTGCTGTTCAGGCAACTTTTCTATTTTTACATTGGTTTGCAGTATATCCTTGATGTTCAAAGCATTTTTTTTTTTTTTTTTAAAAAGAGAGAAAGAAAGAAATCAGAAGCTTCTTTTTACACTTGCCGGGCACTTTTGAGTTTGAACTCAAAGTCTCCTCTCCCCTCCCTGGCTCGGTCGGATGGAGGGGTTCAGAGCAGCGACGACACATCCTGTCCTGCCACCAGCTCAGCACTAATTCTGCAGCCTACGGACAACAGTTAAACCAAAGAGAAGTCACACGTGCCCATTCTATACAAGCCATTTATTTGAAATGCCAACTGTATGTAGGATAAAGTCAGTGTTAACATGCTTCTCAGCAACAGTAGAAAAATAGAACCAGTGAAAACCTTTTTACAATTGTAATGGTACTCAAAAGAGAAATGTATTGTTTTACAATGCATCACACAAGACTAGAATTCAAGTCTGGAGGTACCTAAATAAAAATACTATTTTTTTTGTTTTTTTTTTTTTTAAAAAACACTATGTACAATTGAAGCGTAAACAAGTTTTACAAAGTACTGGTTATGCAGGTTGTAGAAAAAACACTTGCATAGGACATGAAATCAGTTTAAGAAAGTTTTCTGAGCCTTTAGCATTGAAGGCACTTGACTTTATACCAGTAACTGCACAAGGACAAGAAACAGAAACGTAACATTGCAGAAGGCAAGGCGACCTCCTGGAATTACATGGAATCACAGAGCCCCCATACACCGTTTTACAATTTTGTCTTTCAGCTGTTCCTGCATTCAGCAGAACTCAGCACCTCTCTACCGCAGAAGCTTGTAGTCATTAGAAGAAATAACAGTGCCTTCAAATAGCATGTGAATTCTTTTGAAACACTCCAAAACAAGGAAATCTGTAAGACAAACATACACTCGGGACATTCCAAGACCAAAACCAAGGCTTACAAGTAAGAAGGGCCACAGTCGCTTAATCTTTAGAATGGAAACTGCTTAAGAGGAGGAAAAAGAAGAAACTGCCAATGCACACGGTAGTTATTAACACACAATTACAGTAACTCTACAGAATAACAGAACATTTCAAGGGAGGAAGATTTTTCTAGGAATTAAGTTATACATCCATATATTAGGGAAAAAGGGGAGGGGGAAGGAAGAGTGAAATGGGAGATTTTTTTGCATGTTGCTTCCTAACTGCGAGCCTGAACTCTAACAAAACACCGAACAGGAACCTTCCTCCTCCGAGGACACTTAACGTCCACACCTCTTCTGTCTAGCGAAACGGCAGCGTTTCCCACCCAGTACCCAGGGGGAAACGGAGATGTCAATTTGCAGCCTAATCAGCAAGTGCTTCCTGCGCACGCCGATGGGGATGGGAATGGGAAGCTCGGCGGCAGGCGGGGGGATGTGAGGAGGGGCGGGGAGCTCGGCTGCCGGCGGACGGGAAGCCGGGACGACGCTGCCCCGCTCCTCGGGAGCGGGATGGATGGACACGGGCGCCGAGCGCCGCTTCTCTAGAGCGCCATAGAGATGGTTTCTCCTCTCGTCCCCATCCACCTAGGTAGGAAATCCTATCCTGAAGTATAAAAATACAATTCCATTGCTTTGACAAATACTTCTCTTCCACTTAAAGTCAGCTGCTATCTTCTTTCTGACTCAGAAGATGCAGCTGAAAATGGACATTGTCCAAGCAGCCTGATTGTCTGATGGCCCCCAAAGGACTTGTCTTCTATTTTGCGCTTAAACACTAGTTTCCTTTTAATACTGCTCAGCTTCTGTGGTCTCCGAAGCAATTGTGTGTTCCAGAAAGCAGACACACTTTTCCCTTCCTTCCCTCCCCAAAAGCCCCTCTCACTGGCGTATTTGCAAAGCTAAACCACTTCATGATTCCCCTCTCACTGTAGCCTCAAAACTTGTGTCTTCCTTATCAGCCCCATCTCCACGCGTTCCAAGCTAAGCGTTACTCACAACACACGTAGTTTTCAGCCCTAGCTCTCTCCCAGCACACAGTGCCACATCTAAATGTAGTGGTGGCTAAAAACAGTTTCCCCTGAAAGTACATCTATCAATTTTAGGCAAAAATAAGTTATTCAGAAGAGTAAGTTTTCTCAGGACAGCTACAGCTTAAATGATTCAGCTACTTTAACAGACTAAGGATGCAAGTGCAGTGAGTTTCTGCGTTTTGTGATATGAGCATTAATTTGTTTCTAGCGCCATAAGCACGAAACCAAAGCGTTTGGTCAGAGTTACACAGTAAGACAGCACTGTGCTCATCTTTTCAAAATACAACCAACAAACCTCAATCCCTAACCTGCAGCAGCCTTATCCCCTACTGATATCTTCTTAAAGAGAAGGTTGTTTTTATGCTGCAGTTCTGAGGAAACAACGTGTATTTTGATAAGGCCAGGACCACTAAGTGTCTTGACAGTAGTCAAAAAAAAAAAAAAAAAAGGCAGATTAAAAAAGGCTGACAGAAGAACAAAACCTCTCCCCTTGCTCGCAGGACACTGGCGTCACCTCTGCAGTTTGGCCAGGCTTCTCCTCCAACCCTGTATCGTGCCTTACAAGGAGCAGCTGCAGGGCGCTCTCGGAGGCGGGAGACCTGCATATGCAGGAGACATTATTTATTCTTACAAACACCCATATCTTCATTTACCCAGAAGGTATTTGGTAGATCAGCATTCAATATTTCAGGAATAAAAGGATGTTGTGCATGTCAGGCCTTGCATATTTTAATGAAGTAGAAGGGGTATTAAACTGCCATCGGATAAAAATGAAAATACGGCTACAAGAATATTTCCATTAAACAGCACTGAGTATTTTGAACTGTAGGAAACAGCGCAAGCCAGCCCCAGACAAGTCCTTAGGTCACACCTGGGATTACTGCTTTCAACTACAGGAAGAATTTTTCATTGCAGAATCTTCCCCTAAACACCCAAAGAGGTCTTGGCCGTGGTGAGCGCCCGGCAGCACATCACCACCTTTGTGACCTGCAGAAAGGGGAGGAACCCCACGGCTCTGTGCGTCAAGAGGGACGCACTGAATTACTGCCACCCACACGTTTAACCTCAAATCAGGGAGAGGGACCAGCCCAAATCACCATCCTTCCCTCTCCATTTCATGTTAATTGATGAAAAACATTTCTGTGCTTTAGAAAAGCAAGGTCAGACGTTGGAGCACTAGCGCTCCACACATTTACTGGTGCTAAAGCAGTGAACTCTGATTTTGTTCACAGAACAGTTGCAATTACGAAGTCAGCAACACTTCAGAATCAGTAAGGAACACGGAATGACATCACTGAGTGAAGCCCTTTTTTAAAATCATAGGCAGGCCAAAGCAAGGCAATAAGCAGTCATGTCAGCACCTCTGCTGGAGAGACAACCCTGCCAACTGGGGAGTTAAACTGCAGGCAACAGAATAAGGTGCCGTCTTCCCGACACACATGGACCTAGCATACTCCTCACCTCCGGTTGTCCCCAACCCACAAAAAGGTAGCTGGAAGAACAAGTTATTACTATTAATTCTACAGTATTTCTAGATGTATTTCTGCATGGGCAAATCAACAACTCTAGCCTAGCGAGTAAGTGCTTCTTGGTGATCATGGATGGTCACAGCTGACCACACAGCATACAGAATTGCACCGCCAGAGCTCAGGGAGCTGCCTAAGTATCCCCCTTTGCTCTTAAAAACCAAAATACGATTCTTGGGAGCGGGCTTGCTCTAAGACCAGCTGCCAGGACTTTTCAAACAGAACATTATTAGACTGGATTCTTACTGTAGTGATAAAAACCAAGACATCTCAGATCTGAATTAAAAAAAAAAAAAAACTAACTAAAAATGTAGTATCTTAATGTGCTGTTCTTTGGAATTCCTATAATTAAAAAATAAACACATTGTTACTATCTCGTAAGAAAATACATCTCAGTGTGCAACCCAATGCACATGGGAAATTGGCAGGTGAAAGGGAAAATGCAAAAGTATGAAAATACAGTCCTTTAAATGAGACAATAAAGTATAACATATTAGTACAAAACCAGTACACTAAAATAGATGTACAGGTGCAAAAGGCTACCAGGTTGTAGAAAAAAAAGGTGCCAGCTTTTTCTTAAAGGCTTAAGTAAATTTGCTCAAAAAAAGAAAAAGAAAAAAGATCACACACAAAATGAAATCCAAAGCAGCATTAAAAATAAACTGATAGCATGCTGTCTCTAATAAAGCAAGATATATACAAAAGAAATGAGCAAAGCTGAATTCATCTGCTGGCACAAATGAATTTTTCTGACAGAAGTCAGGCCAAAAGTTAAAGAATGGTATGTTTACAACTCATAGGCACAGAGAAATACTGGAGGTTGCTTTCATAGGGCAGATTTTTTATATAGGAAATCTGGTTTGCTTGGAGATCTCCTTCCTCTGCTTACTCCCTCTTCTCTTTCCAAGTCTGCGCTTCTCTGTGTCCCATGTTCCAAGGGCTCGTCATCTGCCAGTCTCCTGCCTGGTCTCTCCTCGGGCATTTCCGAGGCGTACGCAGAGAGCGCAGGTCTGTTTGAGGTCAGGCCGTAGGTTAAGTCAGTTTCCATCTTTGTTCTTCCCCTGATGTGAACGGGGCCGTTAGCAGCGTTCTCCTGGGCGGCCAACGCCAAGTCCAGTCGCTGGGGAGGTTGTTCTAAGACATCGAGGTGTAACGGCTCAGTCTTTTGTCTGTGTTGATGCCCATCTTGGGAGAGCAGGTATTCCCTCCTAGAATCCTCTTGCTTTTTAGGAGATATCTGGGTAGGTAGGTAGGCTGACTTTAAGCCACTTGGTGATGCCTTATTGTGGCTATATAAATCTGGGCCAAAATATATGCCTTGTGAAGGTGAAGGACTGTGCCTGTTGGGGGCTGGCGTGGAAGGTCTGCATGCAGCATTAGAGAAGTCATAGAAGTCAGGATACTCCTGCTGATTTTCTCGAGCATCTACTTTTTGCTCTGTTGCATGTTTCTTGCGAGATGTGGGCATATGCCTGCTCTGAATACATGAAATGTGCTGTGGTGGACCTGATCCTACCTCTGGAACCGCCTGGCTTAATTCTGTGTCAACAGTGAGTTCTGGCAGCCTTCTGTCTTTCAGAGACATTGCTGACACTCCCATGGCAATGTCTGGCATTAGTTCATTGAGCAGAGGCTGAGTACACTGAGAAGGAGAAAAAAGAAAAAGAAATCAGTCCATGGAAGTGAATCAGAAAATGTAAACTATATCTAGGGTACTTTTGGTAATTCAGAAAGACAATTTTCCTAACCTATCTTTGCCTAGACTAACCTTAGCTGGCACGTCTCCTGTGGTGCTTGGAGAACAAATGTATTCTCCATCCTCCACATAAGGTTTTTTCATTCCTCCATGAAATGGTTGTGCTACAATAGTAGTTGCTTCCTAAATATATTTAATGTGCTGCAAAGTGAATTACAGTGTACTGTTGAACTATGACAGTGCAAACCTGCTTTAAACAACTTGCAGCTATCACCCTAAACAAGATACTTGGTGCAGAAAAATGTAATACTATAAACCAAGAATCTCAGTGCAGGGAAGCCAGGAAAAGTTTGTTTCCTCACCACAGATGTAACCCCTCTACTTAACATTTCATATTTTAAAGCACCTTAATTGCATGCACACCCACATGAACACAAAGCCTAAGGGCTTGGGGGCCATTAGCTCCAGTGCTGACAAGACCCACAAAGTGTGGGAAGCTGCAGCACGGCATCCTTCTCCTCGCACACCCCTGTGAGTGATCCTGCAAAGACAGGCACCCCGCTCGCGCAGAGGAGTTAATATTTCTGCTTGTATTTACTGTACAAGTGAAGACAAAAAATGATCAAAAGACATTTTGATAATTGTGAAGTACTAGCCATTAACAAAAGGTTGGGTAGAGAGAACAGAATAAAAATATCATCCAAATTAAATCTATGCTTCTTGTATTTTTAATAGAAACAGTTCATCTAATAAAGACTCCTAACATGAAGGATAGTTATGCAAAATAAAAAAATAAAAAAAAGAAAACATCTTCTAAACTGTGTCAGCTGTGGAAAGATCATTACATTGTTTCCTTAAAGGAGCCAGCTTTGACCATTTGACCAAGATAAACTGTTTTATTCTACAAAATAAACCCTTGAATAAAAGCATTTCAACTTCAAATCAGTTATTAACTTAAAATATAGAAAGGAATGGGACATATTTAGGACAGCTTCTAAAATATACGATAACAATAAAAAATAGAAAAAATACATCCATTCAGATATATTTTCCATTCCATTTGGAACTCCAGCATCTGAAGTTCTCAGTATGACAAAACTGAACTCAGTGGTTTCACTGCAGAAATGAATAATCAAATTCATTATTTAGCATTTCATGTACTTTGTAAAGCCAAGGCTTTGCTTAGCATCTCCTACAGTTCACAGTTTCCATTATATCAGTCCAGAAACTATAATTATCACCTTTAAATATTAGTCCATAATGAACATTTCGTCATTATACAATTACAAACTCCTGTTTACCTAGTCATTTTTAAAACCTCTTCAGAGTCATCAGACTTTCAGAGGCTCCACAGGGGGTCTCTCTACACAAATCCATCTATTTCTGGTTCACTGAACTCTGAATAGCCCAAAATCCACAACTTCTCACGTGTGCATGACAGCATGCAGTTCACTACTGCACTTAAGCTTTGCTTTAACGTGGAGGAAACTATGCTATTTTGGAAGATTAGCAAGTCCTATTTCCACCTCCGAAATGCTCCTGCTCCAGGACCAGTTGGTCTCCCAGTAATCAGGCCATATCTTTGGCACACAGAAGGCCGATGACCAGTCTTCCCCCTCTTCTGTCAACTCTGATAGATCGAAAAAAAAAAAAAAATCCTAAAAAGCTAAGATGTCATTTTTGCTCCCTTACTAAGCCAAGCTACTTCATCATGAGAATTTACTTCTGATCATCTCCAAAAGGTGCTGTGGGAAGCTGTGGTGGGGCAGAAACTGAAGTACTTACTACTTGCTTCTCAGCTGCCATGACCGCTGCTGCCGCGGCCACCGTTTGCCTCCCCAGAGCAGCGGTGTTGGTGCAATCCGGAGGGGCTGCTTTAGTCGCGGGCAAGTAGCCAGGGGGAGCAGCTTTGGGAGCCGCTCGGGAGTGGAACAGTGAATGGTTACACGGGTAAGAGAAAGAACGGGAGGGATGTTGGCTTGGCACCCTTTGTTTCCAGCCCACTTTGAACTGGTTGTGAATAGGAGTTGCTGGTGGGTGGTATGGAGGTGGAGGAGGGGGCAATGGTGGGTGGAAGGCCACAAAAGAGTCCAGCTCTGTAAACATGGTTTCTGCAGTGGGGGTGCTGTTCACACGACATCGTCCAGACTGCCTCATGGTCAGGAGGGGGCTTTCATCCCCAAAGCGCTCGTCAGGAAAGAATTTGTGAGGATTCTGCAAATGGAAAAACAAACCAAACAAAACAGACACACACACACACACGTAACCAAAGTCAGAAATTGTCCAGACAAGTCTTCTATATTGGCACACACCAAAACCTGGCGATTGGGAAATCTGCCAGCATCCTTACAGGCTAACTCTACCATCTAAAACATGCCCCAAATTTCAAGTGATTATGGCTGCCATGAAGTAAGAAATCTGAAAACAAGACAAGAGGCAGATGTACGATGTGATCAAGCTGACCATAAAGTGTTTTTGATAAGCACTGGGACTGAGGGTTTCACAGTATCAGCCAGGTCTCTTCTGCTTTTTGATTCAAGAAAGAATGACAAGCAGGAACTCCTAGCATGCTTGGACTGGTACAAATAAATAGCCTTTTTGATAAGGAATGTGCAGCCCTTAAGTTGTTTGAACTGTTCACTCACCACTTATGGGAGCAGTCGGTTAAAAAAATCAAATCATTCTTGCTACACAGTTATTCATTCAAGTTTTAATAATTTAGGTTTTTAAAAAGACTGAGACAACAAATTTAGAACCTTGGACAGTAGGAAACAGCCCTTTATGTGTGAATGCCCTTGTGTGTAATGCTATAGTTATGCACAAGGACTGCTCTCCAAACACTTTTGAACAGCCAATAGTCATCTGCAACTAAATCATAATCTAAGATAAAAACTGGTTTTTGCATCACTTCATTACCAAAAAAAAAAAAAAAAAAAAACTTTCGTAACTTTAGGGGTGACTGTTACATCTGACTTACATGACTTAAAAATGTGTAATTCCGAGGTGTGTATACGTATATTTTTTTTTTCCAAAAACTGTTGTTATTCGAGGTGTCTTGCTGTCCCAAATTTAGTTTTGGGTATGAGACTGAGGCCAAGATTTAAAATAGAGAATAAAGTGTTTTCAGGCTGTGGGATTTTTTTTTGTTGTTATTTATTTATTTAGTAGCACAAAACACTAGTTGTAGAGCAAGCTGGTCTGATTCCACAAGGAAACACCTTTTTTTTTTTTTTTTTAAAGTCATATCAGACAGATATAACAGTCACTCCTAAAGTTACAGAAGTTTTTCAAAGCATCAGTGCTTCTGTAAATGCATGTGCACAAAATAATTGCAGTGCACATTTTATTGCAGTGAAAGATCCAGGTCAAATCACCTGCAAGCAGACTAGCTCCAGAATCCCTACCCTTGTATTGATTCATTTTCCATACCTGCAGAAGTTCAGCAGCAGCATCAGAAAGTCCAAATTCTCGCAACACACGAATCTGAATCTCGTAACTGACCGTGGCACCTTCTCCGCAGTTGAGGGCATAAGCCCTTTGCACCTGCTCTGTGTGCCGGAGCTCCTGCAGCCGCCTGATCATCTCTTTTACAACAAGGAGATTAGGAACTGCAGCAGGGGAAAGGAGCAATAGTAGAGATTACTTTTTGAACTATTAGATACTGACTTATCAGAATGATTAGCCTTATTTTTGAGGGAAAATCCAACATCAGGCTGCTTAAAAAAGGCTTGTCTTTTTCGAGAAGCATTCTGCCAAGAACAGTTTGTATTACACACGTCTAATGCCTTGGAGCATCATTACGGGATAAGGCACATGGGACAACCCCCCCCCCTTACAAATGGTAAAGACATACACCATTTTTCCAGATTCTGCTAAAGCAAACCACAAAAATATCCTTCTTTGAAAATCCCTTATGATGCAAGAATTTTATGATTTGAAGTGGGATGTGAGGCAGGATATCTTAAATAACAACCAAATGCCCCCTCATGAATACTGCTGGCCAAGAATACATTGATTTTTTTTTGGCCTACACTTCATACTTCGGGTGGAATTCCATCATCACAAGACCATAATAGCAGTATATAACTACAGAAAGAGCATTAAAAAAATTACACAAGTTGTAAGCCAACATAAACCTGTAGAATTATGTTGTTTTAGGCAGCCATACTGAAATTATCAAAAAAAAAAAAAAAAAATCTTTCTAACCATATGCAATTTGGGGTATTTATCCTGTTGCACAACTTTTTCATGATGAGGAATTATATTTTATTGTGGTCTTTCTGTCCTCAGGAAAATGTGTATAGCATGAGAGAAGCCTAATGCAGATCTCTGAATATGTAAGTCTTGGCATCTGATCTATTAGCAGCTTTACAGAGTTGTCTATGACTACAACCAGACATCCATAACGAAGGCTCATAAAAATTAAACTGATCAGACAGCAAGAACAGTGTGAAAGTGCATTTGCACTACAGAGAAGGAGAAAACACAACAACTGTTTCTAATCTCAAACATAACACTGGAACATGAGAAATGAATGTACAGAGCAAACTGGTTTTTATTCTCCTAGTACATTAGCCCCACATCCAACAACAAAAATAAAGAATTATCTAATCTTCAAGCCTTGGAAATACATTTACCCACCACACACTTCAGTTATTCTGAAAAGTCCTGATTTAGCAGTCATACTCAGTTACACACAACATTTTACTAACACTGAGGGGAGAGAAAAAAAAAAAAAAAAAAAAAAAATTTTAGAGAAATTCAAATCAGCTCTCCAAATTATCTCTAGGAAATTTATTATGCAAAAGTGTTATCTTTTCAGTCCCTTCTTTTGAAATTATTCAGCTGAAACAAATACAGATATTAGGTATTATGAAAAACACAGTTCAAATTGAAATTTGAAAATACTTCAGGAAATCCAGTTCTCTGCAGAATCTAGCGTCAAAGCAGAAGACAGATTCCGGCACAGGTCCAACTTGCTTCAGAATACTTTTGCAAAATGACCACCAAGTCACATTGCCAATAACATTTCTGTTATTCAGCTTGGTCTGTGCGGAACAGGCCTGAGAAGAACACCGCACAGACAGAGAACAGAGGCTGCAAGGGGCCTCGTGCTCTGCGAGTCCATCCCAAGGGGCACTGAGGAGATGCTGAGCAGCTTCCCCTGCAACAGGTCCTGGACAGATCCCTTCGCAAGCTGAGGGTCAGTTACATGCCTGAATTTCTGCAAATTGAGCTGGTCCCACCTACCCTTCTCAGCTCATGGAACTGACAAAACAAGCAAGTCTTTGGCCTCATAAGCAAAGCAGGCAACTACCAGCATAAAATACTGATATTCCAAGCTACTGGTCGAGCTCACAACTCATCCCATGCTCAAATCAAAGGGCTGGCAATAATTCCTATGTGTTAAACAGAAGCAATTTGCAGTGGTGCTTCATATGGGTCAACATCCCTCACTGCTATCCAGAGGCAGATTCAGAGAACCCAAAAACTTCTGCAAAACACCAGAGATCTTTGGCAACTTGTTTCCTTTGCCAAATTCTCTGGAAACTAGAGTCTAGCAAAGCATAAATCAAATGCAGAGTTGCACCTTTTGATGAAATATTTAAAATTGAAATGATGGTAAGTGTATTTATGTTTTTCTATAAAAGGGAAAATATCTGAATGGTGTAAAGCATTGCTGAGACACCAAACCTGTACATTTCTGAACAAAAAGTTAACATCTTATCAAACTACAGAAAAGTCTTCTGAAACTCCTTTTAGGTATCACTGTCTCTTCAACAATAAAAACGGATCAAGGAGATCAAAACCTTTCTAGAAAGCCTAATTCAGTGTTTATCCAAGAAGTGTTTCAAATCTTTATAGCTTTACTAACATTCTCTCACTGCAATCTAAGCCTATTGAGTTTTCCCCTGTCCCTAGCAAACTAGAACACTTTATCTGCTCACTCTCACATTGTCAGTTGAAGGGAGAGATAAACAAAGATCTTCTAAATAGAGGAGGAGAACAGGGAATCAAACTCCGTCTTACTCTCCAGCTTCTTATATGCCATCTGAACATAGTTCATCTCCTCAAAGTAGACCAAACCAAAACGTAAAGTGGGCGAGTGCAAGAAGCCTGAAACATGAAATACTCCTCCCTGAGGATATCAGCATTCAGTGATTACATTTGCCCCCTCCTCTGCCCCAAGCCCCACCGGGCGCTTGCAGTGCACAGCGTTGCTGCTGCTCTAGCAGCCTTACCTGGGATTTCGTTGGCTATAACCGATGGAGGACTGGACTGCGTGGTGCTGACTTGCTGGTGGGTTATCATGTGGCAGCACTGCGGCACCGCATTGTTCACCATGTACAGGGTGTCCGGCACGTTGGACATTCGGACCATCCTCAACCGCACGAGGTCGGTTTGTTCCACCATCATCTCATCCAGGACGGACTGCAACGAGAGCCGTTGGCGCCGCGGTGAGGGTGCTGCGCAGGCCCAACCGCCACGAGCCGCTGCACAGGCTGGCCCAAGGCCGCAAGCCTAACAGCACCTAAACCCTAGGGCCTCCGGCTCCCTAAAGATACTTGCTTTTTTCCACAGCCTTTTCTATTCCATTTTCCAGGCATTATCAAAGCTGGGTTTCAGAGCAAACAGCAGCCAGATGAAAAAGGCTGGGCAAGACTGCTTATTTATTTTGTAACTTTTAGCTGGGAAGCAACCATCCCAAAGGCAGACCCTCTGCGTTCTGCCCCACCTCTGTTTCTGGCAAATTGAGCTGAACATACTAGCTTGCAAGGGACATGGGCTTCCCTCAGACGTCTCAGCTGACAGAAGAGGGCTCCGCATAACCTTGGTTAAAGGTCCCATTTAATGCTGAGCTGAGCTCTTCCAAAAAATGGGAGGCTAACAACTGAGTAACAACTGAAACGACTCATAAACAAATTCTGCACCCCACAATCAAACTAAACAGTATTATTCACCAAACAGAAGAGTGATGATTCTCATATTTACTAAGGTTGAACAGTTAATGATACCTTTAAAAATAACAGCAGCAAAATATGTAACTAAAAAACAACTAGGATTCCTGATATAAGAATATTTTTAGAATGTACTTTTTGCCTTAAGATTACTGCCTAAAGCACTTCCATGCTGCACAGAGTACCAAAAGAGTCAAAGCTTTCATTACACAGTCTTTAACACATTTTTGTTAGTTTAACAATGCAAGATACATAGATTAAATTTTAACTAGCTCATCTTCCTGTGCCCCAAATTCAAACAAGTTTGTTTTTTCCCACTCCCCTCAAAGAGGATACTCATTGGTAACTCACACACTTGGAAAACATTTTCTTCAGCGCAGGGGCCAAGACCTCTGTATTCACCAGAGCAGTGTTTAGAGCTTGCAGGCGAGATGGATGAAGACACCTTCACTCAGCCCTCCTGCTTTGCAGTCCCTCTGCTGCAAGGACGAAGCAGTTCTGGCCCTGGGTTGTGACACTACCTAGGAGCCTACGAGAGGTCCGCTCCGGCAACCAGAACATACCATGTTTCTACTCTGCACAGGAGCCATCTGGACCCTGCCACTCACCATCAGCGGTTCTATGGGATCTTCAGTTTTAATGTCCTCATGCAAGACCTTAACTAAGAAAACTACTGCTGGAGTGGGTCAAAAGGGACTTTTCTAAAATTGGACACAAGATATTATTCCATTTTGCAGAGGGTCATCAGAATATAATCAATATTCTTCTATTTCTTGTTTCTATCTGAATCTAAGTCCAGTGGAATGGTAGTTCTCCACCCAACTCTGGTGGGAGCTGGGGAGCCTGAAAGACCTGGCACCGAGCTTGCTGACTAGCTGAAACTGGGACTCTCAGGCTCTCACCTTGCCATCCGCCTGCCAGGTGGGCTGCCGAGGAGCTGGGCCGGCAAACTGGCTGGAAACCAGGGAGGTTTCCCTCAGAACGCTGCTTTGTTTCCGGTGGAATTTCATCAAGATCTGTCTCGCAAACATTTCAATTTCGACAAAAAAAAATTTTGTTGAAATTTTTTCTGACCAGTTCTAGAGACTTGAGCCTGATGATCAATCTTGTAAGTCTTGTTAAATTGAAAATGTTAGTATTTTAGGCCAGTACATGCAAAGAGAGACAAAACACACCAAAAAAATTTCCCTGTTTACAGAACCCCCTGATGATTCCAGTTTAGCAGTGGCCAAATGTTATTAATGGTTATTACCTTGGCCTCCTCCACATATGGTGAGAACAGTCTTGGCCTCACATATATTCCAGCATTTTTTTGCCGCAGCCAGGCATTTGACTTCCCACCTTCTGATGTCGGCAGCATGTCTGAAGGAGGTGTGCTAATCAGGCCTCTCTTCATCTTTGAGAATCAGAATAAAAAGAGTTTAATGACTCATTAAAGAAACAAAGCACTGCACATGGGGGGAAAAAAGAAAGAATTTTTCTTCCTTATATGGAATCTCTACACAATTTTTAAAAGACTTCTGAAAGATTCACAGTACAAAAAAAAACAAACAAACAAAAAAAAAAAAAAAAAAAACACACACAGAGAAGGAGAGAAAGAAATTAAGAAGAGCTGCACATATAACTAAGTGATGACATCCCAGGAACCATTTCTCTCAGGAATTTGTATGGGAAGACTGACTTACTGCATCACTCAGTACTTCGCTGCTCATGGGTAAGATGTGCTCAATGCGGACAAAAGGTAGAAGGGGAGACAGGATCTCTCTGAGCTCCTCAATATCAAGATCTCGCCTCTTCACCCCTCTTTTGTTCACACTGTGAGCGGTACCACTCAGTAAATTAGGCTCTGCAAGAAGGAACAAAAAGTAAAAAGTCTACATGTTGCTTTTATCACATGCAATAATAGTGCATTTTAAGAATATGGTAAAAAGTCCTCCTTACACAGGCTGATTCTGTCGGGTTTTATTCCTCTCTTTGTATTACATTGACTGACACTTTGTAGGGGTGGATGAACTACAAGCTACCTGCATTTATGCTTTAGGAAATATATATTTAATCAGCTTCCCACATCCAACACAATCACCACTTAAATGATGACTGTAGCAATAATGTGCATCTCAGCTAACAAAAGGTAAATTTACTTCTACTTTAGAAAAAAAAAATTGATACCACTTAATGGCTTGTTTTTCATTACCACAGGCTTCTGTGGGGAATTGTACTGAAACTGAAGCAAAAGGTTGACACAGTAAACTAAAAATGAAACATATGTGCATGAAAAGCCTGTATTCGCACAAACTAGAGGATACTACAGTTATCCTATTTAGTGAACAAGTTTGAAGAAGAATTACTCTGAGGCAACAGGAAATCAAACAGAGTACTTAAAGGCAAAGAATCACAGAGGATTTGGGGCTCTCCTTAGTACTTCCCCCCTTCCCCTGCACCCAACCTCACAGCAATAGGGCACGTTGCCCAGGCAGGTTTTGAACATCTCCAAGGATGGAGACTTCAACTTCTCTGGGTAACCCATGTCAGTATTTGACCACCTTTACAGTAAAAAAGCTGTTTGTTATGTTTAAATATCAACTCCTCTGTTTTGGTTACTACCCTCATCCTGTCACTGGGGACCACTGAGGTCTGTTTACTTCCTCCCACTAGATATTTATAGATAAAGGTCCCTTTCCATCCAAAACTTTTCTTCTTGTGGCTAAGCAAAGCCAGCTCTCTCAATATATGGAGTTTTATTTTTCTAGAAAAAGCACTATTTTTAAATAGCTTTTAGTGCTTTTGTTTGGTTTTGCATACATCTTGCGTAAGGTTCCTTAAATTATACATTACCCACAAAAAGGGCTGACATACCTTTTTATTTTTGGTTTGTTACTGCTTGTTGGTTTAAAAGCATCCTTACCTCTGTCTGCTATTCTCTTCATCAACTGGTGTTCTCCCCATTTAATAAGATATTTAAGAATATCTTGCTCACTTGCCTGGTAGAAAGAGAAAATGAGAAACTCGTATATGTTTAGGGTTAATGACACACTTAAAAGCTGCATACTTTGCACAGTTTGTTCCTGTACCAGGAACAAAATAAATATTTGTACTTTCTAATCTGCTATAAGGCTTGCTTTAATTATTTTAGTTCATATTACTAATAAATAAACTCAATAAATTGTAGTAGAAATAACTCAGACCTCCTACCAAGAAAAAAAATCCCAGTCAAAGCAATTTTCAAAGAATCTGAACCATTCTGCCCGCTTTAGAAGATATATCTCATTTTTAAAACAAATAATCCCATCAGCTGCTTCCCTTCTTCCTCTCCCATTTTTAACAAGTCCTTCTTAATCCACACCCCTAACTTATCTTTTTTTTTTTTTTTTTTAAACAACTTTTCAGCTCAACTGTTTATAATTTCTAAAGTCGTATTTCGCAAAACAAGCTCTGGGATAAGGTCATGCTATATATACACCACCTAGCTGTTCTCTGAAATCCTGCATGTTGCACTTTAAAACAGGCTTTTCAGCATGTCCTGAAATTTCTAACAACAATCTGCATATGAGTAAGACCTCTTAAAGATTAAAGTCTTAAAGACGACAACTTAAAAAAGGAAAGTGGATTTCAACGTGGTTTTTAATTTCCAAAACATCTTCATGGAAGCAAAAGACTGACTAAATTTCAGCTCCAATTCCAACTCAGTTGAGTTGCCCTACCACGAAAACAAGAGAAACAGAAGACAGATCCAGCAAGAGCACAACTGAAGGCTCTTTACTCAAAGCCTTAATTGATTCCATGTTCAGTGTGTGGTGGGAAGCAGATCCAGGCAGGATGTGTCTTAAAAATGGGCAGAACATACAGCAAGATAATGTGTGTAGCTTATGCTCCGGTTTGAGTTTTGAAGGGGGCTCCTTATGTAGTGGCATCAACTCAGCACGGATTTACAGATCTGTGCTATTATATGTTATACTCTCTAGATTTAGTATCAAGGATGAGTTCAACCAAAAAAAGAAAAAAAAAAGAAAAAAAAAAAAAGAGAGAGGAAACTATGAATAAGCTATATGACTGGTCATCGTTACAAACACAGCGCTACAGAGAAGAGGCAGAAAAAATCCACAAGTTTTCTATTAATGTGAATAGTTTCCTTCCTGGAAAAAACAAACAAACAAACAAACAAACCAAAAAAAAAAAAAAAAAAAAAAAAAAAAAAAAAAAAAAAAAAAAAAAAAAAAAAAAAAAAAAAAAAAAACACCAAAACACACAATCACTGGATAAAAGTCATAAGAAAAATGAAATACTGCAATACTTGTCTCTTATTTATAAGAAAACAAAATAAAACCCAATCCATTTAAATGTGCCAAGCCAGAAATACTTCATCTAAAACAATTTGCAGCTGTTTCTGAACTATTACTAGGATTCCAAGCAATAGCATACAAACCGGTTTGGGTTGTGTTAGAAGCCAAAAAAACAAAAGTTTGCTTAAAAAAAAATTGAAGTAACAATTAACATATACAATAGAAAACTCAGTGCGTGCGCACACACACACACACACACTTGACTACAATTTAAAATGATTTACTCGAACACTTCGAGCCAAGGGATAACCCATGCTGCTTTGAGCAGGACTAGCGCTATTTCGAACCGCAATGCTACCTGTAAATAGTCCGACTGAATAGCTGTAAGCAGGTGGTCCTTGCTTAGTTCATAGAAGACTTCTGAAGTCATGACTTGGGTAAACTCCTCACAGAGGAAATGTAACGCTTGGCGATGTACCCACTTGGACCCATATGGTTGAGAACTCCACTTGAGAATGGCAATTAAGGTGTCTAGTGAGATGCTCTCAGCAATAATATCTTCACAGCCTATGGAATAAAAGCAAGAATCAATAGCGTTGTTACAGAGGCACTTTGATCCTGAAGGAATACACATCTAAATAAATAAAGAAATATATGACTGCCATCATAGCAATAGCAAAAAATAAAATCAGAAATGGCCTACAGTCCAAGCTTTGCAAACAGAGTTTGCAAACTCTCACTAGAAGTTTAATGTAATTTTAATTGTGGTTTAGGTTTGGATTGTACAATAATTTACCTTTTAAAGCCCCATGAAATGTCATTTTCCAGGTAAACCTAGATGAATGACTAGAAAACTAGTCTATTTAACGGAGTAATATTACAATCTCTTTGACTAACACACATTATTGAAGTGGTTAACTTTAAAGCTGCACATTCGGATTTGAGTCACCACTATTTACAACAGTCTGCATATGCATATCTACAACAGTTTACAGAATGTAACTCTTTCTTGTCCATATTACTTCATGAATTGACTTTACTGAGACAAGACCAAAGGTTGTGAGGTGCTGCTGATTCTCAGCTACTCTGTACAGGATAAGGCCAGCAAAGCTTAATTTTTCTGGCTGGCAAAGAAAGTGGGAAGCCACAGCAGCTCTAGACCATCACCCTGACCTCCACGCTGCATGCAGGAATGCCAGGACAAAAAGCACCTCTGTGGGTATGAAAGCCACAAGCGGAGTATGAGAGGCAGGTCCACTCGTGCTGGACCTGGTAGGGTTCTTGTGACCCCTCGGCAGCGTTAGGGCTTGCTCTTCACAGAGCGGTAAGATGCTTGGATGGGCAGCTGGGGTTGCTGTGCTAAGGCAGGATACCACAGCGTGAACAGCTTTATGTTAGCACTCTGCGCAGCTCATTTTACATCTGGCTCACATATGCACAGAATACTATTTCTGTTTGGAAAATAAAAGTGACAGTTTAAAGAAAATATCCAGTTTTAGAATTATATACAAATCCACTATTGGCTACAAGCACAAAATTGCAACTCAACTTAGTCCAAGAGCTCAGTAATGAGACACAGTTTCGCATGAAGACACAGGCCATGAAAGCCCTGCACTGTTGAGAGCAAGATGCTTGCGCTGCAGTTGTTTTATTTTTTAAACTTCATCATTTTAAAACATTCTTGAAACAGAAAACTAAGCTTTGACAGTTGTTTAGAGAACTGTATCTCGTTACCGAGTTCTTAGATTGTTTAGTATACTAATCTTAATGTTTGTCAAGACAAAAAAGAAAAAAAAAAACAACTGGGCTCTCTTGGTGCTACACCTGATCTTTGTAGTCACCTGCACATACTCAAAAAGTACGAACAGCTACAAATGGGATTAAAGAAAAAATTACTTTCCCACATAGGTTAACAGGCAAAATGGAAGCATCACAACCATTTCTATCGCAACTAACCATGTGAAGAATAAGACATTACAGAGTAAGAAGTAGCAAAACACCGTACTTCAGACAGGCAGAAAGATGTCTGTCAAAGGAACTGCTATTTCAAAGCTCAGTGACTTGGAAAAGGGAATGTTTGAGCAGTAGGAGGAATAAAGTACCAGAAAGAAAGAATTAAATGTGACAAATAAATTTAAAACCTCTCATGTTTACATATACATATTTGCCTTTATACTACAAAAACAAAGTCTGGATGTTGATTACTAGAACAATAATGTTGATTACTAGAACAACAAAAGGTAGAAACCTTTTAATTTTTTCTTTAATAAGAAATGATAAATCATATACGGAGCCAAAGTTCAGTGAGAATCCATGCAGCAGATTCCAGCAACATGTCTGAACACAGATTTAGTTTTGGGAACATAACTTCTATTAATTTTTCAAAGGGAATTTGAGAACCGATACCCGCATTCCCAGCAGCATTTTACGGAGTTGATAATCACAACAGATTCTTTCTTCCATGTGCACTTGGACTATGTATTTTTCACACATCTGATCAACCTCAAAGAAAAGTCTTCTATGAGTGTAGCCACTAACATAAGAGCTAACAAAACCTAGTGTACTTCTGAAAGATGCATTAACAGTAACAACATGCTCTTCAACCCTTGTTAGATTTTCCATTCATTTCCGTCAAAGGGATGAACTCCAAGTGATGCTTAAGCTCATCTGCTTTGTCCGTTACCATTACTGTCATGGTAATTCTCAGCACTTCTTACTTTCCTTTAGCAAAGAATGCTGAAGTTTGCTGTTTCTGAGAAAAATCCATTCAGAACAGCTGAGCAACAGTACAAAGAAAGACAACAGCTGACTAGATTATTAGCATGTAGGCTGGATGGCAAAGACCAAACTGAAGTGAGCAGTGAACATGCAAACAAAGGCCAGTTAGAGGAACTTGGCCCATGAGCCTCATTGTCCCGGTACAGAGGAAACCAGAGGGCAACAACTGCTCTCTGAACTACACTACTTGTTTTTTTGGAACAAGCTAGAGGATCTGCGCTCTCTAGATATGGGAATTTCCAAGAAGACTGGGGAAAAAGCCTCAGTGTGGAGTCTTCAAAAACTCTGTCCCCTCTCCCCATGATTTCCTTGACTTTTGGGGCTCAAGAGAGTGTTAAGCTTGTAGCAAACCTGGCAAGGTCAGCGAAAGCTAATCAGACACTCACAAATGCCGCGTTACAGCACGCTTCAGCAGAGTTAGATTCCCTAAATAAAAAAAGCAAAACTTTTCAAAATACTTTTCAAGGTTGATTGTTGCACTAAGACTCCCTGCTAAATTCTAAAGCAAGCTTTTGGGCATTTTAATTAGGCTATTTGCATGCAAGCCAATTCCAGCAGAAGTCTTCTACTCCCGTGAAGTCTACCAATTACACCTATAGAGCCACATTTCAAAGGCAGCACGAAGACCCAAATATCCACTGAAAACACTCAAAAAGAAACAAAAAGAGAGTAAAGAGATTTGTCTCAAAGTAAATGCCATTCATAGCATTTCTACATCTGATGTTTACTTTTGAAACAATAAAGATAGCTGCTCCCTGCAAGGAGTAAACTATTGCCCTAAGAAATGCAGTTCTGAAGAGCTGAGAATTCCTAATTTATAAAAAACAGAGAGCATCAGTTCAATCTTGATTCTTCTATCAAGGCTCACTATACCACAGTTACCATTAACACAAATGTGTGCCTAGCAAATGAGAGTGGTTTCCCTCAGTGTGTCAGAACAGAATGCATATTACTAAAAGCATTTCTTCACGGTAGGTGGTAATGAAGGTGTTTTTCAACATCTAATAAATTGGGGCAACCCAAGTCCAGTTAGAAAAGGAATCCAGTTTCTTTTTTTTTTTTTTTTGGATAGAATTTTTCCTTGCTTTAACACTCAGCCATTTGGCAGAAAGGCAGTCATCTAGCAACCACAATACTGTTCCTCACAGTTGAATAGAACATTCTTCTCCTATGAGTATTATTTGATAATACTCAGGCAGGGGCAGCCTTTCCAAGATCTGCTTGCAATGTCCCAAAACGTAAGCTTCTGTGAGCATCAGCATCTCTCAGAGATTCATCTTAAAGAAATGGAAGATGACATTCTCTACCAGCTGGGACAAATGAAGTACTCCTCCTTCAGGATGCTAATATGCTTAATCCAGCCTACAAACAAGTCTGTTCTGTTCTCTCTCCGTTTTGATTCCAGCCTTTCCAAAAAATAGTTTGAGACCACAGTTAAGACACTAACTAGCTCGTTAGAGTTTTATTAAGGCAGTTGGCAGATCTATTAAAGCAACATAAGTGTCCTTCAACAATTAGCAAAAATGGCATTAAGCAAAATTCTTGCCAAATGTTGTTAGCTGTATCTAACTCATTTTGTGGAGGGTTTCCCCTGTCCCCTAAACTCATGTAAGCTTCTGGAGACAAGAAAAAAAAAAAAAAGTAGTAAGAATTCATCCAGACAAGGGAAGCTACTGGATGTTTGGTTTGCTACTGACATTTGTCACACTAGAACAGACCATGCTGGTAGCCATGACCCATCCGTTTAAACTTGCTGGCGCCTAAGGAAGCGGTACGACTCAGAGCTGGGCTGGACTGCAATGTACTGGGAAACGGGACACTTCTCAAAGAGCACCCTTGCTGCTCCAACCGAGCTTCCAGGGGAGCGAGGGGTCACAGGAGACATCTGATCAGCTTTCTTCCCATGTCCTGAAGAGCCAAATATCCAAGCATGTCCTGAACTCATCAGTAACTCATTAGGAGAGGCTCATAGGCCGTGACTGAACAACAAGAGCTAACCAACTTGTAGAGGACTATCAAACAAGACATCCTCTTCTAACAGTCAGGAGTCTAATCTCCTGTCACTCGTGCCATCATCGTACTTCAGTGCAATAAGCTGGTCAGCTCAGTTCTGTGGAGCGTGTTTCCAGCTAGAGCAGACCACTAACTGCACAAACCCGCCTGGCAGCACAGGCAGGTAGGCAACTGTGGCAGGCAGGGCAGGAGCACCACTTCTGGCAATCCAAACCACCTGTGTCACATTCAAGAGACCTTCTTCAGGGACAGATTCAGATTCAAGTAACCAACTTCAGGGACACGGCAATACGAATTTAGGCTGTCCACAGAAGCAGGGAAGCATTAGCTACAAAAGCAGTAAGAATGAGTCAGTTAACTTAGCACAAACAGGAAACTACAGCTTTGTATGCAGTGTAAGCAGCAACCACAACAGTTGTGTTCCCTAGATGAAAGCTCAGTAAACTGCATCAATTTAAACACAGAATATTATCCAGCCATCTGGAAAAAATAAATCATGGAGCAGATATAAACAGATAAACTTACACAATTTAAAAATATTTTATGATAATATGGCACAGCTATAAAGCTGTTTAACCTTCTAAGATTTTAGCAGGTAGACTTTTGCAATAGTAAATTTTAAATTCTACTTCTTGCGGTCACCGGTTGGTAATGGTCCTTGCCTGGGCTTCAGTGCTCCTTATGAAACACATTCAGCAATATAGCTGATCCAGCTCAAACAGGAGGCAATTGTGGAGCAGACATAAGGAGCTGCCAACTCAACCATACTGAAACTGAGGGAAGACCTTAGCATGGGAACAACAATGGGCTGAGGGAAGAAGAGCTGATATTCAGAGGTGCTGCTGCTGCCAACACTGTTGCTAGGTTTTTGTTTAAAGCCACAGAATTCCTGCAGCACAGGGTGCGGAAATAAATATCTCAAAGCAGTGAGCAAATCGTTTCTCTGCAAAAGTTTCATTTCTTTGCAACAACATAATTATGTGCCCAACTGCAAAACTCGGTCCAACTTATCTTCCTACTTAACCCTGCAGTGTAACAATGCTCTAAGGATTCTTTTTTTTTAATTTTTTTTTTTATTTTTTATTTTATTTTTACATCTCCTGCTTTCTCCCTTCTTCATTTTCTTAACATAAAATCTAAGCAGTAATTGCAGGCTTGAGTACAAGCAAGTCATGGTAAGGACATAACAGGTCAGAAAATCAGATTTATGTTAATATTTACTTAACCACATCAATTATTTTATAGTTGAGTGCCAGAAAGGTTCCTTTGAGCACTCACACTGTGTTGCTATATGGCTGGCAAGCTTGATCTAATCTTCCTACAAGACCCTTGCATGTTCCTAATTCTGCTACTGGGGGCTTCCTGGTGCTTCAGCACTTCACTCCTGCTGAGATCAAGGGGACTTTTGATGTTGGATGATAACTGCCTTTAGATCAAAGGCCACACTACTAAATATGACTTTAAAATAAAGTTTCTTACTTCTTACACTTGTCAAGAGCAAAGTCAACACCTAAAAATAAAAGGAAAGACATACACAGCAGTAAGTCTAAAATTAACTTATTTTTTTTCTCTATCATTTGAATTCAGAAACTTTTTTTTTGAATCAGCAGGTAAAAAAGACTTCCAGATAAAACTATTGCATTTGGTCCCATTATCCAAGAACAGACAATGGAAGAGCACATTGTTCCGCCACCTCATTGGGACGACATATGGCAGCCAGCACCAGGGCCAAGATGCAAAAGAGGAACCATACTTAATCTAGGCATCTAACAATTAAAATACTTAATTTAGTCGAAGCTTCTCAGCAACACCCAGCCTAACTCACTACCCTGCCACATCCACTGCCGTGCTGTAAAACTGAAGAGAAGGAAGGTTTAGCTCTTCTGTGGGGGACGTGCTCGAACCTCATGCAGAGCGTCCGCCCGCCCAGGCACTGCGAAAGCAGCGGATCACGAGTCCTGCATCGCCCTAGTCTCTGTGCTGGTTAGTGTAACGTGTTTTAGTATGATCAGGGAGATTAGACTTGCTTGCTGATTAGTTTATACATACCTAAAGGCCAAAAATCAGCCTCTCTTGGAATATTTAGTGATCTTGGAATACATAAGGATCAGATAAAGCACTAAATGAAATGGAAGTCACAGCAGGTTTTCCAGTAAAGTAGTTTTACTTGGACAAGGGAGATTCTTAGCACACATACAAACCATCACTAACTTCATCATTGGGAAGCCATCTATTAAAACATGACAGAGTCAGAAAAAGCAATATCACTGTATTAGGAGCAGAAATATTTCCATGGAAAGTATCAGAGCTGAATTATCTGCTGAAACTGAAGAAAAGAATCACAACATCTGGATATTTCTTAGAAAGGACCCTAAGGACAGACCAAACTAAAAATCAATTGAAAATAAAAATGCCATTTGATTAGAAGCTATAAAATAAAAACTTTTCATGAGACTCTGTTACGAATACCCAGCCAAAACTGAGTTAAAGTGAGCAAAATGAGTTGGAAAGACCAGTCAGACTTCTGTATAATGAGCCCAAAATATTTTCCAGGAAACCAAGGAGACCAGCTTTAGCAAGCTTGGAATTAGGTAATATGAATGAACTGAATCAAAGA
>VZSV01000014.1:5530502-5553012 GCA_013398735.1 Nothocercus julius
TCCCCAGCCTGTACTGGTGACCAGAGTTACTTTTCCCCAAGTGCAAGTGTAATGAAAGAGTAGTTAAAAACTAATTTAACAGGAGCATGGTTCCAGTGTTAAAGAGACATTTTCTAACCTCATGTAGCCAGCTTTTTTGTTGAAATCAATGTGGATATATATACACACACACACACACTTATCACGTCAAGCCTGATGCAGAAAATATACAGGAAAACAACTTCCTACAGCATGGTGGAAGAAGACAGTTTGCAAGTGTGTAACTACAACTCCTATAATGCTAAACTTGCTGATCTTAGACTAAAATAACATTTCCCTTCTTTTACATTGGCATGTAAACTATATGTAATTACAAAGGCAAGGAAGGAGGGGGAAAATAAATTAATCTGAAACAATATTTGCTAAAGTCTTTTTAGTAGAAACAGTTCATAATTTTCCACTCTTACACTTGTATAATTTCACTACTTACTGCTCTTTTTACATTTTGAAGTTGACATCAGACCCAACCACCACACAGGTTTGGTGGCCTTTTATAGCTTGTTTATCATTTTTCTTTCACTGTTCTACTTGTTTCAGGTAGATTTCATGTGATGCTATTTTGCTGTGCTGTTTTGACAGTGATGCTACAGCTCAATCTGTCAAAATCCAGTGCTTACCATTACTATATTTCACATCGGTATTTCTAGAATTATGAAAGATACTGGAGCAATATGAATTCATATTTTAGAGAACAGCAACTGTAGCAATCTAAAATTTCCATAAATTGTTTTATTATTTAAGGCCTAGCAATAATTGCTAAGTAACCTTATAAAATGGCTTTTATGTCAAGCCAATTAAAACTTCCCCAAGTCATGCAATGTAAGGGCTTTACAAGTCATTTATTAGTGAAAGCTTTGGGATGCAGAAAAGACCTCTTTAATCATGTTATCCTTGTTCTGCTAGATTCTGCTAAACCAGACAATATGTTATTAATCTTACTCAAAATTCAAGACATTCAAAAAATTAATTTAAATGAAAAGATGGCAGGAACTCAAAACAACTTCAAAAAGATCACGTTGTCAAATCCACCATATGAATTCTTTCCACATAATGAACAAATCCCCATTTTTCTATATCTAGTCTCCTACTGATCGGGACAATTCTAGACTTCCTTCTCCATTAAAAAAGGAGAAAAACCCAAACGACTAGATGGCACATTACAACAAAAGCACAACTGCTCTCTGGACATCCTATAATCACTTTGCAGGGAGGAAACATGCCATATCATTATCTGAAGCATTCTGGATTCCAGTGACCAATGGGAGGATGAAGAATATTCTCTTATGCTAAAAAGAAAGTAGGACACCAGAAGTCTTAACTTCTTGCTTCCCTGAATGAATACCATGAGGTGTTACTTACTTCAAGATAGCAAAACACTATTGAAATCTCTGTTTACCTTCAGACATGCTACCAACAGTGCTACTAACCACTGCAAACAAACAGTGTGCTATTAACAGGGCTGTCACCCAACTGCTTTTGCCAGAAAGAAGCCCAAGGGAAGAAAGCCCTGCAGCAAGGATGCACCAGCACAGCCCAGGCAAGCTCACAGCAGCTAGCTGTTCTGTGACCCTCAATGACAATTCAAGGGCCTCTGTATTTCTTTTGTATTTCTTGATAAGGCAGCAGCATTAGAAAAAATAAAAATGTATTCCTCACCTCCGCACCAAAATGCACCGTTCTATTAAATACTGTTAAAAAGCAACAGCAGCTTCATGACCCTAGACCGTATCATATCCTTGAAGAGATAAATATTTATAAGAAACAGATAACTGTCAAGAGAAGCTACTTGGGCACTTGACAATGAATAATGGGATTTGTCTAGTCCTCTGTATGTCCACACATTTTAAAACCTAATTATAGAGTTGTATTTAAAGATAAGTATCTTGAACAGATGTCTCAACCCAGAAAACGGTGGGAAATCCTCCTTCTGAATGCTGTAGATAAGTCATACAATGAGTAGTTAAGCCTTTGCTAGAACAAACTGTTCTTTAAAACAGCAAAAGCGATTCACTATTTTTATCAATTTACTCCTTTATAGATTGCAAGCACACTTAGCTTTCCTTCAAGTAAACTAACACAAGATCATGGGCTATGAAAATGTTGCACTTCAACAGATCAGTTCTCAGCTTTTAATACTCGCCTTCCATTTCCACATTTATACTGTGGCACAACACTGCACGTCAGCAGTAAAGCAACAGTGCCTAAAACAACAAACCCACAAGCGGACTCCAGTTTGATTCTAGAACAACGAGCACATGCCACACAACTATCCCAACTCTAGTCCTCATACTTCCAGTTCTATTTTTACAGTGAATGGATCTAATGCCTTCTATACAAAAAAAGGTCTGTGGAAGTTGATTTATAACACTACAACATAATTATTCTGACAAGTGATCAAACACAGAACTATCAATTCCGAACATGCATTTATTTTCTACTGAGGCTGCCACAAAAACAAACAATACAGGAGTCAGGATGAAAAAAAGCCAAACACCACAAAGCAGGAAGAACAGATGCACACTAATGCTGTAAATAACAGTGACTCTGCCAGCACTCACGCAAGCACCACCATCAGCCCAAAGAATCACGAGAACACTCATTTACTTAAGAGTAGACTATTTAGACTTTCCTGGAAAAAAAGTCTCAACTTCAATTTTCATCAGGTAACAGGGACTAGTAAATTGCAGTGACACACTAATTTCAATTTCTGTTCTAAGCTTAATTCTGAGGAGCATCATCAAACCTTTCACACACCGACGACTAAATTCCCAGGCAATTTAATGAGGCCTTGGAATATACCCCCTGCAAAACTCTGCTCAAGTGAAAGATGTTCTGGCATGCAAATTTACCCACATTTTAGGTAATAAAGGTTTCAACAATTGCATAAGCAGGTTGACATATTTATCTAAAGGTGCAACAAACGTGTTTTGGCTGCCAGTTTAGAAAGATCTACATAAATTGGAACATATATTTTACTACTTAAAGATACATGGAAAACACACAACATCTTATGGAAAGCTTTACAGAACGGGTATTCAAGATATAAATTTTCTTTAACATACTGCTGTAAGAGCACACACAAGATTAATACCAGAGCAGAGGTCTCCATACGTAATAGTTAGTGGACTGTCCTCTGCCCAGATCTCCAAAACATTAGGAATGCCATTTAAGCCAAAAAGAAAAAACAGCTTATAGTCATTTTTTATCTCTACCGAGGACACTGTCACACTTCCAGTGGCGATTAAGAAATAACACTGAACATCAGCACTACTTATTCAATGTTGCATAAAGGAGAAAAAAGTTCATGAAACATGTTATTTATTGTTAATTATAATTAACTTAATAGCACATTAGTTCATGTTTCTAGCTAAGCAACATGCTTGCTTATCAATAATACCATATGGCAACAAGTACTCCTCCAATTGCAGAGGCACAACATGGACAGAAGCAGAAAAAAAAGTTGTCTTGAAGACTGTGCAACACTAACAGGCTTGCTACCAGAGATCTCCCTCCCAGCAATAAGGGATTAAATCTCCAACCAGATATGGTGCCAATACTACCATGAGCACTAATGATCAAAAGTGCTAAATGCTTCAACAACATTAAAATACATTTCATAAAAGATACAACAAGAGTGAAAAATGGAAGATATTATAATTAGAAAAAAAAGATTAAAGATTATAAGATATTATAAAGACAGCAACTACTCTTCAAACCAGCACAAGTGGCATGTCTTTTGTCTTGCTATCAACACATCTCCCTTTTTTAATTAGCTGACATGTTTACTAGCAATTGGCAGATCAGCTTATTTCATACACAGGCCAAAGAGATACCCGACAGCACCAAATTTCATGCACTATTGACCTTGAAGAGATTCAAACTACTGACCTAGAAAAAAAGAGCTCTGTATAACACTACTGCAGGCAATTCAAATGCAGTGCACATACAATTTGAAAAGCTGTTTACTTAAACGACAAGATAATTGAAAAAAGTTACCTATGAATGTCTGTTGTGCCTGTGAATTCCCCCCTACCCTTGGGGAACACGAATGAGGGTAGTTAGATGCATTAGCACCCATTTTCTTCAGTCACTCAGGCATTCCGCCTGCTGGCTCAAGGTATAATCCCATAATCCTGCACAGATCTTCAATCCCAGATCCAGCACTCTGTTCCTCCATTTCTGAAAAACAAAAGAAGCAGGAAGCTATTTTGTTTCAATAGTTCTTTTCAACAGGTAGTAAACAATTTAAATACAGTCTCTACCTCAAAATATTTTTATTTAAAGAAAAAAACTCACACTTTCACAATAGCTTTTTATTTGCAGGGTTAAAAATCAAGTTCAACAACACTTTTTCTTCTGAAATGAGTTCCTAACCGTTCATAATTCAACATGATAAACTAGAACACAGACCAAGACGGTTACCATCCATCTCAAGCTTTTAGTAAGTCTTCAAGTACAGGTTGGCCTAGACTAAAAAAGATCTGCTCTTTTAACTGTACCAAAACACACATTTCATACGTGCGTATGCATTTATACACTGTTACAAGAAATCCTAAACTAAATTATGCTGAGAAGGCAGAATAAGGCAATCCTCCTAGAGAGATGATACCATCATCACTGCTTTTAGCTCCACTCCGGTTTTGCACCAGCTGCGTACTCCTTGTTCGATCATACTCACCAAGCATGCAGTAGTGCCTAGGAGCAGATTTACAATAGCAAAACAGGTATTTATATGTTCACCTAGATAATGGGGAACAAACCCTCAAATCTACTCTCTTATTAGGCACTTGAAAACATTTTAGGAAGTCAATACTGAAGATCCTTGAACACAGATTCATGTTTTACATATACACGCAAGCACATTCTAACGCACTCTTACATAAAGAGCTGGGTTAATGCATTACTGATGCGAAATGAGTTACCACAATGAGAAACTGCTGTCAGCTGAAAACATTCATTCCCATCCAGAACAAAAAGTCAAGAAGTCAGACTGGAAAGCCTGGCATAACAGTAAAGCCTATACTGAGAATTCTGTAGCCTCCGTTCAATATTGTGAACATGAAGCCAAACTGCTACGAAATTTGTATCAACACATGGTACAAACCAAAATACACTTCCTATAAACTCCCAACCTTACTCTCTTTCCCGACAGAGCACCAGCACGTTGGGTCAGGCAGCTACAAGCAGTGTAAGAGCACGCTTTGAGAATGCTGCAGCACCGTGCCAGTTCCTTCCCCTGCTCTTCTGTTCACCTCCAAGTTCAGAAACAGAAGTTTTCATCACACTGGAGAGGCAAGATGGAGCTAAAAGACGACACATGCCTGGCTTCTTGGTCACAAACGCAGGAAGCTAAACAGATGCTGGGGAGCAGAGGGCTGAAATGGCCTTTTCTCTCCAGGCCTAGGGACTGGTGTCGCACGCAAGGGCAGAGGGGGAATACGAGTGCTAGAGCATTAGGGACTTGCTCACATGTGGATGAAGACAGCAAATGGGAGTTTAAAAATCTGACTTGGAGATGTGGCTGTACGAAATGAAGTGGCAAGACAAAGACATATGGATACCTTAAACCACAGTTCCTACGATCTCCACGTCTGGCACTTCTGCTGTATATCAGACTTCCAAAAAAGAACTAGACCTTCTGGTGCTGAATATTATCTGCAGGCAGAATCCTTACTCCAGAGGCTTAATGCCAAGTTCTGACTGACCAGAGACCAGTGCTAAGCATGGGCTGAGCTCTCCCAACGCAGCAGAGAACTGTACCAGCTTTACAGCAGCTTTACACCAATTGCATAGAACAGCTTGAGGCAACCTACAGCTTGTCAGGGCAAGGAGGGGGAGGTCTCAGCCCTTGCTCTCAAGCCAGGTGGCAACATCTCCTCACTTGCATAGGTTGGTGCATTTCCTGACCTCTTTGCTAAGCAGGTTCAGCTTGCTGAATCATCAGAAAATACAAAGATAAAATACCTTTCTACCCTGGCACAAAGTGGAGCATGCTCAGTATGAATGTGGAGAAGAACCAGGGCACACAAAAAGCAGACACCTCTTCTCAAATACAGACTCTTAGATCAATGCAGTCTTAGACACATTTACTCGCGCTCTTTCTTGTACAGGAACAAGCTATTTTAGGATAACAAGATCATCTCCATACAAAAAAAAAAGCTCTACTGATTTAAGGAAAAAAAAGTTTAAGAAATAAAGAGTGACACCCAAGCTGATTTGTGTTCCTTTGCGGAATACATTACACTCATTTGCCATCCATTTCTACATGAAATTAATTACGTTTAGTACAAGCTCTTTAGAGAGAGGAGTCACCTTTTGGTTTGAACTCTAACTCTCTCACAAATAAGGACCAGCATGCTGGGTAGATAACCCAATAGCTTCCTTTTCCTCTGTTGTCTTTTGCTGAAGGAGCTAAAGTTGGAATCTGCCCATTTGGACAAAGTCCTGGAATACTGGCAATTGTTATTTCACTTCTGGGTTCTGCTGTGGTCCACTAATTTGTCCATTAGATGCCGAATAATATTTTTCCATTCTTCCTTGCACAGGAAGAACCCTAAGTAACACAACTATATGCAGCTCCTAAACACTTCCAGTTCCAGTGGAGGAAGAGATCAGCAGTTTGGGCTGGTACTGTGCTCTGCTGTTGGGCCCGGTTGCACCCAAGAAAACTTCCTGCGCATCCTTTCAAATTTACACGTGACCAAGCAATGGACGGGCGCGTTGATAGATTTCTTAAAGTATTTTATCTTGAATTCAAACATACACTAGTTTGTGCCTCACAGCTCAAAATTGATCACCACATTTTTAATCTTAGTATTGTCCTTAACCTTATGAATCAACCAAAAATATATTTTTTAGTGATGCAATAAAATCCAGCTTTTTACTTTTTTTTCCTCTTTCTTATGAGACAGTGTTATATAACCCATATTTTCACAAACAATTTAGGCTGGCAGTAGTGATGACTTTGTTCTTGCAGGAAGTCCTGCCTCACACCATTTATTTTCAAAAGCTGCTTTCCTTGCCTTGCTTATTCGGGCTCAAGTTTTCAGAGAGCCAGATAAATCCACCCGTATTAAAATTAAAAAAAAAAAAAAAAAAAACACCCCAGACATAAATTTTTATTTTAAACAAGTATCACTTACTACTACTACCTGGCACAAGTGTCCATGGGATGCCATTAGAAAAAAAAAAAAANAAAAAAAAAAAAAGAAAAAAGAAAAAAAGAAAGCACCTCCCAGAAACAGGACTGAATTTCAACAGCAAGGCAAACTTGGATCAATCCCGTATTTGGGGTTGTTTTCAGTGCCTACTTCAACTTTTATGCTCCTACTAGGCACAATCAGCTTGCAAATACCTGCTGAGCCTATTATGAACATAAAAACATCTCAGATACTGTACAAAATGCCAAATCAACAAAGCTGCTTTTCCCATGGAAAAACACAGCTGCAGTATAAGATGAGCACAAAAAACAACAATTAGATCCTTAGTTGCAAAACAATAAGATTTTACCTCTCCTTGCAGAAATTATCCTGAATACCAAAAGCTTCTCTACTTCAGCCACTTAAGAATTTTTAGATTTTTTTTAAATCTAACTACAGCCTCAAAATACAGGCTTAGGTTTTTTTTAAAGGCAAGTGAACTACTACTAGATTTTCTGATGTATTCACATAAGCATTAGTAAAAAGAACCTAAATTCAGGATGTGCTGACCTACTGAAATAGGAGGTCTTGTGAGGACAACAGTGATGCACACAGTGACATGTGTTACGTATGCATACACGTACACTATGTTAAACAAGGGAAAAACTCTTGCTTAAAGCCTTAGATTTAGAAGATAGTTATTCAAAAATATTACAGAAAGCACAGAAGCAACTTATGGATTAAACTGATACTTAGAACAGGAAAAAAAAATAAAATAAACACAAATCTATATTAAAATTTCAGTACCTGAAGTATTTGGTCTTCTCAATACTCGTCAAACTTCATGAACCCAAAAGCCTAAGAACCTAAGATGATTTGCCTCTGGGCCGAGAGCCAAGAATCCCTGGATTGGGAATTTTTGTTTAACAAAAAGTCTGTGTACAGAATGGACTTTTGGTAACAGTTGCACTTTGTTTATAGTCATCCCTCAATACAAAGCTTTCATAAAATATTCTGTAGTCCTCTGGGAACTAATTAAGATAAAGAGCAAGGTGGGGAGCATTAAAACATGCTTCCTAGCTACCAAAAGAGATTTGACATGTTTTTCCCTCTAAAATATTGAGGGCTTTTTATATTTCTTCTGAATTTCTTGCTATGAGATTATGAAACAATGTAATACTAGAACTAAGACAGGAAAATGCATATATACACTTCCTTGTATGAAAAAGATTTTTTAGGTTTTATGTTTTACTTAGCATAAAAAAAAGGATCATAAGCAAACCTTATTCACATTGGCTTCTACTTTTCCAGACAAAGAATATGATAGTTTGAAAATGATAGATAGAAAATGATAGTTTGAAAGAAACTGTTGGGGCAAAACAACAGGAGAACAGAAACGCAAGGTATGAAAACATTTTAATATCAAACAATAAGCAGTTACATTTTTGCAAGAAAAATAATAGAGTCAAGCAATCAAACTGTCACTATTCAGAAATATCAGTCATAGGACTGTAAGATGTAGATGATGCGACAGAATGGTTGTAGTTTGGATTAGTACTATACAAAATTAGAAATAGGTAATATCACTTGTAATTTGGATCTATGATCCTGTTTTGGTTTTCCTCATTATTTATTGCATCATAAAGAAAAAAAGAAGCAAAATAGTTGAACTTAAACCACATTAAGAAGTGTGCACATAAGCACAAAAAGACATGAAAAAGTGGACATACTGGAATATGGAATTGACTCTACCAGTTAGTCCTTTGTTTCAAATCACATTTTAGATTTCACAAAGAACCCTTTCTTAAATAAATCTTCAGGCGTGTTTTCTTTTTTTCCCCCTTCCCCTAAAGTAGTATGTTTCCCTAGTAAAATAAGCTCTTCAAAAATTCAAGCACCAAAGTCCCCACAATAATCCTATTGGACTTTTATTTCCAGATTCCAGCAGAGTCATAGAGTTGAGCCTTTTTGCCTTTTTTTTTTTTTTTTTTTTTTTTGGGGGTGGGGATCGGCACACCTTGCACTGCTTTTTAACACATCTTCTGGGGAATTAGAGTGAACGTTAAAAGAAAATACTCAAGCAGCTTATAGAGACCTGGAGCCTTGAAGGGATGCATACTTCCCCAAACGCAAACTTTGAAAAGCAGGCTGGTAGTTGAAAAGATATACAAAGTACAGAAAATAAAAATGTCATCTTTGCAACACCCTCTCTGCGAATAGTCTTCACAGTAGGACTTTTGATGTTCTGCAAAGCAATTCAGAGTATGATGCTAACGTGCCACATCCATGCAGCCATCAAACAACGTCATCAGCAAGCAGCAACAAGCTAAACACTATAGGAACTTAAAAGTCATGGGACATCAATGTATTTATGTTATCTCCAGTGCCTTTTCTTTTTTCTCTCTCTTTTTATTTATTTTTTAATCATATAATCTTCAGACTAAACAAATAACACTACAAACCGATATGGAAAAGGAGATTCCTTTCAAACAGAGAAAATGTTTTCACATTCTTCCAGCTGGTTGCATGCACACACTAACTTATCAGAAGCCTCTTCTGACAGAGGAAGCTCACATGAAGGACTTACTAACATTCCAGAAGTTGATGAATTTAAGACACACTCTTATAGTAAAAACCAGCAAGAATTCACCTTTTGTTCTCTAGGGATCTTCAAATTAAGTGTCTAAACTGTTTTAATTTTTCAATAATTTACAGTTTTTAAGATTTCACTTGAAGCAAGCATTATTCACTACACAGAATATCACTGATTTACTAGGTAAGGATTCAGGAAATCCCAATGACTAAATCTTATCAATATCACTGAACAGTAATTATATATGAACATAGCCATTCACAAGGAAAGCAAGAATTCATTTTAGGCTATCTTGAATAATGGAAAGTTATTTTGACACAACACATCTTTTAAAGGACTTGAATTTTTTTGTAAGATCTATTCTGAGCAAATCAAATATGCTTTTGTTTTCTAAAAAAGCAAGTCCTCGTTGGTATAAGTAGTAAAGTAATAAACTTCAAAATACATGGAAAATACCTCAGATTATCGGACTTCAGTTTTTTTAAAATGAGAAAAATTACAAGAAAATTTTCTATTAGACTTCTGGACAGCAGTTTAACTCCTTCAAATTTCAGCTAACTTCAACTTCAGATACAGGGATTTACAAAACAGCCTGGGAAGACCACAGTCCCTCCCTCACTGTCCTTTATTGCAGGAGGAAACAAGAAAGGGACCCTCAGGCATCTGCTTGAGTAAAAGGTCCCTATTTCTTCCAAAGAAAAGGCAGTAGTGGTGCAAATGAAAGAATCATTCATGTGAAGCTGCCCCACCTCTAAACAGCACATTTCATACTCTTCCTATTCAAGTACTTCTGTCAACAGTTTTTTTGTTTGTTTGTTTTTTGGTGTTTTTTGTTTGTTTGTTTGTTTTTGTTTTTTGTTTTTCCTCCTTCCCTCGGTGGGCAGGGAAAATCTTTCCTCCTTGCAATGCTCTACAACACATGTGTGGGTTTTTTTTTTTTTTTTTAAACTTTCATTTGAAGCACCCCAAAATATCTTCATTTCATTCAGAAAGAGAATTCCTCTCCCTGCTTCAGCTGTGACCCAACCACAACACAAGATGCTGCTTCCCATTTGCAAGTCTACTAAGACAGGGAAATCTTGGCTAAAACCCCAACCATATGGAAGACCCAGCTCAGGTTTTTACGCCTGCTGGCTTCTCACATCAAGTACCATCCCAGTGGGGTATACGCTACAGTCTCCTTGTACTGGAGACTTCTCCCAGCCTAATTAATTCACAGAAAGCCATTTACTGTGAACGAGGATCTGAGAACTTCCTGTACACAATAGGGCTTTTAAATTCAACATACAGTTTACAGTCACATACACATATTCTGAGCTTCCTCTGACTGAAGTTGCTAACAGAGCAATCCCAGACACTGTACTCTGTGAGCTTACAAAAAGAGCAAGTAAGCAACACTCATCCTCTTATAACTTGCCTTTTTCTATTCACCTTCAAAAAACACCCTTTACAATCACACAGTATCAGTTCCCCTTTCAACTTCCACAGCCTTAAAAGGAAGAGTAGCAGTGTTCAGAGATGCTGCTGCTTGCGGTTTTCCCAACCATAACTCCAGTCTCACGGTGTCTGAACTGATGGTCAACCTTGGACCCACATACTGAGCTCCTTCCAACAGGAACAGACTCTGTTCCTAATTCAGCTTACTGGTTATCTCTATAGCCTTATTTCAACTGCAATCAACTCATCACCCTGCCAGCCATCTTCTGCATCAGTAACCAATTCATTCTGTGTTATTTCTGTTGCATAGAACCACTACGAACACGATTCCTCATTACTTCAGTACTTCTACATTATCCTCCTTCTTTCTGCACAAGCTTCTAATAGATGCTTGGTGACAGAATAATATACATCTCAAGTACTTCTACTGAAAACCTCTTCCAGTGGCCAAAAAGCTCTTACCAGTATTGTCATCTATTCAAAATGATTTCTTTGTATGTCCTTAATACAGCTCCATACTTATTGTTCTATACACCATCGTCCTTTCAGCACAATGCAACAGCACTTTTCACCCTGTTGCCTTTTCTCTTTGATATACCACAGATTTGAGGTAGCAATTGCTAGCATCAGCTCAGACTTTTAAGACTAATGGATTCAGTTATTGCAGTGGTGATGGGTTTACGGCTGGAGTGGATTATCTTGAAGGTCTTTTCCAGCCATAATGATTCAATGATTCTAAGATTTACAACACAAAAGCTAAGAGGTGAAGCATGGAAAGGCCTAAAAGGGCAATCTAGTCCAGTCCATCCTTCGAGACACATCAGTTCTTTTGAAGAAACACTGATTTTTGCCGTCATTTTGGAAAGCATTAAACCACAGTTATAAAACTGAAAAAATAGTTTGTTACAGAGTCTCAACAATAATACTCAGAAGCCACAACAACAGGTCTCCAATCCAATCAAAACATCACTGCGAACCTGATTCAGAAAAGAGCTGGTTCCTTGATGCTGAGGAGAAATGCTGCACATTTCTCGAGCAGCAGTACTCACCACAGCTGCTATTCCCATCTTCCTGCAGCTCCTCCATGGCATCGGCAATCAAAGCAGGGTTTTCTCTTGTGCAGGATTCCTCGCTCCAGTCTAGGTAGCTCCCTGCACTAGATTACTGACTGACTACATTAACTGCTATGTCAGACGAGGGAAGGGCAGCAAGAAGGAGCCAAAGGGCTGCTCGTTCCCCTTAGACATCCTTGTACAGTGCAGTTGGACTAACACACAGTTGGTGCTGCCTTCAAAACCAAACATTCCTACTCTCATGCACTCATTTCTACACCAGAGCAGTCTAGCAGACATTTGTCAAAACACACAACCAACTGTATGAAGGACCCAACTGCACTGCACAAGGATGTCCCCATTCACTGAACTACCACTCTAAACATCTTGTTTTATTGTAAGAGGGTTCTTATAGCTACTTAGTTATATTATTATAGTTATATCAGAGAGCACTCAAAGACTTAAGGGTGAGGGAAGAAAAAAAAAATATATATATATCCTCAAATCATCTGCAAGCCAAGGGTAGCTCTAGAGAAAGCAGCCAACTTACATAGTAGTAACTACTGTTAAAATTCACTGTGAAAGTGTATCTTAGGCCTTTGCCTCTTCTGCTCTGAAGTTACCCTGCTTGGTCCCTGCCTCCTTCAAGCAGACCTTGTTTAACAACTCTTCAGATATCAGCCATTACTATAGAAGAGCCCTGTGTGCGTGCATCTGTGTACTGGAGCGCTGCTACTTTTTAAAGGCTTAGAAAATTTAAAATTTGCAATGACACAGATATTTACTCATATATTTGTCATGCTGGGAGGGCAAAAAGGCTAAGCAGGCTATGTGCACCTCTCCGCACTCCCCCGAAACCAAACTCTTCCTCCGATGGAGGGAACCTGCATACTTAGGCCTCCCTGCTTGCCAGCTCTTCCCAGGTACACTGCAACCGAGGTGATGCAAACAGGGAGTTGGTACATTCCAGTCATCCTGATTCCCCATCCATGGGCTTCCTGCTGCTTCCCCTCACCCCACATGCAGAGACTGTATGATCACCAAGTGCCTCCAGATGGGCATCCATTATCCACTACTGAGGGGCTGCAGATAACAGACATGAAGTAGGGAGGGGTCCGCAGGCTAGTCTGCTGGATGAACAGAAATCCAGAGCTGTGACGCAGAGGCAGCAGACCCAACCCTTCTGGCAGCTATTGTGGTTGGACTGCTCTAACAACCATGCAAACTTACCCCTTGTACTCATGATTTTAATTCTTCTTTGACCTCAGGCTCAGCCTCAAACAAGTCATTCTAGCCTGGCCTGAGCCTCATAGGCAGGATCTTCATTTGTAGCCACTGTTTCAGAGGCTTAGGTTTCTAGTGCTCTATCCTTGTCCCTTTTGCCTTTTAAACCACCTTTACAGCCTCTTTTAATTTCACTCTACCCACTGAAGCAGGCAGTAACATAAAATTGAACTAGAAAAGTCATTATACACAATATTTATACAACAACTGAGTCACTGAAGAGCTTGTGAGGTGGTTACAGACCACTTCTTCTTAAGGAAGTCTGATATCCCAGGACAAACCCACTGGCAATGTGCTTTTTGTTTAGATGCTTTCATAGCACCAAAAATGCAACACAACTAACATGGTGATCTTGCATCTGTTTGCATATGCCAGTTATCTCTTCATATAGTACAGTATTAAGATTTCAGCAGCTATCTGAAAGCTTAAATATTTAGAAAAGTTTTGCTTTGAGAGGGCTTTTCTGTATGGTCAATTTGAATTCAAGAAATTCAGGAGAAATCTAAGAGCCATGCTGACTTCAAGTAACACTGATGTATACCATAACATTTTATGCCAAGAAATCTGTGCATTACATGCTTCAAAGATTTCAGCAGTTTTGAGGACAGATTTTAGTACATGCGCATGAAAGCAAACACTAGAGAACAAAACAGCGTCATTATTACAATGCCTCTGCTTAAAATTGCAAGTTTCAAATTCCTCTGCAAACCACCAAAAAGCTCTAAAGTGATACCAGCCCTTTAGTACTTACACAGATTCCACACAACCGCAGCCAGAACTAAATGCTTAAGGTTTGGGCCCCGCTTTGCCCCCAGATGTAGAAATCTATTTCAAATAAGTCAGAAAACACACTTTTTCTATGATAAAAGCAATTCATTTACTAGGAACGGGGTACGGGGTTAGTCAGAAAAAAAGAAACAGAAGTTAGCCTGCAATTAAGTCGGATCTTTGTTTACATTCTCCCTTCAGCAAGAAGGGGAAGTTTTGTCTTCCAGACTTCCTACAAGCTCTCTCTGGATTTCTAGGGCATTCATTTCTTACCCTGTAACAACGAGTGCACAAAGCGCCACACACATTAATATGAAACCCTGAAAACCATAAAAATGCCTGCACCAATTTGAGTCATATTTATACATTTTATTTCATGAGTTTGGCAATATCCACACATCTCTCTCACATCTATAGGCATTTTAAGACTGCAGAACTATGATAACCTGCAGGCTGCCTCACTGTTCACCTCAGTGCTTAGTCCGCCCTTTGAGCAGACTGATGATACTTTTCTCTCCCCATTCACACTACATACAACATTTTCAACCCTTTCAGTTGCCTCAAACCAACAGAAAATATTAAAATTTCTGAGAAGTCAAAGTTTTGGAAGAAAGGCAAAAATCTAGTGTAAAATGACAGTGGACTTTGTTAGAAGAGAAATTCCATTACAGTAACTTGTTACTCAATCTCATTTTAGACTGATTTTTGCTTATCTTGCCCTCTTAGTCACAGCTTTCCTTGATACTACTACTCTTTCCCATTCACACAGAAAGGCAGAAAGAGAAACTTTTGGCAGTGTGGACTATTCTTTACAACTTTTTCTTGATTCTTCTGGTATTTGAGAAGCTCAGCACTATTTGAAAAAAAAAAAAGAAAAAAAACAAAACTGATACCAAAAAAAGCAGCTGCGCTTTCCCTCTTTGCCCAGCTGGTCATTCCCACTCACAACTCTCCACTCCTCAGTATTCATATTCTAAGAACAGAATTAGAAAATAAAAACCTCACAGGTTAAATTTTACCTGAATAAAGCAAATAAGATTATACAGCTAGAAAAACACACAAGTTCTGCTCTCTTTCAAATTAAAGACAAGGTTGAAACCCAAATTCACAAGGTGTTTAAATAAACATTATTGTCAAGGATCATTAGGGCAGAATACAGTTCAGGATGCTGCTAGGGTTTGCCTGCATCACAAGTGTGCCATTTTCTAAATTAACTCTCCAGAAAATTAAGTTAGTAGCTAAAATCAGAATGGACAGGGAGGAAAGAAGAAAGGGAAACTGACTGGGGGGAGAAAGGGAAGGAAGAGAGAAGAAATCTAGATTAGCATAACTCTATTAGCCCAAAATGGCAAGTTTTGATCAAATAATGAATTGAGCAATTGCACAAAAATCTAATTACTTCAAGAAAAAATGAGCTGTAGGTTTTTTAAGACATTTTAGTTTCTCTGCAAAAAACATCCAAATTATTTTCTTTGAAAGGCAGGAGTCCCATACAGTACAGACAGATCTTTTCAAAAGTTTCTTTTAGGACTATGCTTCTGAGGGAAGCATCTTTTAGGACTATGCTTCTTTCTATTTTCAGAAGCCTTGTAATTTATGAATTTATGAAAAGCATCATGAATAGTAAGCACCTAGCTCGCAGCAACAAAGAATTCAGTTAAACACAGTTAAGAAGCTTTTATTACGTTCAGAAATACATATAAGAGTCACTTTACCAGGAGTTACCAAGTCCTTAAGCTTGTATTGGCAACTACAAAGCACTATTAGAGAGAGGATAATCTTATGCTCTATGGCATCCTTACTACGCTAAAAGGATACCTTGGCATTTCAAGTTCAAATCCACATTTCTAGAGGTCCTTCATAAAAGACTAAACGATAGCATCAGCAGCAGGAGGTACTTTCCATTCTAAATCAATAAGTTCTTAAAATAAGAAGCATAAGATTGCCTTAAATACCCTTTTTAATTACATATTTAAAAACAACAACAACAAAAGAGTTGGCCAAACTGGAATTTGAGGATACGAAGCAGTAACACTCTCAAGCAAAATTTAAGGTAAGCTAAATCCCTAAACCCTTAAAAATAAATTAGAGAGGTGATACAGAAACTTAGCACATTAGGATGGTAGAAATGCTCTTACATACATTGCTTTGTGGAAATTATGGTGCCTACATCCAGCTCACTAGCAACAACTGTTCCTCTCAGAATCAAAAAGCACTGACAAGACTTCAGCACTTCCTTGCTTGGTGCCAGTGTCATCACCCCAACGAACGACACAGAACTTCCTGTCTCGAGTGTGCATTTTGTCAGCATAGCATTTTTCTATACCGCTGGTGTTTGAAGTACATAAAAAAAACACCTCAAACCGTTCCTAGAATATCTCATTACAAACAGCCACAAAGGTATTTGTCTTAAATATCAGTACAAGCAACTTGATTGTATTTTGCTTAGCTTTAATTATTAGTCACTTGAAAGAGATTAACCAAAGCATGAATGTAGTAACTTGATCTTTGTCCACAAGCTTTGTATTGTCCACGTCCAGACTTTGTATTATTTAATCTCCCTCAACACCTGAAATCAAGATGCCCAGTAAGCTCAAGACATAAAGCTTTTAACAAATTTCCATGCTTTTTTTTTTTTTTAATGGAAAGAAAATTTACTATGTCTACACTCCTCCCTTCTAAAGGAAATCTTTGGTTTATTTAGTTGAATATCCCAATCTTCAGAGATAAACAAACTCATACACATTTTAGGAAAACAGACACTTTGGTAGATGAGAGAAATCCTTTAATGCCTGCAAATGAAGGAGGGGTTTAAGCACAAGTTCACATTAAACACCAGGGAACCTGTGAATGAGTGTTATTACAGCATCATAGAATCACAGAATGCTTAAGGTTGGAAGGGACCTCTAGGGATCATCTAGTCCAACCACCCTGCACATGCAGGGTCACCTAGAGGAGGTGGCACAGGACTGCATCTAAGCGGGTTTGGAAGATCTCCAGAGAAGGAGACTCCACAACCTCTCTGGGCAGCCTGCTCCAGGGCTCTGTCACCCTCATGGTCAAGAAATTTTTCCTTAAGTTCCTGTGGAGAGAGGCTTCAAATAGGGCTAGGATCTTCCTAAACGAACGGACCACCAAATTCATAGCAAACCACACTCCTCAGTTTCAGTGGCCACGGAAATATCTTTAAACAAAAAACAGCAAAAGCCACACACATGCTAAGAGCCATCATGAAAACAAAGCTACAGCAGGAAATGATGAAAAAGCAGAAAGAAAAGGGCTGCACAAGCCTTCTCATTGGATTTATTATTTTAGAGACCTTCTTCAGCTCTCATTAGAAATTTCAGTTTAGGGGTCAGGAGAGAGTATGAAATGTAACTGTCACTCATTAATTACTTTAAAAGCAATTATAATAATCTAAATTGCCACAGAAGTGTATAACATACTTTGCTACGGGACAGATACTTCTGGTAGCAGACTGTGATATACAAATCACCATTCCAATTTCTCACTAATGCATTTTAGACAGTCACTCAAAAATACCTTAGCATGCATGTAAGTAACTATAATTTTGCTAAGATTTGGTGCTTTCAAAAGATTGCAATATTTTTCCTTTTTGTATAATAAACCTTCATTCAAATTCAGGTGTTGGACCATTAAAGAATGAACACGATCTTTTCTAACCCAAACAAAAAACAAATCATAGAAGTCTCTCTGGCATCAGCTTTGCAGCTCTAGTGATTACACAGAACTTCCGCAAGTATGTGTCACAATCAAAATGCTTAACTAAAACATCAAGCAGTGGTCATTTATTAAATTACTATTTCAAACTGCTTTGAGTTTAGCAATCATTACAAGTGGCGGGATAAAATGATTTGTCAATTATCCTCAAACTCAGTTTTAACAGACCTTGGATAAGGTTACAAAATAAAGGAAAAATCTTGCATTAACTAGCTTGATCTATGTCTAAAGCACTTCCCACTAACATTTACCTCAGGTCTCCAGTGCTAAAAATTGTAAGAAGTTTGTTTTAAAAGCTGCAAGTTAGTTTATTGAAATAAATCCTTACAAGAAACGATAGTATAGAAATAAAAATGCTAAAAAGCTGGGGAATGGAAATGAACAGCAGTACTGGCACAGAAAAAAAAAAAAAAAAAAACTTCAAAAGTGTTTTTTTGTTTTTTAATTCCTTCTTTATGATATGACATAACAGTCAGGAAAAAAGAAATGATAATGAATAAAAAAGTCAAAGAGCAATAGAAAAGAGATATGTTCCTTTAAACAGAGGAACAATTGGACATACGGTGAAATTTAACTGTCATACAGAGCATAGAGACCACTGAATTCAGACAAGATTTGAAGACAAAGATCAAACAGGATCTAAAAAATTATTAGTTTTCTATACAGGTAACTGCTAGCGTTAAAATGTCAAGTTCTAAAAATAAAGCAAGACTTCCAGAAGATATGCAAGCCTCAAGTATCGAGACATTACTCTAAAGGTTAGAAACTGGTTTAGGAAGATGCCAGTCCCAAATCAGCCTACGAAAAGTTTCTTCTTCCTAATCTGCTTTGACTACTCGGAGGACAAGGAATGAAGTGTGGGGGGGAAAACAGTCTTTTAGCTGTTCTGTCACTCAGATATAACATGACAATTCCCATTTTACATTTGTAAACAGTCATTTATATCTCAGATGCCAGAAAAGTCCCCAGAGGCCGGAAATCTACCTGTAAGCCCACCAGTTATACCAGCTGTTAAAGTACACATTCAATGCTGTTTGATGTGATCTTGTACAAAGCCTGAACCCCCTGGAACAATTCAAGTCAGAATCAAATTTATTTATGGATGTCGTTAAATACGTAGTTTCATTGCATTGGGCAACACACTTCCACCCCTGGCTCCCCTTTCCCCACTTTCCTTGCCTCTACCACTGGGTCAGCAAACAGGCTTGACAGAGCAGCGTGATGACCCAGATCAGGGACTTAATCTAAAGTCACTTTGAGCTGTACTAGCTTACTTTTCAGAGGGATCAGTTTCCCACACTGGTTCAGGATGACACCATGTAAACTGTTGTAGCAGCACAGGGAACTGTGCAGGAAACAGGAAGGAGCAGCCAGAGACAGCAAGTGCTCAAGCCAGTTTTGCCAGTGAACATCTAATCAGAAACTCGTGAGCATCCTGATAAGGGAAGAAGGCATTCTGCCCTGGTCCCAAGGATAGAGAAATTAAAGACTCAAGATCCTCGCAGTTCCAGGTGAGCCTCTAACATAATCTGATCTCCTTGCTTCTATGCTGGAAATAGAAAACAGACAGAGAATAATATCATGCAAACTAGATGCAAAGGCTGTGTGGAGCTTTAGGCACCAAGGTATGAAATAAGTGTTGCATAAGCCGTTATTAGCATGCAACCCCTTTCCGTACATTTTTCTTTTCCGTCTTGCTTCTTCCCTGCCCAAGCACATGTAGAGACTGCCAAAATCATTAAACACATGAAGATTTCCAATCTCCTCATAGCGGCCATTCATTGATGTTAGGTGTCCTAACAACTGATACCTGTTTTGGCAGGCACTTAGAGGAGACTGGTTAGGGCACAAAAAGCAAGATTAGCATCATTTCTATCTGCAGTCCCTTCATGTTATAGCTCAGGCATATTGATAAGCAAACTTAGAAAAGAGCATTCTAAGAATCCATAGTAGCTTCTAGACAAAGATTTAAAGACGCACTGAGAGGACCTAAGCAGTTAAACTGAGATCCAGTAATTAAATGTTTCCCTGGAAGCTGTTCTAGCACTCAGATCCGATCTAGAATTCCTAATTAACACTGCATGGGCTAATAAAGTTTATCAATTTTCTGGAACTGCTGTTTCAAAAGGTGGTATATGCAACTGATTTTACAATAGATATCAAAGTTCATCAAATATATTAAAATATATTCAGAATGATGTAAAGAAAAATAGAGTTAAAAATGAAGCAGAGTTTTAAAATCAGTATTTGCCTTAGAAGTAGCAGGTTTTTATTACCAATTTTTAAAATGTGGTTAATACTTCTTAACATTAAACTCACATTTCACAACACTCTGATTTCATACAACTTTGGTTTGACTACTGTGCTAACCACATGCAGCCCACAGAATGTGGTGATACATCTTTCTTTTCATCTCTGAAAGACAGCCACAAGCCCGCTCATCCCTGTGCAGCCCTGAGAGCTGAACACGTTCTCCTACACCTGCACACAGCCCAGTGTACCAGCCCAAACCAGGACCTGTGTGGCCTCACAGGCATGGCTAGTGGTGCACGTCCATGCAGGGTGACACGCAGCACCAGAAGCCGCAATCACATCGATGCAACCCCCAAGCAGGACAGAGGAGGGGACACGTCCAAACCCAGAACTGCTTGCCACATGCCTCAGTTAACTGCCACAACCAAGAGGTGTAAACTGGCATCACACGTGCAACAACCCGAGAAGCCCTTTTTGCCCAGGATGAAGACTTCATATTTTGTTATCCTGTTCTTCAAGCTCTAACAGCCCCACTGAGTTAAGTTCAAACATGTGGCTACAATGACAGCACTCTTCTATAATTTAAGAATGAATAACATACCTTCACAATACAGGGTTTTGAGCTCCTCAGACAAGCTCAAAAAAGAGAGAGAGAGAGAGAGAGAGAGAAATAGCAATGGCAAGTCTGTGCAAGCCTTCTGGGAGAGCTTATAAAAATAATCCTGTTCTTTCATTTATGACTCCTTGCAAATCAGTCAATGCCAACTATAGGCATCACAACACTACTGTATCTATGACTCAGCAAGGGAATCTGCACATATGAAGAAAACTCACATTAGCAAGAGACAATGACTAAAATAAATAAATAAGCATTAAAACTATGCCATAAAAAAATGACTCAAGCTGTCTTGCGTCTCTGCCCCTCTAATGTCTAAACAGGAGATTAGAATACCAAAATCACCAGTATTTTATTTAAAGTTTGAAAGCAAGAAAAACAATGCATAGAGCAGTTGAGCCAAAATATAAAGGATTTTATACAATTTATTTTTCATCTCCAGTGAACAGGGACAAACTGTAGTCATACATTCAATATAAAATACTAAACTCTAGTTCCAATACTCTCGTTTACCTGCATGCCATCTCTCCATAAGTTTAACTTTAGATTTGAATAAAAAAACAGACATTGCTTGGCAGCTTAATGTCATAACTTCAGATATTAAAGTTTTATTTGCTAGGACAGACGTAGCAGGTTTACATATAAGCACAAACAGATAGCAATGTTTATATAACAACATTCAATGCATCGGAGTAGCAAGTTCTTGAGTGGTTCAGTGCACTGGAGTTCATCAACTAGGACTAAATAGAATTTGATTAATCCATGAATGGAGCAAACATCAGAAGCCATACCTTTAAAATGCATTAGCTTCACCCAGCTATTTTACAGAACACTCACTCAGACCTTGCAATTTACACAATAATATGGTCCACAGCACCTGTACAGTGCTAAATAAAACATACGTGTTCCATAACCTCAAAAAACAACCCGCTTGGGCATTACTTTTGTTATGCCGGCAACGGGCTCTTCGTCGAGAGAGAGAGGAGGGCAGAAAGCCTGACACTTTCTTAAGTAAGAGCTTCACGGAGAAGGATCTAAACTCGATGAATCCAAGTAAGGATGCCCCTCCGCCGGCCTGGGACAAAAGCTCAAGCGGCGCCGAGCCGAGACCCGACGCGAAGAAAGCGGGCGCCCGCCTCTCGGCACCAACAAGCGCCTGGTCGCGCCGCGGGCGCCCCACGCGCGGAGCCCTCCTGAGACGGGGCACAGGGGCGGCCGGGACGGGCCGCGGTCCAGGCGCTCCCCGCAGCGAGGGTCCAGAGGCAGCGGGGCCCGCGGCGCTGCCCAAGTTTCGCGCACAGCAGAAGGGCCGCGGGGCGGGGGGCGAGCGCCACCGGCCCGAGGCCACAGCGGGGCCCGGCGGCGCTGCGGGGCAAAACCGGGAACCCGCGAGGGGGCGGCGCGGCCGGGACGGACTGGTCAGGCCCCAAGGAGAAGGACCGGCTCCCTCATGGAGGGGGGTGGGGAAGGGGCCCCACAGCCCAGCCCCGAGGGACTCTCACCTCTTCCCCTCCCTCGCCGCGCTCACCCCCCACACCTCCTCCCCAGGCCGCGCTCATGGCGCGGGGCTCGCCCTCACCTCGGGCAG
>VZSV01000014.1:5563548-5579547 GCA_013398735.1 Nothocercus julius
AGGTAGGTGACATCCACCGCTCTCCCCTCATCCATCCAGCCGGTCATTCCGTCATAGAAGGCGATCAGGTTAGTCAAGCAGGATTTCCCCTTGGTGAATCCATGCTGACTACTCCTGAGCACCTTCTTGTCCTCCACATGCCTGCAGACAACTGCCAGGATGAGCTGGCAGTTCTCCAGGAGTTCTCCAGGAACTTGCGAAATGCTCAGGTTTTCCTAAAAGCAGCTGCTTTATACTGAAACAACTACCACAGCAGCGGGGAGCAGCGTCCTCCACGGCCGTGTGCGCGTTCGCCCGCGGAGCTGCACTTGCTGCCCTGTCTGCTGCGCTGCCCGGCGCGTTCCCAGCCAGCCCAGAGCTGGCTTAGCTGGCAGTGCTGCCTATTGCTGCTCTTACCAAGCCCACGAAGCGTAAGAAGCACTTTATGGGCACACATGGGCCTTCATTTGGGAGGCTGACCCACAGCCCTGGCTTGGTGGCACCGCACAGCATCACACCATCGAGAGGGGCAGCCTCCCAGCCAGGGCTTCGCCAGTGTTGAGCTGGGTTGGGACAGCAGGAAGGATCCCACTCTAGAGCCAGGTAATCTCTGTAGTCTAGGTCTTCCACTCAAGCAAGTTTTTGATTGTGTTTTATGCTGCCAGCTAATAACGTAATAAAAAAACTTATCTTTAAGATGAACAAAATGGAAACAAAGTCACTGTATAGCTTGCGGTGCAGGGGAAGTGTGGCCGCTTTGCGTTGCGTAATGATTTAGTGCCATCTACAGCGTGAAAGGGGTCTTGAAGACCACAAAATATCACAGGCTTAAATTACACACAAAACAATGCAGCACTCAAAATATCATCTATTTAATGATTTTAAAACAAGGAAAGACATGATTAAAAAGCCAGGCAAATATAATCAGAAGCTTGGTATGTACTAAAGAAGATTTTGTGTAGTTTAATAAGCTCTGCACTTTGAAATATGCTGCATTTCAACGTACATCAGTGTATTCATATATTACAGGATTTTTTTCTCAACACATTTATTTTTGCTGTCCTAGATCAAAGTGAGTTTGAAGTAAATGGAAGATTAAAAAGTCACCAGGTGCCCTTCATGATGAGGTTTGTGCAACTGCATGCCAGCTCTGGTGTCACTGGTAAAACTCACATAGACTTCAAAGGACGGAATCAGGCCCTGTCAGATAAATTTCCTGTTGTGGAGCATCACTTGTTAGTGCATTCAGTCCAACCCTAGAAGCATGTCATCCTTTTTAAAGTGCTGCACTTTTGACCAAACACATGATCATTTATTGCCCCTAACTCATCTAGCAAGGAAGCCTCCCATGTCTGACTTCTTCATGAATCAAAAGGGGATTTTTCTTCTGCATGATGATCAACTGGATCATTCACTTTCTCCACTCGCACAGTCTTGCAGCGTTGAGCCTGGCTGCTTTTTCGGCTTTGTATGTCAGAAGTACAATTTGTGCTATAGAGTGGCTTTCTGACCACTGGAAGTGAATTTCTCCTAAGATTTTACAGATTTGAGGTCAGGCTCTGAGTCATTGCAAGGGCAGCTTCCCAGTTTCTGAAGTATTTGAATGCCCAAGTGGAACCTAGAGCAGTGATCTCTGTGAGGCACTGCTAGATAATGACTTCTCCCTTTGCCATTAATGATATTTCTAAAATTAAATGGGTTTGCAATTAGGACCTGAAGCAGCAGGCTCTGATCTCACGATCCCTTGCAAATCCCTACCCCCATCTGCAGAGCCTCAGTACTCTCCTCTTTCTCCTTTTTTTTTTTCTTGTATTTCTCTTCAGTATTTTTAAGTCTATGAAGTTCGTGCACCTAGATCCCTGTTTTTTTTCTGTCAATATTATTTGCATTGTTCTCAGTGTAATACAATGACAAAATCAAGAACATACTTTCTCCACATGCACACACTTTGTGGAACAGGTTTGTTAAATGTTGAAGTAGTTTTCAAGCACTAGCAGGCATATTGCTGGGTCCTTGCAGAAGTACGTGCCTTACATACCAATTTTTCCTCCAGAAAGAAACAATCTGTAGGGAACCAAATATTGGCTGAACACACAGGGTCAAAGGATGCCTATAATTCACTTGTAAATGGTATTTTTGTTTAAAACTTAATGGTGACTTGCTTGTTACTAAGTCTGCTTTGGTAATGCTCTTGAGCAATATGTATTCTGGATTTAAAACATACAGCATCTGATTCCGGCATCTGATTCCTTTCTCCTTTCCCTATGCTTGTTACTCAGGAGCAACTCGTTCAAGTTTAGGGAGCTTTTCCCCTCAAAATTGCAGTGAGGATGAGCTCTGCAGTCCCCAGGTGGCAGTGTTTGCACTGTAGACTCCAAATGCTCCACGTTCAAGATGGATGAGACAGGAGTTATCCATGTTCCCAGGTACTACGCTCACTTTTAGTTACCCTGGGAGTCAGTTTAGCCAAGGCCTTTGCTGCATTCTAAAAACTGCCCTTTCCTCCCCCGAACGGCTTCTAAGAGTCCTTGCAGTTCAAACAAAAGTGCTAATAAGGTTCCAAATAAAAACCTCACGAATTTATGTTAAAATGTATCTAGATAGTGACCTTCCTAGAATTACATTTAGAATAGTTATCTATTTGCAAACTGGAATGTGTGTTATTATACATTCAAAGAGGTGGCTAAGAGTAGCATCACCAGGAAAACATCAATATTCTGCCATACTCATTGCTGATCAGCAACTTAGGGAAAAAAATTGAATATTCTTGATATCAGATATATTCATAATTATCAAGTGTATTTAGCCTTTTGAAGGTAGATTTTATGATGTGTATGAGAAATAGAAACAGGACCCTGATATCTTCCAAAATATAAAACTTGAGGCAAGGAAACTAAAATATTTGAAGCTGACAAAGCCTAAAATTATTCAAAGATAATATCAAGAGTTTACTTCTGTGAATATTTGAAGAGATCAGGAAAAATAAGATAGTGGTTACCATTTCTCCCCCTGACTATGTCATTGTTCATTATATTTTATCAACGCTGAAAAAACTACAGATCTGTAGATTAGTGATAATGAGTCCTGAAAACTACTTGTCAAAGAAGTTGCACCATATTTTGTAGTTATGTGATTTGATAAAGTATGTCGTCCATTGTAAAGCAGTCGAGGAGGCAATCTGGCTGTAAAACACAATGATTTCAGATCTGAATGATGTGTTTGTCATATGAAACGTAGGCCAAGGGAGGAGAGAGGGTCTGGAAAGTGTTGAGCTGCACCTTCTGGAGCAGTTTCACAAATTCTATTTGCTGCTATGCAAAAAAATACAGACTGGCCCTAAAGGTCACGGTGCAGCATTGCAGAAAGCAGAGGGCTGTGATAGCGCAGAAGGAATGTTTGGCTTTATACCTGAACAGTAGGAGGTTTGTTAGAAAGGTAAATTTTATCTGCTGTTCCAGTCAACCCACATACAGCTGGAAGGTGGCTGCCAGGCCTTGAAAGACTAATGAGAGTAGCTGTTGCTACTGTAGGGCAGTGCTTGATTTGTTCTTGAAACAGGAGCAATGCTAGTGCGGTCTGTGCAAAAAAAAACATAGTTGGAAGATGACAGGAGAATCTCAGTTTCACTTCAGAAAGTTTCAGATCCTCACAGCTGTATAGAAAAGCAGAGTTCAGATAGCAAGCACGAACTCCAAAAGCAGAATATCTCAAAAATAATAGAAGAGCCTGAATACTGTTATTTTAAAATATCTCAGGACTGCACATCTAGAGCAATCTCTTGAAGTTGGAGAGCTGGTCTCAGAATTTTGGGTTGCTTAGGATTATTTACTGCCTATTTAGTTGATATTGCTGAATGCAAATCAGTCTTTTGGTCTCTTATTACTTTAAACGTATTTATTTAAGACTGAAGTATACAGATTTGGTTGATATAAATAACAGATGAAAATTTGCATGGATCATGTCAGCCTATCTTATTTGGTATTGTGGGTGAAACCCTCACTCAGCAGAGTTCATGCTAAAGGAATTAGCTCAGGTTAGTAGAAAGGCCTTTTACACCTACTATACTAAGGGATATGGAATGCGTAAACACAAGCATTTTATATAATTCCTGTAAAAAGGGCCTTTCATTACTCCTTGAACAGATACGAGAAAATAACACTATACTTCATCGAAAAGAGGGCTTCTTGCTATGAAAATGAGTCTTTTTGGAAACAAATGATTAAATGATTTAAAAAAACTTTTAAACTATGTTTTAAAACTTCTTTTGAAATAGAAAAGTTTTATAAATTTTATCAAGTTTTGATTTCATCCAGTTGTGTCATTTAAAAACATTCCTTCCTCTTTGCAGCCCTTCAGTGGAAGAAAAGAGGAAAAGTGTGAAAGAGAAGCATGCAAATAATGAAATATTTGGCTCTCTGCATTCTGGCTGGAGGAAGCCCTACATAAACACGGCCCAAGAGAGACCTATTTCTCCTTATTCATATTAAATGAAAAGACACTAAGTGAATGTTCTTCACCCCGGATTACATACACTTGTCTACATAACTATATGAATGAAAAAAAAAAGAAAAGAGACCAAACAATAATAAATACTCTGCTCTCACTTTGGTTATGTTTAAGTGATTAAACCAAAGTGATGCAGGACAGAATTTAGCTCCTAGTTAAATGCAAATGGTAAATTATTCTATTAAGAATTTTTTATAGGTGTATTTATTTGTTAACATCCCAACAGAGAATATGTCATTGATGGCTTATGCAGTGCTGTAATGTAAAGAGTGAATAACAGGTTACAAGGGAAGAACAATCAACCCTCGTAGTGATTTTCCCAAGTAATTGCACTCAAGAGAGTTCATTACTTCCCAGAATTTCCCCTATAACTGTCTAGGAAACCGTCCAGAACTTCTCCGGGACCTTAGTAATCCTCCTGTACAGAAACACTTTGAATAACAGAGTATGAAAAACCTCTAGGAAATAGAAAATACAGAAATAATAAAGGAAATACATTTGAAAAATGAACGAGGAATCAAATAAGATGGAAAAAAAGTCAGGTAAGTAAGTACCTATCAGACTTTTTTCATTATTGAGTGTATTCCTCAGAACTATATTTATGTATGCCTATATTTCTGCTGGACAAATTCTGTACTTGTTACTACATCCAGTTAAAATATTGAGTGAACAGGGAGGATTCACAGGAAAAAGCCTGTTGTCTCTTCCTCCATAAAATGGAGTAATTAAATTTCCTGAGAAAAAAACTCCCACAGAACTGGTAAAATACATGCCAGACATGTCTGTTTAATCAGTGATCCACTATTGTTTGTTTGTGTAGATTGGTACTCTTTGCTTTTCACACCTTGATAACATATTCTACACATTGTCAAAAAATTCAAACTGATGCTCTCACCACCACCACCGCATTGCAGTCTGTGTTGGAGAAGAGCTTGGAGGATATTTTCTCATGAAAAGCCTAGAGAAGGATTTTATAGTTGTCCGCTTCAAGCTTTGGTAATTAAAGGCAGTAGAAAACACAGAAGAAATTAATAAAATATATTTAGACATAAATCAACATGGAATCTAGGAAGTTGTACTCTTATTGAAACCAAGTGTAAATCTCCACGTCTGTGTATAACAAGCACAAATTCATCTAATAAAAATACTCGTAAAGAAGGTGGTCGAGTTTGTAACTGAGGGGAGGATTATTTACTTTCTCATCTGTTAACCTCCAAGTGCAAAAGTAATGCATCTTTCAGAGATGTGCTTATGCTGCCAAACATCTGACTGCTGGTGCTGAAAACTGACTGGTTACAAGCCAGCTCGGGTTTTCAAGTCGAGTTGCAAAGCTAGCATGGTGCTAACGCTGGCCTACGAGATCCTAAACTTGAGAGCCCTACCACCTAACTCTACAGCCTCCATCCAGCTGAGGGTGGGGGCAAGGACACATTCCCCTTGCGCTTGTCCAGCTTTGTTCTGATACCATCCCCTATCTCAAGCTAATAATGTTGTTTGCCTTTGCCTGTAATCCTGTCACATATTCAGCTTTGATCCTGGACCCAGATGGGTGGTTTGATGTTACCTGACCATCTTTCCCCGCTGTGGAAGCCTGGTATCCCAGCTGGTCTCTTCACATCTGGTTTGTACAACTAAATTAGCCATGTTTTGGATGGGAGGCGGAGGAATATTTTCTGCAGTGAGGTGCAGGTAACTGCTTCGGTTAAGGCATCAGTCATTTATAGGTCAGATCTTTCTGTGGAAGAAGGTGGTAAATGAACCACAAGTGTGGGCAAATGGGAATTTTGGAGTGTATTATTTTGTGTGCAAATGATTTATTTGAAGGGGCACATTCAGTGCGAACATAGGAAATGGAAAGGAAGAATTTTAAGTTCTGGGGACAGACAGTTTTTCCATTTTGTCTGTCAGGATCAACAGCAGAGACAGATCCCTCCCCCCTGCGGGCTCAGCGGCATCACTGAGCGGGCTCGTGGGAGGTGGCTGCAGCGATGCAAAGGGATTTCTTTCCCAGAAGGGGCAGGCACACATACACACTCTTGCTGTTGCTGAGGACAGCAGCTTCCCAGTAGATTTTGGGTTGTGTTGGTGCTTTATACATGCAATTTATAAATAAAAGGACCTGACTGTCGAGAAGAAAGGCTCCTTGCTGAAAAGTATTCAGCATCCTACAGATTTTGAGCAGTAGACAAAAGGCAACGAACTGCAAAGCCTCTCCCAGCAGTAGCTACTGTCTGGACAGAATTCCCTAGCTGGGCTCTCCCCTCATTTGGATAAAATGATGGGCCCTATAATGAATCGAGGATCCCGACTCTTCCACTTTGGGTCTGTCAGTTGGAGGAGCTGCTGCATCCACAGCCATCCGCCCAAGGAAAACGTGGGACTGGTGGTGAGTACTCTGTTCGTGCCCTCACATCTTTCCTCACTCATACCTTGGGCATAAATCTTAGTCTTCTCAGAGGCTCTTCTCACTGATCTGTGTAATATTTAAAATACAGGTTTTCTTCAGATCCCTCCCTCTGATAGAAGCCAGTTCTCCCCAAGAGCTTCCTTCCATTCCTCACAAAAGTTCCTTTCTTCCTATCTCCAAGAAGGCAAGCTCATTCCCAAGGGAATGCTTTCACAATGGCCTACAGACAGAAACGGAACAAAATCCCCTTCTAAAGGATGACCTTTATGAGTTCTGATTACGTTCCCCAGCAGAACTCCAATATGTGATTTTATAAGACATAGCCCTCATAAGTAATTTGTTAGCAGCAACTCCCAGTGTTGGTAGCTAGTCTAAGTTCTCTTATTTGATTAGTGGTGAGCTGCACTACTGCAACTTTCAAGCAAATAATATTATTTCTGTAAAGATTTTATTCATAAAAAGCTCACCATTTTGGCATAATATATACTGGAACGGTAGGAAAATAATAATTTTGCTCTTTTTCTGAATGTTTCTGAATATATTTTGTATATGTGTGTGTCTGTGCATTTTATGGACTAAGAAATTTTTTCTAACTGACACAGATTACTAGTGCTTTTAATCCAAACATTTAATACAATCCTCAGTGAATTGTATTTCATTTAGAATCTGTCACGTTTCTAGGATTACAGCTGTATACGTTCAATAATATTAGATAATTTGGCTGGCATTAGACTGCTTACCCTAGAAGGATTCCAATTCATTTGTCTTGGTTTAACCTTGTTTCCTTTAACTTAGGAGACTATCATTGGATTCTCGGCATTTTCACTGGCAGTTCTTGGACCAGCTGGATGGTTCCTGTGCCACCTTCCAAGCTATAAAAAGAAATAGAAGACACCCTTTCCAAATAAAGATCTGGAGGCTCAGATATGCTGCAAATGCTCCCAACTTGGAATCTCTTTAAAGGGAGAACGTGGGCTTGAGGGTCAGTTTAAAACAAAATGGTTGAAAAATAAGTTCAGTTTTTATGTGTGCTACCTTCTTTCTGTATCAAAAAGAACCCAAATTTGGAATATGGATGAAGTCCTAGTTTTGCAAAATCCAGTGTTTGCAGACTATTATTTGTCCTGTGGGACAGTTACAGGCCAGAAAGGTAAACACATTTGCAGATATTGTAAAACTGTACCCTCATACAAAATGCTATAATGATACAAAAATATCTTTCCAAACATGTACTTTTCTATCAGAATAAGTATTTTTCATCATGTTATGATTGTCATATGTTTTATTTTTTGTATTTACATTTGTTATATTGAAAAGGTGTTGTAAGGTATGCTGTTTATAATGAATGCTATGATTAATATTTTGAAATCTAGACTATATTTTAAATGAGTACAATTAATAATATTAAATATGATACTATATTATGGTATTACACTCTGGTATTATTCATGTTATGAAGAAATGCCTTCTAATGAGCTCATGTCTGCTGTGAAAAATATAGACTATTAATCTTTTGTGATGCCTAAATATTAGTAGCATATGACTTATAACTCCATTATATCATCTGTATAACTCCATTATGTAATCTATAAGACAATCCACAATAAAATCAAAGCAGATTCTGAAGGGTTTTGATTGATTTTTTTTTTCAGTCAAGCAAAAGTGTACATTCTTGCTGTACTTCTGAAGTATGATTTTCATATAAAATGTTTGACTTCCCCTCAGACCTTAAACCATAATTAGAGTTTTTAGAGTGAGAATGGAGGCACTTTGATAGCCTAAAGAAAGTGGCAGTGCTTTATTTTTTTATGAAACACTACAGCTTTGTCACTGAAATCTCGCAGGCTGGTCTGAGATCCTATTATGTGTGTGGAAGGTTTCCTACAGATTTCAATGAGTTTTGGATGGATATACACATTTATTGCATTCAGAGAAAAAAAGCATGCCAGTAACTTAATATAGTTGAGCAAGAAGTCTGTGAAACACTGCTCTTGCATATCGTAAGTATATGCACTGAAGTTGATTAGCCTGTTTTGCAAAATCCTTTGTAAAAGACCATTTTCTGTTTTAAACATTTCAGTGTGCCTAGTCTTGCTGGATAAAGCACCTAATTTTGTTACCTATTTCTCACCTGGCAGTAACTAAATAAATCAGTAAGACGTGACATCGTTCAGTTGTTGCACTTGTCCTTTTAGATTAATAAATAATAAAATGATAATAAATAAGGAGGTTGCCCGGCTATAATGAGTACTCAGGATATGTGAGTGGAGCAGTGAGAATTGCACTTGATGAAATTCAGTCAAAAAGCCAGTCAGTTTTTAACATCTGGCAATTGAATTTCTGTGCCAAAGACCCTACTTGCATCATGCTGGATGCCACAGTGCTGTGTTTCATGTAAGGACATCAGTGGAACACTTTGCAAAGAGGGGCAAAACTCTCTCAACAGCAGGTGGATGAGGCCTTTGAAGGAAAATCCCTGCTGTTTCTCAAGGTTTATCCACGTCAATAGTTTGCATTTCTTACAGTTGTACCAGAGCTGGCCTGGAACCGGCTGCCAGCAGTAGTGCCTAATGGCAAACTGCCAAAGCCTGTGTTTCCACAGAAACATAATGACAGCCATTCTAGCTCAGGCAAGAGATCCGGAGTTTAAATGAAACTTTGGAATATCTACATGGCCTGTGGTTATAATTAAGTGCAGCAATATAGGTATATGCTAAAATGTTCATTACAGCTCTGACTAATAGAAGAAGAAGCATTAATGGTACATTTAATCCAGCTTATTGCCTCTCCCCAAGCTGGATGGTCCAGGTGAGGTGCCACTATCCCAGTAGTATTCAGCTTATGATGCATAGACTTGCTGGATCTGCAAAAAAGTAACTGGGGAAAACAACCAGTTGTCAAACTTAAATTTGCTATAAATTGGTCAACGCCTCTTCTTGAACATTTGTAAGGGTTGGCAGATGAGAAAAATGTGCAGCAGCTTTCCTGCAGGTTGCTGCAAGGGTACACCTCTTCTGTCAGTTTAGGTCACTTTTTTCTCCCAAAGCCCTAGCGTGGCAGTCACTTCAGGTCACCTTTGTTGCCCCCAGACTCCCATCTGGAGCAAGCTGCTTTGGTGTCTTGGCCTGGGGGAAGGACTAGCTAGCTGACTTTGAATTGGATACAAGCATAACACCGAGCATACTATTCACACAGTTAGTACGAAGTGCTAGCATGCTCACAGACTTGGGGCTTCCTGTGTTATTCGAACTGCTCTGGCATTTTTACCAATGTGCAGAAATACTAAAGTGAAAGAAAACTCTTCCTCTGGGTTTCCTGTCATCCCTCTCAGCGTCCTATCTGTGTCAAAGCTGTTATGATTTGGTAGGTTTAAGAAGGCCCTTTTTTGACATTTTTCCGTATAAGTCTTGAAGCTTTACTAACATGATAATAAGCTTTTACTTTAGCCCTATAGGTGGTTGGCAAGGACAGTTCTGCACAGTTTTGAGATAACAGGTAATAAAAAACTCAGGTTATTGAAAGGGGATCTGATTCAAACAGGGTGACACTAATTTTCGTAAATATGGCATAGTAGTTGGCATTAATGCTGTGTGTCTTAGGGCAGTTAAGCAAATTCTGATTTTATAATAGTCCTGGTATATGCTCATCAGGTTTGTGCTAATTCTCCATGCAAGTCACCACTCATTTCTGTAAACTCCACTACTATGGCAACAAATTATGTAATTTGTTCTTTTAGAGGATAATGAGATTACTCTAGAATAGTAATTGAGGGCATTTATCAGAGATATTTTTTTACTCTGACAGATACTGACAAATGTAATATTAAAACTAACATCCAAGGAGCTAATTGAGCTAATGCGCAGAATTAGAAGAAAAATAAAGATCTGTAAAAACAACAACTGCATTTCCTAGTGATGAGTTTACCCTGAAGTGTTAATTATTCTATTTTGGGAAGGGGAAAAACAAATATTAACATCACAAGCTGGTTATGCTGTTGGGTTCACAGTACCAGTAATGAGGCCTAGAGCCCTTCACCACTCGATCTCTCATTTTAAATTAGCCCAAGTCACTGATGACTGCTATGCATTTGTCATAAGCCACATGGCAAAACTGATGTGTGCTGGTGGCCTCAGCCAAGCTTCTGATCACATCATGATCACGTCTGCCAGAACTGCTAGCATTGTTCTATTCTACTCAGTTTAGTTTGACAGGATCCTACTATACTCTACCTTGTCCTATTTTTGTTTTAGCCCACTCTATTCCATGTCTTCCTCTTCAGAATAGGCAGGGACCCTCCCACAGGACAGGGAATGTCATGATTATAAGAAGTTTATGTTCTTTTTTTCTTTCACTCTAAAGGGCAAAAAAATTAATGTGCAGAGTATTTCAGTTTCGCATGTTTGATTTTTCTGTACATATCGCTGAGTGTTGGTAACATCACAGGCAAGACAGCAAATTTTCCTTGCACTTGCAAGTCTCAGCACAGAGACCAAGTTTTGCTAGTCTTCTCCTGGAGTGAAACTCTTCCACTGCAGAGTGCCAGCAAAGGACCTCAGCACTTGCACAAGCTGACTGTTGGGTGCTGAAGTGATGCACAAACATTATGTTACTCTTGTGCACAGAAGAGATTTTCTGTGCACAAGAGATGCCTCTCCTGGCTGGAGTGTTTTGGCCGATGCTAGTTAACCCAGGAGTCTGAGGAATAGCTCTAGAAATCATCCTTTAAGGTGGGGTTTAAGGCCCCCATCCAAATGCAGTTAATGACAAACTCATGTCAGAAATCATGTGCAATTTTCAAATAGTATCAAAGTATTGGCTTAAACTAAATGGGCTGTCTTTATTTGTTTTGTTTTGTCTGAAAAACTTGCAAAGCATTTTGATCCTTTCAGGCATTTAAATCCTCATTTGTTTCAAACTGTTTATGCTGCATTTTAGTACAAGAATGTCAGGCAAGAGTGTACTTTTCTTTAAAATTCAAATAGATATTCAGGCAATTACCTGACTCTGGAAGCTGGACTTTGAAGGAAAACACCATGAGAATGTACCTGGAGTTGATAGCAGTGAATATCTCTGTGTAAAAACACATAAATATATACTTATATATCTATGCATAGACAGATGGGTTTATACACATGCACATGTTTAATTTTGTTTATGAACAACTGCATTTCAAGGTAGGAGAGATAAAAATTTAATATTTTCAGAAATGATTACCTTTCTAAAAATAGATTTGTTAATGCTTGGAGATTAAAAACAAACGAACAATACTACATTTTGTTTCTTTGTTCAGAGCTTAATATTGGAAAATTGAATTCAAACAGACAACAGTCACATAAGCAATGAATTAATCTCTGAGTTATTTTCTTTTTGCACTGTATTTCACTTAAAATATACTGTGCTTGCAGTTCTCATTGTTATTCTGGCAGACTATATTAAGCTAAATCACAACACAAAACACACAAACAGTGGGCTCCACATTGCTTCCAAACCTTATCGTCTCCATACCCAGAAATGCAAACCCAAGAATGGTCCCTTGCGCCGCGTGTCAGTGCGCAAGGCAAGCCAAGCAAAGGCAGCAGGAGGCCTGGACGAACAAGGAGCTCCTGACGGAACTCAGGCAGAGCAAGGGGGCATTCGAGGCGGGAAGCAGGGGCAGGGGACCCAGGAGGAGTGCAGAGGCAATGTCCAAACACAGAAGGTTGGGCTAGGAAAGACAAAGCCCACCTGGAGTTGAATGTGGTGAGGGATATGAAGAGCCAACAAGAATGGCTTTGAAAGGTACTTCAGCAGAAAAAGTAATCAGACTAGGGAACATGCAGGCCACTGCTGTGGAAAAGCATGTGGAAAAAGCCAGGGTACTCACTGCCTTCTTCGCTTTGGTCTTTGCTGGTAAGGCTTGCCTTCTGGAATCCCAATTCCTGAGGCCAGTGGGAAAGTCCAGATCAAGGAAGACTTACCCTTGGTGGAGAAGGATCAGGTTCAGGAACATTTAAACTAACTGGATATACACAAGTCCATGGGACCTATGGGATGCATCCATGTGTGCTGAGGGAGGTGAGTAATGCCGCTCTTATCTTTAAAAGGTCCAAATTATCAGGAGAGGAACTCCTGACTATGACCGAAAGGAAGCAAACACCGCTACTATCTTCAAGAAGGGCAAGCAGGAAGATCTGGAGACTCACAGGCCAAGCCTGGATTCCTGGGTAGGTGAGGGAGCAAATAATCCTGAAAATCCATTTTCAAACATATTAGGGACAAGAAGGTGATTGGTAGTAGTCAGCATGGATTTGTAAAGAGGAAATCACGCCTGACCAACCTGACAGCCTTCTACAAGGAGATGACCGGCTCGGTGGAAGAGAGGAAAGTAGCAGATGTTGTTTATGTCGCTTTAGCAAGGTCAGTGCTGTTTAAGATCTTCATCTATGACCTACATGATGGGACAGAATGCCCCCTCAACAAGTTTGCAAACAATATGAAAGTGGGAGGAATAGCTGATACACCAGATGGTCATACTGCTAGCCAGTGGAAATTCGACAGACTGGAAAAATGGGCAAAAAGGAATCTTCTGAAGGTCAAAAAAGTGAAAGTCCCCCAACTCAGGAAGAATAATTCTGTGCCCCAGTCCAGACTGGTGGCTGAGAAGCAGGTTTGCAGAGGAGGATCTGAGGGACAGCAAATTGAACATCATCAAATAATTGTACCCTTGGGGCAAAGAAGGCCAACAGCATCCTGGTGGGCACTGGGAAGAGCATCGTGCACAGTTCAGCGCTGCTGAGGCTGCAGCTGGAGTGCTGGATCCTATGCCGACCTCCTCAGTGCAAGAAAGATAAGGCCATGCTGGGGCAAGTGCAGCAAAGGCCCGTGGGGATGGCTAAGAGCTATAAGCACCTCACATTTGAGGCTAAGAGGCTAAGACAGTCGGCATTGCTTAGCCTGGAGTTGGGAAGGCTTGAAGAGGGGCGAGGGGGACTTATCAGTACCTATCAGTACTTATCAATACCTGATGGGAGGAAGAAAGACAGAAAAACTTTTATCAGTGGCACCAGTGACAGGAAAATAGGCAACGGTTACAAACTGGGATACAGGAAATTCCATTTAAATGTAGGAATTTTTCTTTAGTGTGAGAGTAGCCAAACACTGAAACAGGCTGGCAGAGCAGCTTTGGAGAGTCCATTGGAGATATTCAAACTCGATACAGCCCTAGCAACCTTCTCTAGTTGTTGCTGCTCTGAGCAGGGCAGTTGGATTATATAATTTTCAGAGGTTCCTTCCAACCTTTGATGTTGTAGTTTTGTGAAATTTCCACTTGTTAACTCAGAAAAGAACAACTTGTTCTTTTTGGTTTTCCTCAGTTTGTATTTAAGTTTTTCATTTCCTGTTCATTTATTGTTGAAATTATCTTCTTGCACTAATGACTTCTGAACTTTCAGAGCCTGCAGCTTTTATATGTGCTCTTAACTGATGCATGCAGAGGTAAAAGCACATAGACATAAATCTAAGCTGCTTAAAAATGTTTCCAGTAAAGCACTGTACACATTTTATTAGATAAACTCATAAGGATCTTGCTGAGAAATGATGTCCTCTATAGCACAGAGACATGAGAAATTAATTCCCTGAGGGCCATGTTCCTGCATTTGCTGCTTCTTGGCAATTCTTCACGAGTTAAAACATGAGTGTCTGTGCTTATATTAATAAACTAGGCAATCTATCAAAGAGTTTGACTAAATAACAGATAAATTGAGTTAGGATTTATGTAGGGTTTAGGCATTATTTAGGCATGTACAAAGACTCATAAGCAATAATTTGCTTTTGTATATCTGAACTACACACTGAACTGTATAGGACTTTGTACAGTTAACATAGCAATAACCACAATTTTCAGGCATTTAAACCAAAGATGAAATTTTACATGATAAATGGAATTCATATTTTCTCAGTGAACTGTTTCATCAACTTGAGTGCTTTTAATAGACTCACTCTGTAAGTGAATGTGCGGTATATTTTAAAAGATAGATATGGGATTTCAGTGCCTCTCAGTGTTGCTAGTTCCCTACTGTTCTCTAATGAGGAATAACACAGTTCAGCATGATTTGCTGCAGAGACTCATGATAATGATGAAAACTCTTCAGTGCCTGTTGCAATGAGGTCTGTCAGCCATCTGCCTTCATCACTTACATTCTGTGTTGTGAGGCCTCGGTTTGGAAGGGCTTGTAGCACCAAGTGTCCTTTCTGGACAGATGATAAAAATCAGTAAACAGAAAGGCTTTCATTGAATTTGGTAAGGGTTGAATCAGATATCAAATATTAGTTTCCAGCAAGAGAGTGAATACAAGCATAAGCAGTTCCTGCCTCACCTTGTTCATGTAGCTTTTTGCAGGATCTTCTGGAGAGATCAACAGAAAGGAGCAAGCCACTGTCCAGGCCCATTGCTCCCTGTGTATTCAAATAGTACTCAAAAAAGTACTACTCAGAAAAAAAAAAAAAAAAAAAAAAAGGGGATTCTTCTTCCAGTTAAGTGATGTCTTTCTGATGCTAATCAGTCCCATTTTAGTCCCTGCAGTTTGTTCACACTAGGCAGTGGCAGTAGTTTACACTGGTTCCTCTCCCTCTTAGGGGTTTGCAAATAGAACGGAGTATGGAAAGAACTGCATGAAGGCTGTGATGCCCTCAAGGGAAATGGATTAAGAGCTCTGTTTTGGGACTAATTAAGTGGTGTTGGAAAAACATTGCACATCCAGTCTTTTTAGAAGATTGCTCTAAAAAAAAAGCCCACAGTTAAATGCCACTGACTGCAGTTCTTGTCATAGAATGTGCATCATCCTCAAATCTGGGCTGCACTAATTTGGACTCATTGTCTTGCATGATAAACAAGAAAATTTACCTACTCCTCTCCACCTCCATGGCACTGTCGTCTTTGGCTACTGCAGGCCTACTTGTCTTAGGCAGCCCAGCCCTCTGAGGAGAGAGAATATATTTCAACTGCCTTTGGATCTGTCAACTCTCCCATGCCCTGGCTGATGGAATCATACTGCCTCCACATATCTTGCTCAGAAGTGTGAGGATCTGAAAAAAATGAATGAAATGTCACACCAGTCTGCAAAAAAGGC
>VZSV01000014.1:5587131-5661122 GCA_013398735.1 Nothocercus julius
CTTTCCTTCCCCTTGGCACACTTGCACTAGAATATTCAATTAGTTCTGCCCAATTAGAAAGAAAGGAGAGACTTATTCTTTGATGCAGTTCAGTTCTTCAGTTTCAAAGATTCAGAAATGCTAGGAACAGATGCAGTTCCCTGAAAGCCTGCAATACACTAATTGAAAGTTTCTGTATTTGTTTTTGGTCTTTTATCTAGTTGCTTCCAAAATCCGCTACCTCCAGGAATACCATAACAGAGTTCTCCACAACATTTACCCTGTACCCTCTGGAACTGACATTGCAAATACTTTGAAATACTTTTCTCAGACGTTGTTGAGGTAAGTTTAACTAATGCTCTCAAAGAAAAAGAAAAAAAATAAAGAATTGTGGGGGGATTCATTAACTTTTTGCTTGTTTACAAAATTCAATGGGTCAATGCTCAAAGAAAAAGAATCGGAGCATAATTTAAGAAGAGTGGTGTGAATTTCTTAAGTGGCTGTTGCCCAATTAGCCCAGTTGAGCTGCTTGTTGAATGGCTGATTCTAATGAAAAACAAACAACAAAAAAATAAATTGATTGATTAAAGATTTGCTTGGCCCTCCTAAGCCTTAGCTGAGTGCACAAATATGCAGAACTTGAGAAGAAAGGTGATGATCTGTAGTGTTTTAGAGTTGTACCTATGACCTTCTTAACAGTCCTGGTGCTTCAGGATCCCAGAGCGATGAGCCTGAATGGCTGAACGAGGTTCTCGCTGTCCTGTGGTTCAGCTGGCTTTCACATTTGGGTTCTGGTTCAGCTCTATATAAGAGTCAGTGCCAAGTCTGGATCCAGATCTGGAATGGATGCACAGCATATGAGGGTTGTATCAGATGAAAATGTGGGGATTTGATTTATTAAAGTGTTTAGTGACAATATATAGTTCTATAATAGGTAGTATTCAATACCATGTGATAATAGAATATCTCTACTGTGGGAAATATTACCTCCCATTTTGCTATCAAGTTCATTAAGAGTGACACCCAGATTTTACTTTCTTCCACAGTGCTACCTATGGGCTTCACATTTTCAAACCGATTTTAAAATGGCTTTTGAAACTGAAGATTTTTTGGGGGAGAGGATGGGGCAATGCAGGGTGGGGGAACTACGCTGATTTTTGCCAGCACTAGTTTTCATATCCAGCAAAATGCTGTTAAAGCAACATGTGGCTATTAATATATACCTGAAAAGCCTATGTGGCTGGAGTCAGAAGCTGGTTTGAAAATCCAGACTTTTGCCTTATTTGATGAGGAAACATTAACAGAATACAATTAACCTGTATTTTTGTGCACATACTCCTATGATACAAATAAGTTAAGAAACAAGAATTTAAAGTTGGAGGATGGCAGTAGTTCATTCTAACATTTGTTTAAAACCTGTGGAATGTAACAAGGTTTTTGAACCTGTTTATAAGTTAAATTTTTAATAAAGTTGTACTTGTTCTTAATGTACAATATTTTAATATATTTTGTATTTAAAAATACAAATTTATAAAAGACATACACAGAAATACTATCAGTGAAGTCTGTTTGCTGCAAACTTTGAAGTCTGGTGTTTACTTCTGATTATTTCAAGAAGAGTCTTTTAACAGTTGTAACTTTTTGCACTTACTAAACATTTTAGAATGATGAAGAAACTTACAGCAACTGTAGGAACTTTTTAAGAGCAGTGAATGAAATTGTCTCACTAAATTGCAGCAGTAGAAAAAAAATATTCAGTTATTGAAATTACCTCTGGAATGTAGCTCTGTTTCTATATCAGGATTTTTAAAGAAGTGACTTTCTTTTAGCTTCCTTTTAGACACTTTAATAGATCATTTGCCCAGCAAACACACTTAAATGACATTTGAGGATCTGAATAATAAAACAGTCTCTGTCTAAATGCTGTTAAAACAAGAAAACTGGAGTTGATTCTGAATCTTTTGCTTCCTTACCTCTTAGATGTAACTGCTGAGTGCTATAACAAGATAAATTCCTTTTGAGGGAAAAAGTCTGTGGAGACTGGCTGGATTTTGACTCTGCTGCTTAAAGAAAGCACATGTTTTATCACTCTGATGCCTACTTCCTAAGCAATACAGCTGGCATGTCCTGTGTGACAAATTCCTGATATCTTATGAGCAGAGATGTTTCTGGGCTTACTGGGTGGGAGGTAAGGAGGGAGAAAGAACGCGTTATACCTAGTGGCTACAAAAGCAGATCAGAAATAAGGGTAAAAACTGAGCAACTGGATGTCTCTGTTTCCCAAACTCTGAATGGGACTGAACCAGAACCCTGATTATGATAACCCTGAGCCTCTCTGGGCAGAAATGATACTCACCTCTATGTGGTACTCACTAATACTCACCTCTATGTGGTTCACAAACAGCTTTGTGTTCTTGGATTTGAACAGCCTCAGGGCTAAAGGGCACCAGAAATTAAAGCCAGGACTTGGCTCTAAATTTATGAAGTGGACTACTTTCTGATACTAAGCAAAGTGAAACCCATTTTCCAAATTCTTATAACTGTGGAATTTGAACTGTGGGCCAAAGCTTGAGTGCTATGGTTGAACCATTGTAAGTTTATACACTGGCTGATACTAAGAAAGAAACTGGATAAAAAGGCAAAACAAAACCTACCCTGTTTTTAGTGTGGCAGATGGAAAGAAGGAAATTCCCACCCACTGTATGCGGATCTCTGCTAGATTTATGCTGAAACTAAATGGACTTGTCAAGAGCCTTGCTTTCTGAAGAGCATGTTCAGAAATTTCTTTGAACGTTCTGCATGCTGAGTCTTCTTTCTGCCTCCTACACTGAGACTCCATTACATGAGGTTTAACATCAGTGATAGAAGTATATGGTGGAGAATATTTTCAGCTACAAGCAGAAAACAACAGATTCAGACTGCTAAGAGAGTACTGATCAAACAATAGCAAAAAAATGACTTCCAGGGATTTTGGACTTGGTGTTCAGAAGTGGTTGCTTCACCTTGCTATTATTTTAAAATAACTTTTACAAAATGTTTTCCAGTTGGGTTTGTACTCTCTTTGCAGCTGCCTTTCTGAGACAAACATTTCTTGGTGAACATATGCAGTCAAAGGAGTAATGGAGGAATAGTGTGTAGTCTGAGAAGTCCCATATGATGATGGGATTTTACAGGTGTAGCTTTCACTGTTTATTATACTTTTTTATCTTTCAATGTTATGGACATATCAACAGTGTTCTTTTCAGTGGACATACCCACTGTTTTGGATCATATTCATAGCTGGTTTAATCCTGCTAGCTATAGTTGGATTGCACAAGGGATTTAATTTCCTCCTTTGCTCTGTAAATAGCCTCAGTATATCAAAAGCTTAGGGGTGGTGGGGACAGTTGTGTAATGGTTGAAACAATTCAGTTCTTTATTTCTATGAACAAACATCACATAAAATCACTGTACACAATGCATAGCACATCGATTCATTTAGTTCCTCCTTAATTTTCTCTTTGGGCAAAAGCATTTCTTTACATTACAGCATGAATTTAAGTTTCATGCCTGCTCATTTTCAGTATTTTCACTTGAGGAATGACCTAAGACTTAATAAGCATCTTACAAAAGAGCTCATACTTTCCTGTTTTCTTAGAGAAAACTCTATTTCTATATTTCTTGACTCTAGGGGAAATTTTTTACATAAGGGAGAGCTATAAATGCCCAGTGGCTAATTAATAGTCACATTTATTTTGCTGCCTTGGAGAAACAGAGTTCTCTTGAAGGCTTTTCAGGAAACTTTTCACTGAAGACAGTGATACTGAGATAGATTTGCAGCAAAAATGTACAAGTTTTAAACAAGCTCTCGTAGCTCTCCTTCATGACATGGAGCAAGTTCAGTGTGAAGTTAAGATCTGTGGAGACTTCAAGTTCTCAGCACTTGGTTAGTGCAGTAACAGGACCAAGCTGCAGATTGTGTCTTGATTTTCAGGGGACTTTATAGATGTATTTATTTATTTATTATTGACTGTTCCCTGGATTCCCACTATAACATATGGGACAGGCACAAGATCAGATCTGAATGTTTTCTAAATTTCGCATGATTGGAACTGTAATTTAGATATAGTCTCATTGTTCTTCCTGTGGAAAGCAGAGGGGTGCCCTAATCAAGATACAATGCTGTGCTTGGGTCCCTAACCTGAAGGGCCCTAGCTCCAGGTTAACAGGAAGGGAAACCTTTAGTGCAACCTCCCCCTCCCAGTCTTACAGTTTCCAAAGCAAGGAGTAATTAATACCATAATATCTTTTCTGGAAATAATTGCCTTTGAAGTGGTGTGTTTGCCAGTATAGGGATGGGTAATTGGTACCTGTTAGTGGGCAGGGGTAGAATACAGTTTACTATATTCACTTCTCTAAATAGGAGCTGCAAAGTATGGCAAATGAAAGTCAAGCAAATTAAAATTTAATGTCGAAAAAGAAGAATCAGCACTCATAATTTCTTTTTAAAGTTATGCTAGATCATAGCTGCTTTTCTGATATGATTTCATAAACATGTTCATGACAGTCTTATTTATCCCTTTTCTTGCACTGGACATTGGGTAACAGAAAACAAAATAATCTGGAAAATATTTAAGACACAATGAAAAAGCAAAAAACATACAGTTTCTAAAATTAGATAACATGCCTGTCTATTCCTGACTGCAAGTTGACGTGTCAGGCCTGCTTGATGGCAGCTCTTTGGCACAAAGCTAATTCTACAAGTGTTAATGAATGGCACCTCCTCTTGTAAGCGCCTGAGCATGTGTATAATTTACTCATGTGAGTTGCATTGACTCACGAGGTAAGTTATAGTTGCGCTGAGGTGGTTTTAAGATAGGAACCTCTGCACTATTTAAGAGGACTGATATTTCCAGGAGTGTCCCTCCTTGATATAACTCTGATCTTCAGAAGTCAATTTAAAGGAAATTGTAATGCTGCTCATTTGTTTCTTATGAGCTTTAACATTGACTTCAGGAACAGAGTTAAGCCAACAGCAGTCACTTTTGGAAATCCCAATCCCTGAAGGGATATATATATATATATATATATATTTTTTTTTTTTAAGCATTGTGTGTGGTTTAATATATTTAAAATGTGTATTATACTTTTATAGGCACATATGAAGATTATGAGCTAACCCTAAAATTGCTAAACTTATACCACTGCTTAAACATCAGTTTATTTCTATTTTTAAAGTAGTATGGTGTTTTTTTTCTTTTTGGAAAATTGGAAGAACATGGTTACAACATTCTTAAAATGACATAGCAAGCTGGTTGACATAATGGCCTCTATTTTGATTCCCACTAAATCCTTTTTATTTTTTTTCAAATTATCTCTCCTTTAGTTTATAGTGAGTTTTGTTGAGTAATAACGTAAGTAGCAGCAGGAATGTATTATAACACACTGTCTGATCTGTAGTTACATAACTGGTCTTGCTTGCTTAGTCCTTAGATTTTGAAGCTAACTATTTACCCAAACAGTGTTTGTATTTATAAAGTAAAATGTTTCCTCCCAAAAACTTGGGCAAAATTAAAAACACACATAAAGAACCATTATCATTAGCTCACAAACATATGCTAAAGACCATCTACTATATATTATTTTATAGCTTTTCCAAATGTAGTTTAGTAAACATTTTAGAAATATTATATTATTTCTAAATCCATGTGCCTGTTTAAACTTCATTATCTCAAATGATACTGACTTGAGTGGTCATGAAACAGTATCATAAAATACATACAGACATTATTTTGATGCAATAAACATGTGATTTTTAAGATTATCTTAACAAACACACATGTTTATTCTTTGCTAAAACATGTTTCTGCAAGTGCCACACCTATATTTTACATGTTTTCAGACATTTGAAAGATTTCACAGAGAAAAAAAAAACTCTCAAAATATTATCAGAGGAAAATACCAAGATATTGGTGACATATATTGACGCTGCTATTTTCTCATAGCAAACAACAAGAATTCTGCTCAACTGTGAAACATGGGTAGGGCACTGAAACATGCATTTTTATATTTTTGCTCCTTATGAACCAGATAACACATGAGATGCAATGAAAATTTTCATAAATGTCAAATTTTAATTCCCCTATTTTGAAGCATGCAAGTGAATGGTTGCTAGATTTGTAGACACACTGGTTTTGGTAGAGATTGCATCTTATGTGGGATGTATCTGGTGTTTTATTATTTGTTTTATAGTGTCATTTCAATGTAATGTGCTGTTCTTTGTGTCTTTGTTGTCTCTTTTTTTTCTTTGTCCCCCCAACAGCATTTTGTCCCGCACAGGGAAGAAGGAGAATCAAGATGCCTCCAATTTGACAGTGCCCATGACCATGTGTCTTTTTCCTGTGCCATTCCCACTCACCCCATCTCTAAGACCACAGGTCAGTTCCATCAACCCTACTGTTACTCGCTCCCTCCTTTACAGCGTCCTGCGAGATGCTCCATCTGAACGTGGCCAGCAAAGTCGTGATGCTCAGTTATCAGACTACCCATCTTTGGACTATCAAGGACTTTACGTGACACTGGTGACACTGCTGGATCTAGTTCCCTTGCTACAACATGGTCAACATGGTAAGCAGGCCCTTGAACCCTTCCAGTACGCTTAGCTTCAGAGCTGTGAACCATGAGTGATGTGTAAATACAGTAGAAGAGATGGGCCTAAACTGACCTGGATCTGGAATTCAAATCTTCTGGGATGTATTTATATCCAAGTGTTTGGTTTGACTTGCTTAAATAAAACATGTTTTTTTGCTAACTGTGGATTTGGGTTTGAATTCTGAGGTTGACTAATTTTCAGTGATATGTTGGTGAAATGTAATTAAAATGTGTTGGAATGTGACAAAAAGTAATACAAGTAGGTCTAAGCCATCTGGAGTTTTAATCTGAATCTGCTGGGGTATCATCTTGGGACTGGTCCTCTGGGATGACTCCCTTAAAGAGGCATGGACTAAGTGCAAGTGTATTATCTGGCCTATATCAGGAATATGCAGATTGAGTGTTTTGGTGAAAGTCCATCTCTGAACAGAACATAATATATGCTTGATTGAAGAAAAATCTTTCTAACCATGGTAACGGAGATGGCTTTAAAAATATTCCTGGGTAAAAAGAAAACAATATATATATCTGACTCAGAAAACCCCAGTTTGCTGTGTAACAAGGTATCTGTGACTGTGCTGCATTTGTATTCCTGTTCTTCAAGTTCTACATATGTACAGCTTGTTAATCTCTGAGTGTCCACACTGGGAATCAGGAACTCAGAGCTTTCACTGTGGTATATAAGCCAAATACTAATTGGCACCGTGGTACCGAGGGCTATATTTAAATATTTTGGTACAGGAAGTATTGTGGCCCCATTTTATAAATGGCTGAAACTCTTTAGCAGGAAAGCTGCTTCAGTTGAATTCTAAATTCCTTTTGAATTGTCAGCATATTTTGGATATTGGATATTTGGATATCATATTTTGGATAGAAGACTCCTGTCTTTGGTAACGATGGTATGATTCTGGAAAAGAGGGTCTTGTAGGGAATTGTTGACTTTAATTTCTGGAAAAAATTGTTGAGTTAATTATCAAAATACTTTTTAAGTAGGTAACATGATGGTAATTAACATCAAATGGAGACTTGTATAGAACAAATAACATTGAACAAACATAATTTCCTTTCATGGCAGCACAGTGGTCTTCCTGGTGGGGTTTTCTTCTCCTCAGCCAGGCTTTGGTTTCTGTGTTACTTGACATTCTGATAGACAATGTGGGAATGCATGGTCCCCACTTGAGTGGGGAAAACACTCCAAGAGTAATTACCAGTGGTCATGTCAGCTGGAAGAATATATCAAATGGGTTTCTGACAGGATTATATGCTAGGTTTCATGTTGCTATTGTTGTTGTTCTTATTGTTATTATTATTATTATTACTTGGCTGATGGAAATGAGAGAACATTTAGATTTGCAGGGGATATCAAGATGGGGATAATAGCATGTCCTCTGGGTGAAAGAAATCTAATTCAAAATGATCTTGGCAAATTGCATTCCATTTTAAAAAGGTCTTCAATTCAGTTAGGACAAATGTAAAGTACTATATTTAAGTGAGAGAAATCATATTCAGAATTGAAGTAGGAGAATACAAACTTGAAAGCAATACTGCAGAAAGCTCTGTGTGTTATTGTGGATCATAAATCACTAATATACTAATATCATACTAGCAATACGTAAATGGGATTTTTTTGTATGAGACAACTAAGGTGTTTTTATTTTATTTTATTCTGACAGCCCTAGCAAGGCCTTGGCTGGAATAAAATGTTCAAATTAGTCCATCTAGTCTGAAGAAAGAGAGAAGTCCAAGAAAAAGAATTGAAAAGATGTGAGGTCTAGAAAAGCTCAACTGAACTGTGAGAAAAGCCTGAAAGAACTTGGTTTGTTTAGGAGAGGATTAAAAGGAGTCATGATACTCATATGCCAATATATAAGGATTGCTACAAGGAGCAATAAATTATAACAGACTGTTCTCTGGGGTCACTTAGAGTCAGGATAAGCAGTAGTAGACTTTAACTGCAACAAAGGGGGAAAAAAAAACCAAAAACAGGCCATTTAATGGTAAAGATGGTTCAGCACTAGGATGAATTGCCTGGAGAAGGTGTGAAGCTTTCAGTCTTGCCATTTTTTGAGAACAGATTAGATAAACATCTGCCAGGAATAATTTTGTTGACTCACACTTGGGGTAAATGGAGGTCACTTTGTATTTCCTGTGGTTCTGCATAGAGTGACTTGCAATTTATGACACAACTTGTTGTTTGTTCCTCCCTCAGCATAGCATTTGATTAAAAGGAAAGTATTTTTTTTAACAGAACAATCAATATTGTTGGGTAAGTACAACTGGAGCCCCAGATGGATTCTACAAAGTTGACAATATGGTAAATATTCATAGCGAGAGAGAGATGCTCTCTAGCATTAAGGATCTGACTATTACACAGAAAAGTTGCAGGAAACAGGCAAACAGAGGGTCACTTACTGTTATGCATATGATGTTAAACCTATAGGTAGATCTCCGAGCGTTTACAAATACGGGTATAAATTGTCCTGGTTATAAGAACTTTAAGGTTGCAGGCTTAAAGCTGCAGAGTGTCAATAACAAAAGAAATTGCCCTCACGCAGGGAGTAGGCTCTGTAATGCACCAAAATCATCGTACATGTTCCAGCCTCATTAGCCAGTTCCAGCCAGTGTTCATTAGGTGCTGCAGCCTTTTTCTGAGGGCTATAGAGCTTTCCTTGCTCAATTTCTCATTTAATAGAGAGTATAAAGATGCCACAGTGGCCAGACAGGCAATCATATGCCCCTTCCTTATAGATATTAAAGCTACACTTTTCTTCAGCATCCTTTCCAAAGCTTATAATTAATTAGAATAAATCTGGAAATTCTGGAAAAATATCCAGTTCTGTTTAAGCCTTGGCCATATTTGGCCTCCATGGCTTACTGTGCGAGCAAGTTTCACAGTTCAATCATATGTTATCTGAAAAATAAAATGATTCTTCCTTTCGCATCAGTCCTCTGGGTCAGATGGTCCATATGGGGAGTGTTTTGCAGCTCTCTTAAGGATAATTAAGATCAAAATCTGATATCCAATGGCTGGAATGCTTTTTGCAAAAGTGGGCCTAAGCAGTTTGATACTACACTGCTTATCAAATTCTTACCCAATTAGTTATTTCTAATGAAACCTCTACTTAACTCCAGACTTGTCTATGTGGAGGAGCTAGATTTATTATCTGTGATGTTCATATTCCCTCCAAACTGTTCCAAGTACCATTGAACAGATATTTCCCTCTCTCTTGGGAGGGGCTTAAAAATGGTGGACCAAATCACCTGTCTGTAGTAGTTGAATTTCTGAAATAACCTGAGGAGAAAGCTTGAATCTAGATGCAATTTCTTTTTGGTAGTTTTGTAAGCCAAACATGTTCACAAATAAGGTTATCCTTATTTTTTCAATGTAATGATTCTATGTTTATTTCATTTTATTCAACAGATCTTGGGCAATCAATTTTTTACACTACTACATGCTTACTTCCTTTTCTCAATGATGATATTTTAAGTACTTTACCTTATACAATGATTTCAACATTAGCTACTTTTCCTCCATTTCTACACAAGGATATTATAGAGTATCTCAGCACATCTTTTCTACCTATGGCTATATGTAAGTAGCACTCATTCTGGTATTGTTCTGTCTCAGAAAATGGTACACTGCTATAATAATACCAGACAGGAATCAATGTTTGATTTGTCATAGAGTTGTAATGGGACATTGATCTACCTTATGTATATACAAGAATAATTCCAGGTGACTGTTTTCCTGGGGGAGATGATTCTATGGACGTGTTTGTTTATTTATTATGCTCTTTTATTGTGTGACTTCTTTTTTCATTTAAAGGGTGGTATTAAACTGCTTTAAGAAATGCATTATCCTGAGGCTCATAGAGCTTCTAATGACAGTGGTGGAAGTCCTGAATGCAGAGTCAATGGACAGAGTGCTTCTAAAATGACTGAGCCATTGTGACATGTAGCTTTTATGTATGAATTGGATTTAGATATACAAGAATGACTCTGCTCTGGATGCAGTCCTGAGCCACCTGCTCTAGCTGACTCTGCTTTGAGTAGGAGAGATGTTTAACTGTTCTGTGCTTCTGTGAGAATGTCTTCTCCTTATTTACATTCTAGACTTTTATGGAAAAACATGAACTTCTTTTGTACTGAGGTCTACACTGAAGACAGTGATTAACATGGAGGATACTATTAGAACATGGAAAGAAGCATGGTCCAAATTTTGTTGAATAAGATATTGTGGAAATTTGTCACCTATATTTGTTGACTACCACTTGGTGGTCTTGGAGAAGATCTTAACTGTTTTGGACTTCAGTTTCCCCATGTGAAATAGCCCCTTGTAAGATGTTTCAGTGAGGTTTTCTCTGTTAGCTATGATGAAAGGTCTATTAACAATATGCAAATGCTACAATATTTTTCATACAGGTGTGCAGGAGATCCTCTTTGTGTTAATGTTGCATTAAACTCCTTTCCCCCCCAGTACTATCATCTTTTAATGTAGGTGATTTATCCTGACCTGGTATCTTCAGATCTCTAGACCTGTTCTCCAGAACAACCAATTGAGCCAAATCCTTTGTTAATAGAACCTATTCCCTAGTTATCCTTAGCAGAGGTAGCATCCAGATAACTGAGAGCAACCTTTATTATGCTGCCTTTTCTAAAACAGTTCTACTTAAATTTTGCATGCAACCAGTCTGCTTTTGTTTGAATTTGGCTTTTAGTACAAAGAGAGAGGGGGGGAGGAGAGGGAGAGAGAGAAGGAGAGAGAGAGGGAGAGAGAACTTTCCTCTGAATCAAGCTGAAAGGGAGGATGCAAAAGTTGGTATGAGAAGCCATATGGGAGTGATGAAAGCATCTCACTGAACTCTTCTTTACCTGCGTCTTAAATGCCTGGTGTCTGGGCCCTGGTAGCCAGGCTTGGGAAAGTACTGAAGAATGAGAGAATGAGAGTGGGAAAGGACATGTCACACCTCTGTAGAGATTGCTTTCAAAGCAATAATGTCACATTGTTGTTCTGGAAATAAACACCTACCCTCTGCTGTTTTTTTTCCAACTATGTTACTTGGTAGTAACCAATGAACAAGACACAAGCAGGAACTCCAGCCACCTCATGTGCAAGGTCAAAGTTACAGCAGCTTACCTGCGCTTTAATATTACTGTTCCTCAGTACTTTAACACAGTTCACATAACAAGGGAACTAGATTTTCCCGTAGGTAGCTATACTATAGCTTGAACTCATGATATGTGCTTCCCAAGTAGTCATCTGTACCCTATATCCAGAGCCAGCAGCTGCCACCAGCCCCAAAACTTCGCGTCTACCTCAGGAGCAGGGCTTCCGTTTTTCTTGTTTCCTTACACTACTTCCTCTTGCTTTCTGTAAGATCCAGCTCCTAGGTGCATGTGGCTGTATGAGTGAGATTGTTCTGACCTCTCTCTGGGTTTATGAAGTGAGAGGGCCTGAGACAATCACTGTCCTTGTTAATGGAGCTCTGAGAAAGAAGTCTAACAGGTCTGGGAAATGACGTGTATGCTGTGGGAGGTAATATTATGTTCAGGTATCTCTTTCTTCTTTCACAAGAAAAGTTTTCACCCCCTAGAATATAGAATGTGATACTGTGGAAATTTTGTTTGCATCAGATGGAATCAGAATTATATGATATTCTTGCTTAATTTGCCTTGCTTGTTTATTTTTTTTTCCTTTCTTTTAAGTGGGATCCTCAAAAAGAGAAGGTGTTCCAGCCCATGTCAATCTGTCTGCATCATCAATGCTAATGATTGCAATGCAGTACACATCAAACCCAGGTATGTGTAAATAGGCAACATGGTGTCATTCTTTCCAAAAGCTGTGAGTCGTTTAACATAGTGTTTAATATGTTAAATTTCACCACCTGAAAAATTAAATTGATGGAAAAATCTGTCTCACCATCTAATGCAAGATGAAAAATAAGGTATTTTAGTCAAAACTGGCATTTCCAAGTATATGGTTTGAAGTAATTGTTATGCTGATAAGAGATTCCAGGGGTATGAAGGGATAGTATTGGGCCCAGGATTAGAGACTCTGAACTATTCTTGCTTGACATCAGAAAATAAGTTTGAGAGAAAACAGCACTAACTTTGATTATAGAAACTCACAGAAGCTGTTTGATTGTTTTGTACTCCAATTTAATTGCTCCCAAGTTCACAACAAGCACTGTTTTTGGAAGAAGACAGGTAATGCTGGCTGTAGGCTGAGAACATAACTATAATTAATTTAATTGTAATTGGAAGTCTCTGAATGCAAATGCTATTCTGTCTTACTGTGGTGCAGCCCCAGTTAAATCAGTGCAGTTACACACTGGATAATTTAATCAGAGGGAATTGTCATATTTCACAATAGACAACTATTTCCCATTTTACGTATTCATCTAAGGGGTAGATGAAGCCCCCTCTCCCCCAGCTATGTGTGCATGAGAAGAGCAATGTCATGCTAATTTAGAACACAACTGTAAATAAAAGCACATTTTTAAAAAGCTATTTATACTTTAGATATATATATTTTTTTCATTAAATGTTCTATTTTTGGTTCCCAGTTCTCAGCTATCACAGGAAAATTTGATCCTGTGGCTTGGGAAGTCAAAAAGGTGTTTAGTGGCTCATTTGGCCAGCATGTTTATGGCAGAGTGGCTCCTAGAGCCTGTAGCATACAAGGTAGTGATGTTCTGTTGCATGCTATACATTAACATGTACATTGCTGTCTTAGGATGAATTACTAGTTACCTACTTACAGCTTTTATTTATTAGCACGCCTTATAAAATAAAAAGTAATTAAATGGAGCGTAGAGCTTTGGACCGACAAAGGAAAACCAGTCTGCTAATCACCACTTCTGTAACTTGAGTTTCCATTTCAGTATTATGGCTATACTGTCTTTTCTCTCTCAGTGTATCACTGCCAATTGTTGGAATGCCTCATGAAATATAAGCAAGAAGTATGGAAAGTAAGTTTGCGATCATATATGCTTTGGAGCAATAGCTATATTTGGACTGTAAACACAGATGCTTTGAAACATGGACTATCTGTGTGCCAGGAAGTAGTGGGTGATCTTACCATTCTCCTTCTGAGTTGTGTAGAGGAAGGTCCCTCAGATTTTAGTTTGCAGAAGCAGCTTCATCTTTTCTGCAACACAGTTCTGGTTGGATGTGGCTCTAATTAGCAGAAATTTAGTAAACATTTTAATAACCATTAATAACCAATCTTCTACATTTATGTGGGACTGAGCTTTTATGAGGGCTCTTTGTGAGTGTTGTCTGAGCTTGAATCTGATCTGGATCTAGTTATTTATCCACATCACACCTTTTTTGGCTAGACAAAGGCTTTATTTGCTGTATAGCATTATAAAATGCGTGTGTGGAGCTGCTGGTAGCTGTTGGATGTCCCAGTCAAACTCAGAAACCTGTTGTACTACACTCTTTATGTTGAAATTTGTAAAAGCTAATTGTAAAAGTTTACAAAGGGTTATTGGTGGATGTAAAACATATGTTTTTGTGTTTAGGTGTCTTTGCAAACATAAATAGTATGTATTGAGTTGTGTTTTCTTATCTTGCAAAATAAACTCCTCGTATCTGTCTTTGCTTAGGATCTGTTGTATGTAATAGCCTATGGCCCATCTCAAGTTAAACCTCCAGCAGTACAAATGTTGTTTCATTACTGGCCCAACTTAAAACCCCCTGGGGCAATCAGCGAGTACAGAGGCCTTCAGTACACAGGTGAGCGTAGATATTTTTATAGATGCTAAAATAAATATTATATAGGAAATTATAGTGTTTTAATGTAAGATGCTTATAACTGTAAAATGTGTTTTGAAATATTTTTGTGCTGTAAATCTGTATTTTCTTAAGTACAAACAGTAGCCGTTTTTCTGTGGTTTGAGAAGATGATGCTACAGAAAATAACAATTGTGATCATGGCCAGTAAATATATTGTGTTACTTCCAATACTAACTAAACAAAAACAAAACAAAAAAGAAAAAGAGAAGAAATAATACAGCATTTGAAATGGTCCATAAAACTGTCATTTCCACAAGGATTCTGTCTTACGTTCCTTTCAATTATCACTCTTGTTGCTATTGCTGTTGCTAAGACTCCTTATCTGGCTGTTATTTTCAAAAAAAAGTCAGGTGGTGGCAGGTGCAGTCAGTTTAATGGATAACTTCCCAAGGCTGAATATAGAGTGAGAATGAGAGAGAAATCCAGCGAGACAGCTGGAGCTGAGGAGGAGGTGGCACAAGGTCCTTTGCCTACCCAACTCCCTGCTGATAATGATGGGATTGTGCTTCTCTTGGTGATGAAGGGGAGGTCACTGCCCTGCCGCTTGCAAGGGGCTTTTCCAGCCTGCCTAGCTCTGTGCTTTAAGTACTTGTTGTCATTTGGGATATGGTTTTTACTCCTGAAATTTCTGCACTAGAAGACAGCTTTTATGATAGTAAGAATGAAGGATTGGAAGGGATCTTAAGATAATCTCTAGAGCAACTTCAGCTGTGAACTTCAGCTTGAACCTGATTCACATATGCCTTGAACATTCTTGATAGGTATCTGTCAAAGCTTTACTAAAGCCTTCCATTGAAGGACTGATCTTTCTTGATTCTATTTCTTTTTTCTCTCTTTCTCTTGAGTAATTCTTCTTGTACTACTCTGCATCATCTTTTCGTGCAAACAGGTCTATAAAGGAAGAATGATATTCTACCTGACCCTAATCAGCCCAGTTAAGGACTGGTTTTATGTATAAATCTTTATATAAATTCTCTGTTAATGTTTCTCAGAATGAAGTGTGAGTTTTCTGCAATCACCTGGCCCTTTGACTTTTGGGCCCTCCATACAGCATCCAAGTGATGCTGCTTGAATACACTTTTGTTGTTTACCTCTTGTCGTTACAACACTAAGGCTTCTTCCCTAGCCGGACTATTTTTCTTTTCTCATGTCTGTGTATGTGCTAAGCATACTGCTTAGCATTTATGTGTATTGAGCTATATCTATTGTCCTGCTCCTGGAGGCAAGTGGTAGTTAACTAATTCAGGATCTGCTGGATGCAGGAAAGAGTTAAAGGGTCATGTTTGTGTCTAAATTTTTCTTTTTCTTTGGATTTGTAATTAAATCTCTATCAGGTCAGAAGACATATTTGATCTAGGTTGTTTATTCTAATTATTATGCTTCACAAAGTGTATAGTTAGGTTGCTTCCCATATTTTTATAGCAGTTAGTGCAAGAGGATTTGATACTACTGGTCATAAAGCATATAAATGTCTCGTCTCTGTTCATTAATCTGCTGTGTTTCAATTTTGCAGCCTGGAATCCTATTCATTGCCAGCACATTGAGTGCCACAATGCAATTAACAAACCAGCTGTAAAGGTACTGCTATTTCTAGCAGGGGGTGGGAGTTGGCTACTGAGGTTTGAGCCCAGCCATATGCCCTGTTTAAGGGCAGGTGACTGAGAGCAGAGGTGCTAAGAGAACAGCATGGCCTATGGGAGCTAAGAGCACCACAACTTTGTGAATGTGTTCTGGACTTTTCTGAGCTGGGTTCTAGCTAATCAGTATAAATATTTTCCTTAACATAGTTGTGTGTATGTGCAGATGATATTACGTATACGATATTTTATGTCAGTTACAGAGGTACATGTGTACACTGATACCTGAGAGTGGTCATATGGTCCTTGAAATTCAAGCAAAGCCTATTAGCTCTGACTGTGATTCTCTGCTTGGAGCGGGCCCTGTAGCAAAGAGCAACACAGCTTTACTTTCCTCTTTCATAGACACCTTTAAAGGAAGTAAGTGATATCTTCCCTGTTTTCACTTAAGATGACAAAAAGTAAAATGGTTTGCCCAGGACTGTAGAGCGGTCCAGAGGCAGAGGCCAGAATAGCATGCCAAATCCAGAGCATACTACTGTTGGGAGTACCAGTTGGTTCTGTTACATTTGTACTGAGTTAGGTTTGCAGACTTGACCACTGTTCCTGGAGCTGTTCAAGTGCTGACATAATTCCATGAATCAAAGTTCTTCAGTGAGCTTTTTCTGCTGAGGAATGATGGTGATATGAGATCTCACGTCCCACAGGGGACCAACTCCTCCCACTCCAGCAGTTCTCTGTGATCCCTTTTCCACTCCTTAAGAAAAAAACTGAAAGGTGTTGCTTCATGTCCTCAAGATCACTAGATTCGGGCTAATGATTAAGGAGAACAAAATACCAATGAATCTTACATTTCCAAGCTTAATAGATGAAATGTTTAAATATTTTGAGTGGCTTCTTGGCTTACTTTTGTATGACAACAGTCTTGTCTGTGTGGTAGTAGATCAAATGCAGCCTGTTGTCTCTTACATAGATTAATGGAAATCTGATTAACAAAGACGAGAAACATCAAGTGAGCCATTTGCCTTTACAAGTAAGATCTTGCCCTTGGATGGACTAAGAAAGCATTTAAGTGGTTAATAAAAGCGAAGATGTTGTGTATGCATACTACTCTTCAGCTTTGCCTTAAACAATCCAAAGCACTTAACCAAATGTGTATGTTCATATTGTTAGGTAACTGCCTACCACAGAGAAAGATAAAGCTCATCTAACACAGAGGATTGAATTTGGAAAATAGCAGCCTATGCTGCTGAGGATCCATAATTCTCATTTTGTCACCAAAGTTATGCTGTGTAGCTAATAACCATAATAGCAAAATCAAATTTTTGTCAAAAGAGGTGTTAATGAGGTAGAGAAATCTAGACTTTGATCTTACCAAGTTCTAAGCAGTAAATTCTCAAGTGTCTTTTTTTTTTGTTGAGTGGGGAGAACCCACTAAACCAATAGTGACTGTGAAATTAAGTAAATGTGAATGTGCGATATAGAATATGCTTTTAATTTAGAGAGTGAAAACAGCGATTCTGGAACATGCCCTCTTCTCTTCCCATAGGTTCTCCTTTTTAGCTATCTACTTCTCCTTGGCAGAAATAATTTAAGATCCTGTGCTGCCAGGTCCTGAGTGCCATCCTCTGGAACACTAAATATTCTGAAAACTTACCTAACCTGTGTTGTGTTGTATTTTATAGCTAGAATGTGTTCAACACTGCCTCAGTGAATTTCCAGAGACAGATGTATTAATTCCTTTCCTCTGTGTTTCAGATGTGTATTGACCCTTCCTTGTCTGTGGCCTTGGGTGATAAACCACCTCCTCTGTATCTTTGTGAAGAGTGTAGCCAGAGAATTGCAGGGTAAGTAAACTAAGAGATGGAGAAAGGCCAGGTATAGTCTGTTAAACTGCACAGCTTGAAGCAGTCTGCTGCAGAAGACTGTTTCAGTATGACAGCATATGATTTATAGATAACCCTGTTGACACCCCTGCCTCCCACCTCCCATATTTGAGTAAGAGTTACGGAATTTTGCCAGAGGAAGACAGCAGCATTGGACAGCAGAGTTTAAAAGGCTGAATCAATTATATGAAATTTCTGAATGAACTGATACTGCGGGATGCACCGACTGCATTAGGGGAACCTCGTTACTGATCAACCTTTTGCTCATAAAATGTTTTATTTCATCATCCCTCGGTAGTCATTAAAAGCAAGGCATTACAGTGAAAGGTCTTTTACAGAGACTTCATTACTTTCGTGTACTTCAGAATATTCTCTAGTGTCTACTGTGAAGTAACAGAGTAAAGAATTGAAGCTGTTCCAGACTTCTCTAATACATGAGAGGTATAAATTCTGAGCTGAATTAACCTAACTTTTTATACTGCTTATTTGGTATGCACAAATTTACAAAATCTAATTCTCGAAAGGATTTCCGATCATTAGCTCAAATGGATGAGATTGCGGTTAGTTCAGAAGATTCACTTTGTTTTTTGGGGGAAGAGGATTAGCAGACACCTGGTTTAACAGAGACCCTGTATCACACCAGTTGTAGGAAAAGCAATTACATCTCATAGAAGTCATCTTGGTTTTTAAGTCATTGCTGATTTAAAGCTTCAAAAAACAAAAAGAAATTAAATTTGCTAGAAGCATAGCTTTTAAGGAGACTCACAGAAAATGGTACTGGTAAAATTTTTTCCATGTTTACCTATCTTGGCTATCATTATTTATTTCCCAAACATCCAGAACACAGAGGATGTTCATTTGCTAAATTAAAGCCTTAGAAGTAATTTTTTAAAAGCCTTCATCATGATGGACCAACCCCAGTACAGTGATAATTTGCAATAAGCAGGGCACAACAAAGACAGATAATGTAAAGCAGCATACAGTTTATAAAATTATGTTTATAGAAAAGCTATTTCAGAATAATGTCAATCCTACCACCTTGTTAGATAACTTCCCTCTGGGCAAAAACAAATGCATACATAAATAAAGTAATGGCCAGCTAATTAAATACTTTTTCTTTTTTTTTAAGGGATCACAGTGAATGGTTGATTGATGTTCTTCTGCCACAAGGTAAGAGTTATTTTAAAGACAGGTACAGGTTAATCATAAATGTACAGCCTGATTGTTATTGACATTTCTGCATACTATATCATTTGAAATGCTGCATTATATTTTAAAGGGTTATTGTAGGATTTTAAAGTGGCTTCTATTGAAGATTGACTGTAAAGTTCTATTAAAAAAGTAACTAACTAGTAGCTAGTCCTCTACCTGAATTAAGTATTCCTCACTATTTCCTCGTATTTGAGGAAAGAGAGGCAGTTGAACACATTTTCAAATCTTCAAACATCCACAACTGGTGACAGATTTCTTTGAATTATTTGCACCCAGCACAGTTGTCTGAAAATGGGCTAGTTCTTCTAGAAACCTGGCCCAATTCTAAAGCTCTTAAAGCTTCTGAAAATCTATCCTAACAACACAAGGCTACAAAAGGTATCAAAAAAGTGGTCTAAAATATTTTTGAATTGTACAGTCATTGGTTGAAGTATGGTCCTTGAGTAGGCAGAGAACATGATAGTGCTGTTAGCAGCTAAACTACAGACAAAGCTTGTTGGGAGGCTAATTGGAATTCCTTGCCTTTGCAAGTTGCATAATCTCTAAAATACCCTGTCAAGGATTGAACGGAGGTACCTCCTGTCTTTTTTCTTCTGCAAACTGAAAAATCCTGAGTGCTGGGATTACTTTTTTCTTGCTGTCTCCCTTTAATTGAAATCCAATGTAGCCATGTGCAATGTTTCCTTTACTTAGAGAAGTACTTCTGTTTACTCAAGCACCCGTATTTACCAAATTAGATATTGCAGGGGTAACAGACTGAATAGATGTTTCCTACTGATTAAATCTTCAAACATTTTTGCATGGAGTTAGTACTCCACTGTGTCTGTTATCCATCCTTACATTGTTAATCCAAACTCACCAGTCTTCCATCCTGGTAGTGTGAACCCACCTGAGCAATGTCTCCTCCAGCATGCCAATCTTATTAGCATCCCAAGAGACCTTCTGTTACAAACCCATCTGGGAGGCAGAAGCATAAGCAGAAGGTGGAAGGGATGTTGAGCACGTCACACCTATTACTATTCCGAGGCTGTTCTTTCATTTCAGCATAGAAATAGCCGGGATGCCCCAGAATACAGTGTCCTAGCTCTTGCAGTCAAAAAAGCTTAGAGATTTTATTAATATCTTGAAACACAGATTTAGCACTGGACATTTCCTTGTAACACTTCCATTTAATTCCATTTCCCTATGGTTGCCATAGTAAAACAGAAGGATCATCATTCTTTGTTGATGTTTTGTATGCCTTCTCCTTACAGCTGAAATTTCTGCTATATGTCAGAAGAAGGTAAGATTAAGTAGTCGTTTGTGTGATGAGGCATGATTTGATGTTGTGTGTAATGTCATTCCATTACTGTGTCTGTTTTGTTTTGTTTTCTCAAGTTTTCACAATGTATCCATAAATGCATTTGGGCAGTGGGGAGAAGCAAGCTTGTTTCAAGGCTCAAGCAGAAAAGTGCAGTTTAACTGAAATGCTGGTTTGGTCCATTCTGGAAAAAAAAAAAAAAAAAGAGCAAGCATGACATATAAGTCCAGGCCCAATGATGGGCCTGAGCTCATCTCCCGTCAACTTCAGTGACACTTGGCATCAGGAGTTTCTATATAGCTGCAGTGAATTTGGAAACAGCCAACGCTTGAACCATTTCGGCTGTGCTGATTCTCACCACTGCTTTTGATTCTTCTTCCTGACACCTGCACCTAATACAGGTCTCTTTCACTTTCCAGAACTGTAGCTCACATGTCAGGAGGGCTGTTGTCACCTGCTTCTCAGCAGGCTGCTGTGGCCGCCATGGCAACAGACCGGTTCGCTATTGCAAAAGATGCCATTCGAACCATCACAGCAGTGAAGTTGGGGCAGCAGCAGAAACCCATCTTTACCAGACCTCCCCACCCCCTATCAATACCCGGGAGTGCGGGGCAGAGGAGCTGGTGTGTACTGTGGAAGCTGTCATCAGGTAATACGGCAGCTAATATAATTAAGTGTCAACATATAAAGTAGGATCCGGCTTTTGTGTAAATATGGCTTGCAAATCTTGTGCAAATTGATCCTAATTTCACCCATATAACTTTAAAGCAGCAGCCCTGAATTCCTGCCACTCTAGCAGATGTACTGAGTTGTCCTCATAGAATAGTTCTGCATTGAATCATAGGACTTGATCTTGTTTCATTAATATGCTCAGGAAAATGAAGACGTCAGGTGCTTTAACCTCTAAGTATTGTTAGTCATCTACCTGTGTCCTGTGCAGAAAAACTGTATTCACTGACCACGGGCCTGTTTTATAGCTTGCTGAAGGAAGCAGAGTTCCATGCTGAGCAGAGGGAGCATGAACTCAACCGCAGGAGGCAGATGGGCCTCTCTGCTTCCCATCACTCCTTGGATAACACAGACTTTGATAATAAAGATGATGACAAGCATGATCAGCGCCTTCTGAGCCAGTTTGGAATCTGGTTCTTGGTAAGAAATTCTTGCTATTTTCTTTTTTTGTTTTTTTACTTTCTAAAGCCTCAATATCTCTTTCCTTTATAGCACTTATATTTGGTGGGACATGCATGTCTCTATTTTGTAAAAATAAAGAAAGAATTCATGAAACTTTTTTTCATTGCTTCATGTTATTTAGGCCTTCATTAAATCTGTTGGATTGGACTCTTGCTTTTTTTTTTTTTTTTTATTGTCCCCTGTTCATCTGCTCTGCTTCAAATAATGCTTTGTAAAGACTGAAGGTCTGTCTCTGTATCCAGAAGAAACAGAAAGTGAAAATGGTACAGTTTTTCTTATGCTGTGTTCATAACATCTCATCCTTAACACTATCTTTCTATGGCAAGAAGGATAGCTCACTAATTCATGCTTTCCGTATAAAATCTTTTGATCTCTCCATGAGGAGTAATGGCAGAGATGATAGCACTGTTAATGATAAATAGTGAGATGTACTGTTTTTTTTTTGCTTTATTTTTTTTCTTCTTTTTTCCCCCATTAAACAAATGCCTTTCATCTAGGATTTGAACGGAGATCAAGATTTACTGTCATAAAGGCTGACAATGCCTTTGAGTTACCACTCAGTTGAGACAGGTACCAGAAAGTAATCAAACAGCTTAACTTAAACTTAAACAATCAAGACACCATTTTGAATCAGCAGGGGAGTTATTAGATGCTGCATCCCCAGAAAAACATAAAGGAAAAGCACTTGTGGAAAGGGTCCTGGTCTTCTCTGGGAGGCAGCACTGTAACTCATTTTCCATGAAATGATGTGAATGCTGCTTCTCTCTACATTTGCTGCAGTGCAGCGATCATTGGTTTTAACTTGCCAGTTGCTAGGAATACAGCATTCACTAGGAAGTAGCACCTAGCAGCTGAGAAGTGGTTAGAAGACAATTCCTAAATCTCCTGTATGTTATTTGCCATTCTGTTAATGCTCACTTTGGATTCAGTCCAGCAAGCTGACTTGAAAGGTTCCTGGCCCCAGCAGGTACCACAAACTCAAATAGCAGGTGGTAATGACTTGGCAATGTGCCTGTCTGTGAGCTGGGATTCAAGCTTGGACTCGCATGTGGGCTGCTTTTGCAGCACAAACATTTTTCTGGAGAAAGTGAGGTTAGAGAAAGGGGGAAGAATAGTGTTAATCACTGTGAGAATTTTTCAGAACTTGCAGCTCATTCTTGTTCCAAATGAGGGCAAAAAGGCAAAATCAGAATCATTTATGCAAAGCAGAATTCTCTTTTCTTCAGCCAACAAACTGTTCTCTTTCACACTTTGAAACATTTCAGTTGGCCTGTCATTAATTTTTACATAATCTCTGTCTCGTTCTTTTTTTTTTCTCCTTCTGGACATTATATTATACACTTTAAAATCAAAAGTCATTTTGAAGCCTGTGTGAGATTGTTAGTTTGTCAAAGCATTCTGCATTTGTATTTTTAGTGTTGAAATAAACAAAAAAAGAAATTTGATACTTAACTCTTTCAAGTATTTATTTTCTGATTATGAAAATATTTTGTCAATAATCTTGTGCCAATCTCTTCCTAAAACTGATCAGCTCAATTACATACTATGTAATCTGCATCCTGCTATCTCAGAATGTGCAAAATGTAGTAGACAAAAACACTTTCCCACCTTTAATCCTAGAAGTTAAAGTATGGTTTGTGTTTCTGTTCTCCAGGTGAGCCTTTGTACTCCCAGTGAGAATACACCCACAGAGAGTTTAGCAAGGCTGGTTAGTATGGTCTTCCAGTGGTTTCATTCTACAGCTTATATGATGGATGATGAAGTTGGTAGCCTGGTTGAAAAGCTTAAACCCCAGTTTGTTACCAAGTGGTTGAAGACAGTTTGTGACGTCCGGTTTGATGTCATGGTTATGTGCCTCCTTCCCAAGCCAATGGAATTTGCCAGGGTAAGAATAATTTATATGAAGATTCATAATTTTGCCTTAAAGATTAAAATCCAAAAACATCCCAATATGTCTTAAGAAATAGGCACAGTTTCTCTGCTCCCAGGTATGAGCCTGTCCTTTTCTTGCTCCATTTACAAACCTGTGTTTCTCTGCTCTTTGCATACTGTCTCTCTGCAATTGTATATTAAAGTTCATGAAATAACACTGTTCAGGTATCTAAATTAAGCATCTCATGAGACTAGTGTGCCTTGGTTTGCATTTCTATTGATGGAGAGAGAGAGAGAGGCTAAGATGGAGGGTCATTCAGGATACCTGAGAAGTCCTGTGCTAGAATTCACTCTTAGAAGGAGTCTTTCTGTTCCTTAGCTATAAAACAGAACTACCTTCTTAGCTTAGATAGAAAAGATACCCATCAAAATTCGGGCATATTTGTCAGTATTCCTCTATTGAAAACTTAATATCATCATGAAAATAGCAGCTTAACATTTTTTGCAAGTTAACAAGTTATTACCAAGTCTTAACAAGTTTAAGACTTTTCCCTCATTTATCCCTGCCATCTATTATGCATATGCTTTTGTAAAATTGAGAAGACTTTCATTTTGCAACCTCTGTAAATAAAATGTCTGGTGGACATGTTTTTTTTCTTTTTTTCCCCTATAATCAAGTGAGCATACTAGGAAGGGGCATAAATTCTTGCTGTGATGCATTGCATTATCAGGGGAGAAATATGGATTCATGAATTTTACATAAATTAATATGCTTTGCATATGTATACCAGCAAGTGCATATGTGTTTACCCTGAACCATCACTGTGAATATAGACCTCTTTTGTGGGAGAATGTTGGAGTGCAGTGAAGGAATTTGAGAAATGGATGGATGCAGTGGGTATGAGAAGTGAAGATAAGAGGTCTGGGCTTTAAAGCTAAAGAAGAGAAATCACTGAACCTTATGCTGTATAGTTCGTTGCGGATCTTTCGCTTATCGTGGATTGAGGCCCTTTTTTAAGTTTTATTACCCCCACTGCAGTACTTAAGAAAAGACTGACCACATGGCAGATTTGCAAGGGTCAAACAGAACATAAAGGTGAACAGTCATGAAATTAGCTGTGGTGAATGGAGACAATAGTTCGTTGGTTGAGAAAACCACTGGTTGCTGCCGAAGTAGCAGGCGTCTCTGGAGCCATTAGTAAGGAATAGCAAAGATGAGTTGAGGTCATCAAAATAATTAATCTCTGTAGACCAGTTATGTATTTACTTAGAAATATATATTTTTGAGTTCCATCACTTAAAACCTTCCTTCAAGGAAAAAACATTTTAAAAACCCATATGATACAGGCCCAGTTTTTCAGTATGAAGACTCAACATTAACTAGTGGGATAGCGCAAATAAATGAAGCTGCAAGTTTGTCCAAGCTGTAAGTTTGTCGGGCACTGAGAAGCGGAGACAATGAGGGGGTGACTCTGTGTCATGGCCTGGGAGTGAACAAGCTTCTTTTAGATTTTGGGCAGTCCTCTGTTGCTCTGTCAGTCAAATGAGAGGAGAAAATTGGTGCATTCCCCATGGGCGACCTCTAAATTCTGTCTTGAAGGTGCTGATGATTATCCCACACAGTTTCTTAGCTGCAGCACACTGAGCAAATTTATGATGCTGAACAAATAATGTGGACCAGAGTGATCACTCATCAGTATGATTGCTGGAAATGCCCACAGGTTGGTGGATACTGGGACAAATCCTGTAGTGCTGTGACCCAGTTAAAAGAAGGTCTGAATCGAATCCTTTGCTTGATTCCGTACAATGTGATAAGCCAGCCAGTATGGGAGTGTATTATGCCCGAGTGGTTGGAAGCTATAAGGACAGAAGTGCCTGATAATCAACTGAAAGAGTTCCGGGAAGTGTTAAGGTAAGTAGAGCCTTTCTCTGTGTGTATATGTCAATAATTTAGGATGTTAGCACGATAAAATAGTGCTAATAAAATAAAAATTCATTCAGATTGCTTTCTCCAGTTCAGTCAACAATAGCAAGTGAATGCCATTGAATCATTCATGAATTCTGTTTAGACTATTCATGCTTCTATTTAGAGTACCTAAGCTTTGGAAAGACTTTATTTTATTCCTCTTAATATCCTTGAATCTAAGAGCGAGGTGCATTTTCAGTGGCTTCCTGCAGCGTGGTGGAGGAAGCATCTTTCACCTTTGGGCAGCAGTTGATGTGAAAAGGTGGGGATTAGCCAAAGCCTGGTGCCTGTTGAGCAGCTCTGCAGAGATGGCACAGGAGGAGTTGTAAACTGTAGTGATTCTAGGTAATGCTTTCAACCCTGCTGAGGAAGAAAAGCACCAGAAGAAGAATGGTGGCTGGCTGACTCATAATTCCCTGTCTGGTGTTCTCCTTTTTGCAATACAACTTTACATTGCCTTTTAACTGATTTGAAGGTCCTGAAGCTGACTGTAGATTTGTACTTAGAGGACGTGATGTAAGCATTTCTAGTATAAATAAGGAATAGTGGATGTGTGGTGAGGTGAGAAATGTTCCTATACATTTGATTTTGAAAGAGATGGCCCTATCAAATGAAAATTCCTTTTCAAACTGTTTTCCCCGGAGTTACCTGCACAGCCTGACTGGGCCTGATTTGAGATGTAATGTACCCTCATAAGGGGCACCACCCAGATCAGGAATGACCTTGTGCAGCCCACACAGCTAGTGTGAACAACCTAGCTCGATTCCTTGTCTCATTGGAAAGTAAGGGTGCAAGCAAGGAATACGCCCATAAGATGACAGAAGCATCCCTACTGCTGACAGTAAGATTAACTTGCTGTCAGTTTAGCATATGATGCAACTCAGTGATCCTATATTTTTGTTCTTCTTTTCAGCAAAATGTTTGATATTGAACTGTGTCCTCTCCCTTTTTCTATGGAGGAGATGTTTGGCTTCATTAGTTGTCGATTCACAGGTTATCCATCCTCTGTGCAAGAGCAAGCATTGCTTTGGCTGCATGTAAGTGTTCTTTCTTGACAGGTCATGCTGAAGCAGCTTAGGATTTTGAGGAAAAAGAGGAGCCTCCTTTTAAAGGACAAGGAAACATTTCTGCTTTTTATCTGGGCCCAATGTAGATATGTTGATAGTTCCTGGGAAGTTTTGTTTTACCGACCCATCGTGGGCAGTATACTGAAAGATTGTAACATTCTTTGCCCTTTGAATGTGACTTGTGTCAGGTATCTCTGGCTTATTGCCAGTTGTGCTCTTTAGTCTCTTCACAGTGTGGTCTGTATATTCCAACATTAGTGCCAAGCTCCAGAAGCAATTGGAGTCTTTCTCACTTACAGACACCTGGATGGCTTTGGACTCCTCAGGCTTTCTGCTCTGGGCCTCCTGTGCTATATTTGTCCACAAAGCTATCGCTCATCCAATGTTCATATGCAAAAGCTACAGGAAAAGAAGTGTCTTTTAGGGGAAGGACATTCAAAAGAGCATGAAATTTTCCACAGAACCAGTCCTTGGAATAATAACTATAATGCTCATTATCACTTCTGGTCTGCTGAGGGTTATTTTGGGGTAGTCTCTGCAAAGAGCAGTTTAGCCAATGATCGTAGCTATTCTTCTGTATGCAAAATGTCTAGTAAGGTGTGATTTCTGTGGATTTTGCTTGCTCTTAATAACAGTTTGACAAGTACAAATGAGCTTATTTGTTGCTGGCAAAATAGATGACGGATATTCCCTCAGTGATTTGCAGATAACCAGGCTTCTCAATATCTTAAAGCTTGTAGCAACCACTCTGACTGGATTCTTAGGATAATTACAGGAATTCAGTATTGGGAAATAATAAAGATAATAAATAGTTATCCAAGTATTGGTAATAACTGGCTTCACAGAAATCTTTTCTTGAACAACCTCTGACACCTGTGTAAAGCTATCTCAAGTGCCTGTAAAGCTGTCTAAAGTAGCATGAAGGAGATGTCAACAAATATTTTGAAAATACCCTACTTAGCTAGTTCTTTTGTCCTGATTCGAACTGAAACCTAAGCCCACAGCTCACACCATTGACTCCCAATGATATTACTTGCTCCCTAAATTAACGGCACAAAACTTGCTGAACTGGGGGTTGTGTGATAAATGTGCTTGTAAAAGTAATTGATTTTTTTTTTGATCACATTTGAAAGCTGATGCTGTTTTTAATTATTGTCTTTCTTCAGGTATTATCTGAACTAGACATTGTTGTCCCTCTTCAGTTACTAATCAGCATGTTTTCTGATGGAGTTAATTCTGTAAAAGAGTTAGCAAATCAAAGAAAATCGAGAGCGAGTGAATTGTCAGGAAATCTGGCAGCTCGGAGGGTAAGAATTTCTTATACTTTTTTTTTGCCTTTTTTTTTTTTTCTTTTCCTTAGAACAGTTTTCATAACAGAATGCATATGAAGAATTTAGAAGATTGGTATGACCTCTTGTATTAATACCTCTCTTGGTCACTTGGTCAGTGTAAAAATAATGCAGATGATAGGAATTAACTACACAGTCTTTCTCAGTGAACTGTTTTGTTGGTTATATATTTGGAGTGTTTGCCTTGGTTTCATTTTCAGTCTGTGTGTGTTCTATTCACTACCATCAACAACATGGACAGCTGATATGAAATTGCCTTCCTAGCGAAGTCAATGAATGTCAACCATTTAACTTAAAAGAATTTGTGCATCCATATGACCTCTGTACCTTATCATGTTTTAGCATTTAATGGCATTACTAGACACTTTTAAGCTTTACAAAAGATGGCTATAAAAGGGAATAATAAGGCTGTCAAAGTTCTTGTCATTTGCCATAGTTTCATATAGAATGAGTTTGCTTGAATGCTTAACATTCATTTGACTTTTTTTTTTTTTTTTTTCCCCCTCTTTAATGCTTTTAGGTAAGCGTTGCTTCTGACCCTGGACGCAGAGTCCAGCACAACATGCTGAGTCCTTTCCCAAGTCCTTTCCAGAGCCCATTTCGCAGTCCATTACGTAGTCCTTTTCACAGCCCGTTCAAAAACTTTGGACACCCCAGTGGAAAGGCTATTGACTTTGACTGTGAGGATGATGAAATGAATCTTAATTGCTTCATACTCATGTTTGATCTCATCTTGAAGCAGGTACTTACAGAAGAAAAATAAATATATTAAAGGACACTAGAGTTGTTTAAGTCACTTGTACTCATTCTCTTTCTGCTGAAGACTGGCATAAAGTACAAGACATTCAAAGCTTTCTACAGTTCTCACCAGGCTTTACTTTAACAAGTTTTGTGTTCATGGTCAATAAAGCAAAGGGGGATACCTCCACACTGTGTTAGATGTGTCATATGATTGAAATGAACTGCCCTTTGGAGATAATTTTTTCTAAAAACTACAGGCAGAGGCATGGTAATAGGCTGCCTTTAAGTGCGTAATTTTTGAATAGCTAAATTTATTCATTGTGAATCCAAACCCAGCTGGTTTGTATAATCGTCTTTAGGTAAAATTGATGGATTGTCTGCTTGAAATTCTCTATTTGACTTTGAAAATCTTTAGCTGTTAAAATTTGTGTCTCAGCCTCAGTGGCTATATTTGAAACTGTGAATTCAAATTTATCTCAAACTCTTCCCAGTACTGTATTTTTAACAGCGTCGGAAATGTAGGAATTAGCAGACTAGTCAAAGCCGTGGCCTTTAAATAAACGATTAATCCGTACTCTTTTTATTCTTTTTTCAGATGGAACTGCAGGATGATGGTGTCACTTTGGGCTTAGAGAACAGTATTTCAAAAGATATAATTTCCATCATAAACAATGTGTTGCAGGCACCCTGGGGTGGTTCCCACACCTGTCAAAAAGATGAAAAAGCAGTTGAATGTGGTCTGTGTCAGTCCAGTATACTGTGTTACCAGCTGGGTTTTGAGCTGTTGGAACAGCTTGCTCCAAAAGAAGAAATCAGACTTGTGGTAAGTAGAACAAACAAGGCCCTATATTAGTGGTCTGCGGAAGCTCTTGATCTTACTTTTGCTCATTACATTGTGCATAAGGGAACAAAGTTGCACGGACCTTTGCCATGGAGCATTTGAGAGGTTAAAGCAAAAATTCTGTTACTGTAAAATCTTATAGGTTTGAATCGGAGAGATTGAAAGAAACAATACATGGAAAATTACAGTATTAATCCAATATGGGACTCTCTCCCTTATCAATGCTGAAGTGCTGCTTCACTTTGGAGGGACACTACTGTGGTGCTGTCTGTGAAATGATAATATTTCGTTCTTTTCATGTTGTTTTAAAAGCTGAGAGGTTATTTTCAAATGAATATTCTCAAATTTTTATGAATGAATATGAATATTCTCAAATGAATATTTTCAAATATTCTCTCATTTTTGAGTGCCATTCTCAAATGGGCAACTTGAAAAACCTTATTTGGTACTTGTTTATTGAAAATGCACATTTTCCTGAAATATTTCAGTTTGAGTATCCAGCTTTATCAGACATGGAAATTTCAGCCCAGACATGGAAATCTCAGCCAAATTCTGCTAGTCACACTTACTTTTTCTGCAAAGCCACGTATGACTTTAAATAGTACCCATAGTGTGATGAATTTATTTCCATTTGAATATTTATTATATATACTCTTCCATCTGACAGTTCAGAAAGTACCATCACTCCTCTCATCCTAATGATTTACTATGGCAAGAGACATGTGGTGGTAACAGGCTCTTTTGGTCATTTATTTTTGGTGGTGGGCATAGTGATTCTCTTGATGAGTAAAAAATTTGGAATTCCATTTTGATGAACATGTTACTAGTAGGTTTTGTGGACACAGTATTCAGCAACATTTTCTAGAAAAGTCATCTCCTGCCCTTTCCTGTCCAGATTCTGGCCTCCAATGGAAAGTGGCAAATGGTGAAGTCTCTTTGGTGGCTGCGGCTTTGTAGCATTTCTGGCATCAATGTTGAGTCTTATAACAGTAGCAATAGCCACTTGTATTCCTAAGTTGCTGGACACATACAGGGCAAGAAACCCAGGGGTATATTTTGTTTTTCAATGTAAAATTGATTGAGATACCATCTGCTTCTAAGCTTGTAACTACATGGGCCAAAGAGAAGTATCTCCTGCTCCTCTCTGTTCAATGGAGTGACTTTTCCAAGGCAAGCATGCTAAGCCTGGTGAAACTATGAGCCTCTGTGTTCTCCTCAGATCCAGTATGGATACACAACTCTGTTAATCCATGAAACATAGTTTCATAGCATGCTTTTGCCAATGCAAAATTTTAAATATGCAAATGATTTAAATGCACAAGTGTCACAGATAATGACAGTTTCTGCCTCATCTGGGCTCTTTTTTTTTTGCCCCATACAATATAACTTAAACAGCAGGATTTGGCCTATTGTATATGGATAACATCAAGGAATTAATTTAACTTACTTTGTTGTTAAAGGAGCCCACAGATAACCTTGAGGATAGTCTTCTGTATACTAGACCTGAGTTTATTATAGGAACTGAAGGAGAAGAGGAAGATAAATCAGCACCAAAACATGGAAAAAACCCAGGAAATCACACAGAGACCCCAGAAAATACTGGTAGGTTGAGGATGAGAAGGGATGGGATTTGAAGCCAGTAAGGCTTCAAATGGGACACCTCTCAAAGGAATACAAGTTTTTCAAACAGTCTTTCAAATCCAGCTATGCACTGTCAATACTTTCTCATGCATTTAGTACCTCCAGCATTCTAATTTTATGGGAAGGCTATATTCTGTTGGTAGCAAACCAGACTGACTCTCCAAAATCTTTAAAGGTACTGCTCTTTGAGCATATTAAGCATTTAACATAGCATAAATACTAGATACTAAATTCCTTGCTGTTTTATCTTATTGTAGAATTCATTTATCTCTTGTCACAGTTATATCCTTTAATTTTATTTTGAATGCGATACTCTAACAACAGTTTATGTAACTTGCATTTTAACAGCTATAAAAAATGACACGGAAAGAAAATTTTGTTATCAGCAACTCCCAGTTACCTTGAAGCTCATATATACTATACTGCAGGTAATATTGATTATTTGTGAAGTTTGAAAGTTTTGGTTAGTGGTTTCACTGTGTTGAGAGTAGTACATCTGCTTGCACAGGAAATGTCAAGATTTGAAGAACCAGACATTCTTTTTAATATGCTGAACTGTCTGAAGATCCTGTGTCTTCATGGAGAATGCCTGTATATAGCAAGAAAGGACCATCCACAATTTCTAGCCTATATTCAAAATCATATGCTGATTGCAAGGTAGGCCATCACACATTTTGTTTATACTTTGATTCTAACTAGGCATTCTTGGATGTGACATACAGGAGTTTACAATTTAATAAGGATTTATCAGAGAAATGGGACAAATGTTTGGGCTTTAATGAAAGATTTTGATCAGCACTTCATTTTGCCCTCAATCTACCTGAAAGTAAGTCTTTGTTTTGCTCAGTTCTTTCTGCTGTGTCTATTTGAGGTGTTTTACTACAGGGGGAATAAGATTTGATTTCACTGAGCTTCTCCTTCAGGCCTTGGTTTTTGCTAGAAAAAGGATTCTAGAACCATAAAATTACAGAATAAGAGAATAAATTAGGCTTGAAATAGCTTCAAAAGGTAGTCTGAAGTTCAGAGACTTTGAATTTTGAGCCAATGATGGGCTCTAATACTAACACTTTCATACACTTTGTAGTGTGATCTACAACTCAAACTTATTCTTGGAAACTGTATGGAGCCACAGGGGGCCAACCAACTATAGGCAGATGCAAAAGGATCACTGCTAGGGACAGGATGTCATGCACAACTTGATATTCTGCACCAGTTGTTTTACAGTCAGTAAACGTTCTACCAGCAACTGTAGTGTTCACCTGAGTGCTTAGGGTGGCTCACAGAGGCTGTCACAGAGCATGTTCCCCAGTACAGTGTGGCCATTTAGAAGAAAGGATGCCAAAGGATTACTTTTAAAAGCAGACTTGCTGTTTTTGTTTTTTGCAGCTTATGGGGAGTTGTGAAGTCTGAGTTCTCTCAGCTTTCTTCCCTGGCAGTCCCACTTCTTCTCCATGCACTTTCACTTCCTCATGGAGCTGACATTTTCTGGACAATCATAAACAGCAATTTCAACAGCAAAGATTGGAAGATAAGATTTGAAGCAGGTAGGCTTGGGAATTGCAGCCTGTTTGTGTGTTTGTTGCTTTGCTGAAGAGGTAGAGCTTTCCCATCTGTAAGTGAGGAGAACTATAATTGGTGGTTATCTTTTTGCTGGTTTGGGGAGTTTGGGAGATAGTTTACCATAGCAAGATACCATATCATAAAAAGACAGCAGAACATGAGACAGTCTGGATAATTAAAATAAGATCAAGTTCACAGTCATATTTGCCAGCTGTTTTTTTATTTTTGCTTTCTGATATGCATCTCCTAAAAATATCTGCATCTTAATCAGGATGTAAAGAAGCTGTTGTCCAAACTAAAATGAACATTTGCTTTGTTTCATGGTGTGGCTGCTACAGTGGAGAAGGTGGCTGTGTTGTGCAGGTTTTTGGATATTCACTCTGTGACAAAAAACCATCTCCTGAAGTATTCTTTGGCTCATGCATTCTGCTGTTTCCTGACTGCTGTGGAAGATGTCAACCCAGCAGTAGCTACAAGAGCTGGACTACTACTAGACACCATAAAGAGGCCAGCTTTACAGGTAGGGTCATTCTGAGAGACAAAAAATAGGAAAGCTCAAGTAGGAAACTGAGTTTTGACCCAGAGTTCAAGGGGATTCAGGTGTACTGTTAATAGGTCATAAGACAAGCCTTATGAATTGTGATAATTGACAAAAACACAAAATAGCCATGAGAAACGATACTATCCTAGCTCCAACTTTGGCTTCGAAAGATTACTGTGGCTTTTGAACTGTTGCAGGAGAAAGCTGTAAATGTTGTTAAATTGTGATAATGTGAACCAAACGCTCAATAGGCAGAATTTTGTTTATACCTTTGTATTCTTCAAAATCAGTGTAGAAAATCCATGTAGAAAATCAGTGTAAATGTGGGGCTTGTTTATCTCCTTACTTACCTTACTTTTCTGCTGATATTGATAACGTTGCTCCTGATTAAAGTACAGAAAAGAGGAGCTAAACCTTTGTCCTGTAATAGTTGATGGAACTTGTGATCTTTGACCTCCCATAGCTTTAAAAACACTTACAGTAGTCCTCTTATCTCAGTTGTTTTTTTTTTTTTTTTTCTTTTTTCTTTTCCCTGCACAGGGTCTCTGCCTCTGCCTTGATTTCCAGTTTGACACAGTTGTTAAGGACAGGCCCACAATTCTTAGTAAGCTTTTGCTACTTCATTTTCTAAAGGCAGATATTCCAGCTTTGAGCTGGGAGTTCTTTGTGAATCGCTTTGAGACCCTGTCTCTGGAAGCACAGCTTCATCTGGACTGCAACAAAGAATTCCCTTTCCCAACAAGTAAGCAGAAACCAAATAATTTTGATCGCCTTTTATCAGCTGCTGGAATTTCAGCTGTCTGCAAGGGTATGAGAGGGATGTAGGCCTCACCTGCATAAACTTGATGGAACTAACTAATCTTTCAGGTCAAAGGAGAATAACACAAAGTAAACACTTTTTGACTGCCCAGATGCAGATTGGGATATATTCCACTGCAATTTTGGGCACTTTGTTTTCACCTCTCCCTAGAATGTGATTCCCAGCCCTGCTGAAACATGATCTGGTTCTATTATGAATCAGCTTCAACCTGTATTAACCTATTTGTTCCTTTGTAGTTCTTACGCTATTAACATTACTATTCCCAAAGGGCTAGATCATGCCTGACCCAGTCCTGTAAAAGCCAGATGAAGGTACGATCCCAGGCCTAGGAAATGCATGTTCCGCAGAGCGCAGGCAAACGCATGGGATAGGACGTGAGATATTTGGAACCGAGCAGCGTCTTGGTTAACTATTCTGGCAGGGACTGGTAACAACCTTCTGTAAATGTTTGTACTGTCCATATTTTGTTTCTTGATGAGGTTACATATCTCTTTCCATTCACTTGAGAGGGGGAGGGAGGGACTAAAATAATAACCTGTGCATACTTGTTTAACATACTGAAAAATTACAAGTTTTCTCACTCCAGTAGTGGCCATGAGCCAGTTCTCTTTGCATCTCACTTGCTTGGAGGAGGTGGGGAACAGCTGTCTGGATAGCATCTGCTCCGTCAACAGCCTAATGACTCCTCTTGCACTTGTGTGAAGCCTAGTGCCTAAAGAAGCCCAGGCGATGCTGCTGCATGCATCTAGAAAAATGGATGGAGCTGCAAACCCCTGTTTTGTATGGTTAGCTTGGCCCAAAGTTGGGAGCTATTGCTGTGACCTGAGAAGGCAATCTCAGCAATGGTCAATAGCCCCTCTAGCTGCAGGCGTAGGGCTGTATGTTTAAGTAAAAATATTTGAGAGCATTTTATTTTTAAAATGCATAAGATATTTTTCAAAATTCTTTTGTTCCTTCTCTCTGTCCTTTCTATAAGTGGTTCAAAGGATGGAGTGACCAGTTTGAGTGACTCAGGTAATAAAATTCCAAGGCTTTGAATGTGCCACAGGCATGAATATAGAAAAACTTTTGTGACTCCATTGAGATAGATGCACTGATGCTACTGGTAACAGTGCTGGAAAAGCATAACCACACTCACAGGATTTTGGAAACTCTGTTCAGATTAGGATGATAGATGAAGGCAGGACAGAATTTCTGTTCGAGGTAGAACTAGAGACAACATTTGATATGAATGCACCAGATGTAATCCGTACTTTTGAGGTTTCTGCCATTTTAAATAGAGGGCACCCTATACTCCTTTACCCTCAAATTCACGTTTTGGGTTCAAGAGTCTGGTTTTGTCAAATCTCTAAATAAAAAACAAACAGTTTTTTTTTTTTTAAACACACTTACGTGGTTTGGGGTTTTACAGGTTCTAGACTGAACGCATGCGAATGAGTTCCTTGCAGATGGACCCCTTGAACCTGTGTGAAGCATTCTTGACTTCAATGGGACCTGGGGCCCATTTGCACGTGGCACTTGGCAGCATTAGGGCCTTGCCGTGCTGTGGAATGAATCCTAACTTGGTCAATTGCATTTGCAAAGCTATCACTGCTGTCCGGACAAATGTCGCCAACCTCAGTGATGCAGCAATGTGGAAGATCAAGAGGGCTCGTTTCGCACGTAATCGTCAGAAGAGTGTGCGTTCCCTGAGGGACAGTGTGAAGGGACCAGTGGAGTCAAAGAGAGCGCTCTCCCTTCCAGAAACCTTAACCACCAAAATTCGTTGAGTATCTATTTATATTTTTGTGACACACCTGTATCTTCTCCCTTAGGATTGTATCCTATTGTTGGGAACTCATTGGAATTGTCAATATTTATCCAACTGGGAAAGCAAATTTAGGTTTCTAACTGACTTGGACATTGTTCAGATAATGACAAGTCAGTGAGCTTGACAAAGAACATAGACAAACATTGGGTCTATGCTCTCTTTATTTAAAATACCAGACCAAAATGTTCTAAGGCTAGTTGATAGACAGATCTTTTTTNTTTTTTTTTTTTTTTTTTTTATTGTGGCTAATACACAATAATTTTGTATAAAATAGATGTCATTCACAGAACAATTACTCTCCTATTAATTTATTTATTAATTGTAATTATTGATCAGTTTATACAGTGTTTGCTAGGCATCTTAGAAACTTTGTCTTGCATGAGCTGTTGGATATCTTCAGAATTCCTTTGTCAAGAAAGGAATGTGCATGCAACAAATCCTTCCTGCTATCTTGCATAGGAGGACAGCTTAGGTGCTGGAAAATCATAGGTCTGTATGGAGCGCTATACAGATAATTCCCAAGCAAAAGTAAAACTTACCTGTTCTCATTTTGAGAATTTTACAAATGCGTATTAGTCTAGCATTCAAATTGGACCCCAGACATTGCTCCTATCCTTACAACAGCATTCAATCTTGGGTACTAATGAACTGCTAAAGTTACTGAGGTAATTCCTTTTCTCCAAACCAGACGGCACCATATTTTGGGACTCTTACATAATCCTTCTCAATCAGCTTCTGATCCTGCACAGAGGCTCCCGTGTGATGACTCTTGCACCAGCAAAACCGAACGATGAAGAAAACTAGAATTACAGAACACAGTGCACAAAATCTATAGAGCACAAAAGTGACTTGTTTCAAACAGTTACATTCACTGCCTGACAGCAGTGCATGAGTAAATGAATGCATATATGGTAGTGCTGAATATATGCTGATGGTTAAGATGCCAGTACTGCTTATGTAAACAGAGCTGTTCTTTTGTTTGTTGCTGTTGTGGTTTTTGTTTGTTTGTTTGTTTTGGTTTGTTTTTTTTTTTTTTTGCTTTAAGCTGTCAGCTTGACCAGACATGAGCAGTCCGCTCCAGCACTTGGTGGGACACCAGACCAAACACCGGGTAGGTTGGAAAAGGGGGATGTTCTGATGGAACAGGAAAAACAAGGCACAAGTACTGGCTTTCTTGTAAACCCAGAAGGTAAACTTAGGCAAGATATTTCTACAAAGTGTAAACTCAAGTTTTATTCTAGATCTGTACTGAAAACTGCCCCCCATTGTAAATAGTACCTCAGACCTGGGGAAAATTATCCAGAGAAATCAGTTGTTCTGCTCATGTTTCACCCTCCTGTGTTTCATTTCCCATAGGAATTAGTAAATCCTAATGTGCTGACCCAAAGAGTAACCTATGATCAGGCTGCTCTTTCACCTTCGAGTGAAAGCTGAGTAAATAAAACGTTTTTGAATGGAGGTACTGTAAGTTGCAGTTGTTCCCTCTGTATACTTATAGTCACCCTGACTTTATTATAGCCATGCATTTTTTTTTTATTTGCTGACAACATCTTGTAAAGATGCAGCCCTTCTGTCAACCATTTATTGAATAGCTGGATCAGCAGGGCCCCAGTAAGTATGTAATCTCTAAACAATGATCAGCACTGACATTTCTTGCTCTGCTTGAGCCCTCTGTACACTGCCCATCTGGAAGTGAAAATCTCAGTTTCAGATCTTTTTATTTCTTTCTTCAGGGCTTGCAATATTCTCAACAGACACAAATTCACAGTGTACTGGGTAATCAGTTGAACAGGAGTATGCTTTGCCCACACAGGCGCTAACTTTTGAGATGAAAAGTGGATTAGGAGAGTACCTGAATTAGCACTCTTTGTTGCCCCATTATATCAGTCTATAGAGAGCTGGTAATCAACCTTCTTACAGAACATATATGCGTATTGTCACAGTGTCATGGAAAGAGCAAGTGACATAAAGATGTAAAGAGCAGATATGAGAGCAAATAATTGTTCTTTATTTAGCATGAGTTGAGATTAAAGAAATCTGTTACGCAGGAGGTGTCAGTCTCCCATTAGACATTCTTAACCATTGTGACATTAGACATAATTTTCTCTACTTTAAAGCCTGAGTTTTCAGGGCCAGGTAATATCTGAAATTTCCTGTTCAGATATTCAGTAAAATGTGTAGATTAAATATGTGTATATACACATATATATATAAAAGTTTAAAGTACCTTGTAATCAGTGATAGGAAGAAATCTGAAAGTACGGTTTAGGTTTATCATACAGAAGACAAATGTTTTTTTCCTCTCTTCCTGTGCAACATTTACTAATACTAATTAAAATCTCACAGTTATTTGTCATTAAACAGAATTTTAACCACAGAACAGAAAATTCCTTAGAATATATTTTATTAACACTTAAAGTTACTGTGCTAATCAGTGCTACTGATTAGCAGTAATGGTATTTAATGAACAAATTAAATTAATGCTGTAATTAAGAACTTAAATTTCAAGTGTCTCCCCTTTTTGATGTTGTCCCAAAGAGTGTTTTTTTTCTTCTTTGCTAATTTTTCTACTGAAAGTAAACACTGAAAGCGCATTTTAGAGAAGCATTTTATCTAAACTACTGCTTAACAGACCATATTTGTCCTTACATTAGTTACAGCTCTGTAGCCATTCACATCTTCGTTGTTAATAAAAAAGCACCTGATACACTCATGTGTGAAATTGCTCTTTGTGAATTCAGGTGCTATTTTCAGTATAGCACAGAGCTTTAAGAACTGCTAAGCATTAATGATCTTTAGCAATATAAAAAGCCTTACACTAGGGTGAGATAGAAGATGATACCTCTAAAAAAATTACCAAAGGAGTCTGATAATAATAAACAGTTCTAAAAGTATATGGAAATATTGTAAAAAATCTATAACAGTCTGGTGTATGAAAATGAAAAGACTTATGTCCACTAATACTTGCTGCGAAAGCATGATAGCTATGCTAGATGAGAATTTGGTGGCCATGGAATTTGATTTGCTTTTAATTCACATTGATATGAAGGACTGGTTGGTCTGTTTGCAGAGATGTACTGGGATGGGAAGATTTGCGGCTTTATTAAATGTGCGAAGACAAAAATGAGCGGAATAACACCAATGTCTCTCTTGTCCTGATAGGACAACCCTCCCCAGAGAATGATAATACAGTAAAAGATCTGCTGCCGGAAGATGCTGGGATTGATCACCAGACTGTCCACCAGCTGATTACCGTGCTCATGAAGTTCATGGCGAAGGATGAGAGCAGCGCCGAGTCGGACATCAGCAGCGCCAAGGCTTTCAATACGGTCAAGCGTCACCTGTACGTGCTGCTGGGCTATGATCAGCAGGAAGGCTGCTTCATGATTGCACCGCAGAAAATGCGCGTTTCAACATGCTTTAATGCCTTTATCGCCGGAATAGCACAAGTAGGTGAAGGCACTTACTGCCTTTTGCAGCTCTTTCTCTTTGCCTGTACTTGAGATGGCAGTTGGACGGCCGTTTGAAATGGCCAAGTTTGCAGTTTGAAATGACAAGGTGAAGAGGGCAGAAACAACCTTCCTTATACCAAAATCCCTGGGAGTCTTGAGCCCTTGCCTGTCCCGGGTGTGAATAATCTGTAAGCTTTCTGGCATCCCTCACTTTGCAGGAGACTCACTGTCCTCATTCCTTAGAGCGTACCAGAAATTTCTTTTTCCCCTTTCCTAGTGAGTGATGCCTATTTCATAACATGTATAGAGCTATGGTAGATGACTGAGCACATGCCTTTTACCTTCTTTCTTTCTTCTCTTTTAAATTAAGGATGGCAGTTTTTTCTTATACCACAAGCCTTTTCTGAGGCTTGATTCTTACTGAAAGAGCCATTTTTGTGATGCTGAAAAGCATTGCACAGAATGCTTATTATTCATGATGAAGAAGGTTCATCAATTCCATAATTGCACTTTCTCCTCACCACAGTATCCCATAAGAATTACAGTGGGGGCAAAGAGTATTATTACTTTAGATATCTGCCACACTCTTAAAATGCCTGTTGTCAAGTCCAACATTGCTCAAAGCTGTCCTTACCTTTCCTGTGATGTTACATCTCATTACATTCTCATTGTAATGAACATAACAATTCCAACCCCCTGTGTTTCCCCCAGGTCATATCTAGCTGCTTTCCACTGTCAGCTCTGCAAACATTGGGACTGGACTAACTTGCTGGTCCTTTGGTTTTAATTGCAAACTTGGAATGATCCGTTCAAGAAAACATTATAAAAAATTCTCTTTATATTTCACATCATAAAATCTGAGTATCTGGAATTTTTGAAAGGATAAAATGGCTTTTTTTTTTTCTGTTTTAGCAGATGTAGAAATATATGTGGAAATGTTTTGCTGCTTGAAATCAGTTCAGTATTGCCCCACGTGGTGGCAATATTGTACAATCCTGTCCGAGGGGGAATCTAGCAGTGCAGTGCTCCATTCCAGATCCCAGGCTAAGTTCTGCTCGTGTTTTGTAGCTCATTTTCTTCCAAATCTGCTTATGACATATTAAAAAATGTGTCTACTCAACTGAAGGTGGGTCTGCATTACAGGATGCACTGTGTAAAGACAGGACTCTGTCTCCCTTGTGTGAGTGACTTGGAACCAGCTGTCTAACCACAGCTCGGCCCGTGGGCACAAGGTATTGCAGGGCAGGAGCATGTTTGTGGGTATGAGCCATCTGATCAACAGGGCAACCCTAGAGGGATAGGCATGGGATTCATCTCTTTACTTCTGTGCACACAGCAGGAAAATCTGAGACAATTGCACACTGAACTATTTTTTTTTCCTATGAAATTTTCTATCAGCCTGTTCGGGAAGGATGCATGTTGAGTTTGCAAATTAGGCTTGTCCCCATGTTCTAACAAAATCAAAAAAGAGACATCTGAATGACTGACATGGATGAAAAGCAGTGTTTGTGTCCATTTAGATTTACAGGGCTCCTGATCAAGTGCAAAGTCTTTTCAAACTGAAAATCATGGGAAGTGATGAATTTTAGGGGATGCGCAGCTGTTTGATACCTCTGCTGTTATATCTCTCTAGACATCATATAATCTCTATACATCACATAATGGAAATTAGCAATGCCGTTTCAATAGAAAACACAACTGTGTCATTTCAGTGAGAGTTTATGCCTAGACTGTAGGTAAATGACAGGACTGAAGCCTATAACATAGGCACCAAGTGGTATGTTGCTCTTCAAAGTTCACGGCGGAGGCAGGGCTTATAGCTAGCAAGAGCAACCTGGCTGCAGCAACACCACCATGAAGAACATGTTCTACACCTGCATATTTTTTATTAGCTTTATTTATTGGTCCTTCAGGAGTTAAATGGTTAGGCTTCCTTCACAGCTTCTTAAACACCTAATTACTGTACTAAAGAGTTGGCTTCTTGGCCAATTACATGATTCCAGAATACGTGGCTTAAGCAAAAACAGCTAATGTTGCAAGATGGATGAGAAATTAATGAAAACTGGAAGTGATAATTAATTTTAAAAGTCTCACAATTGTTCATGCCTATTAAACATGGGATATACCATAATATGGTTTTGTCTATCTAGGCATGATCAAACTATGCTATAATACTGTGCTATTCTAGCAGAATTTATTATGCAGACATTCCAATCAACACAGCAATACAGATTGTGCTAGACAAAATGCTTTTTAGAACATATCTTCTTTTGCTTCATTTTGAATGTCAACCTAAAATATGACTTTTCCACAGTAAAATAAAAAGTGTTGTTTAATTTTGTAGCACAAAACAGTTTTGGGAAGTGTTTTATAGCAGTGAGTAGGTGCCAAAGAGAAGTTTTCTAAGTCACAGAGTTAATGTGTGAACCTGTTTTCCCTTTTCATAATTGGTGCTGGCCATGCGAAGTCCATTAACTTTCAAAGGTAGGAGTGATATAAAATGATTTGAATAATAATTCTGTCATGGAATAAAAGGTACTGAAAAATTTCAGTACAAGGAGAGTATGTAAGTGAGAAATATCCCTCTATTTTGTTTACAGTTCAACAGTTACTGCTTGTATGGTTACAAGAAGCCATGAAACAGTTTAGGTAGTTTGTTGCCTTGCAGCTTAATGCAAGAGCCCACTCTTCACTCTGCTTAGCTTTTGGCCAGCTGAACTGCAGAGTGCCATTGCCTGGGCCCCATTGCGCGCCTCGCGTGTGTATGTTCGCAGATTGGCAGTTGTATACATTTCAGACAGTCGTGCCTGGCTGAACTCTCCGTCTTCCAGAAAGATGCTTGAAAAAGCTTTGGGATGAGTGTTGATGCCTCCTTTGTGTGTAGGTCTTCTGGGAGTGGAGCTTGCAGATGCTGCCAGGTGTGTCTTTTTGCAATGGTAGGTATCAAACCAACAGTTTGACTAGGAAGGAACAGATGCAGCACCCTTGTTACAAACTGGCAAGCAGGCCACTATTTAATAGTGAGACTGCCTTAAAAATAGGCTTATTTTCACTTAACATCTAAACTGCGTTAGATATTTTGTCTTTCAGCATCAGCACTGTCAACTAACTACTGTGCTACTGTTTTTTTCAGGTGATGGACTATAACATCAACCTCGGAAAGCACCTTCTTCCCTTGGTGGTGCAGGTGTTGAAATACTGCACTTGCCCTCAGCTAAGGCATTACTTTCAGCAGCCTCCTCGCTGCTCCCTTTGGTCTCTCAAGCCTCACATTCGGCAGATGTGGTTAAAGGCTTTACTTGTCATTCTTTATAAGGTGAGTGGCTTTATAAAGATGCCATCCACCTTCTAACTGACACTTCAAAGTGAAATTTATTAGAGATAGAGCACCTAAATTAATGCAAATGAAAGGTACTACAAAGGGTTTCTCTTTTTTGATTTTCTTACTGTATATATTTAATTTGTCTGAAGTAGTTTACACTTTCATCTGTGCTAGTGACATGCTCTTCTTGCTGTCTGTATTGTCTTTCATTCAGTTATCTGAGAAACAAAAATATGTATTTGAAAATGTGAAAGTACTGTATAAAGTTCCAAAAGCTGATAGACAGGAAAGATCATTGAAAGGTGTTCTGTGTAACTTAAACTGATTTTAAAAAGTTGAATAGCTTTAAAATGGCATGGGTCAGCTTAACAGCTTGTATTCCTTAGCTAAGTGTTGCTTTTAGAAAGTGTTATTAAAGTACCATGTGTTTACATGCACAGATGATGTGGATTCTTTTGATACATTGAACAAAGTTCTAGCTGGCATGTAGAGTGTGCAAGGAAGTAAAAACACTAGTAATTTAATATGTAGATTTAAAACAGTATTTGGAGAGCAGTTCTGATACCACCTTTTGCAATATTATTAATAATTGGTTTTGTAATTAAAAAGACAAGGAAACTATGCAATAAATGTCTGTACAAAGCTGGGAACAATCCTGCTTCTCCCTGCTTAATGATGTGTTTAGAAATGTAAGATCAAAGTGAGGCAAAGGGCATCCAGCTGACAATATTCTTGTCATTTTTCTCTTTTACTGCCTAAATGTTTATCCAAAGTTAGTTTTTAAGCTGAAGTTCTTCTCTTTCACTGAACAGTACCCCTACAGAGACTGTGAAATCAGCAAGATTGTACTTCACCTAATCCACATCACAGTCAATACCCTCAATGCTCAGTATCACAGCTGCAAGCCCCATGCAACTGCTGGCCCTTTGTATAGTGACAACAGTAACATAAGCCGATACAGTGAAAAAGAAAAAGGTATTTTAAACACTCTACTTTTTGTGATATTCTTTAATTTAGTACATTAAGTCTCACTGTTGCAGATAAATGGTAAGTGTGGTGTGAGTTTAGAACAGAGGTCTCAGAATGAAAACAAGATGTGATTCATGTTCCCAGCTCTAACTATCAATAGGAAGAGCAACGTGCCATTTGTCTGGGGGATGCACATAGCAGAGCAGCCTAACTTGGAGGGAGTGAAACGAAGACTCACTGGTTCAGACACCATGCCTGGCTAGTCTTTAGTCTTTCTTTAGTGAATTGCAAATTCAAATTCCTTCAAAATTTGATGGTGGTTAATCATACCCACACACAGGAGATATCAGCCTGTGAGCATGCTGCAGCTATTTTCAGATATTGGGAGTGGGTTTCATCTGACTAAGTGTAGACACCTGTATGCACTAGCTGTCTAGAATCCAGTTAGAGTTAAGGGGGAAAAACAGTGCTTTTGGAGTGCATATAATTTCATCCCAAAGCAGATAGTAGAAGAGTAAATGCTATATATTACCTAGTTTATAGTAACATGTATAATAGCAAACAGTAGGTACTGAAATAAGAAAATGATAGTTCAGTCTATGTTTTGTTTCTTTCTGATTGTGAAAGGAGCTGGAGCTGACATAGCTTAGATACAGACATGTATGATGTAGATGTCTAAGGGCAGAGGAGGATGCTTCCACCCCCCAAATCTGTGTCTGATTGTTAACTTTTCTCCATGTGTTTACCAGCTATTACAAAGGTACTGTGATGTTGGGAGCTAATATGTTTAGATCCTGAGAAGTAATACCTGTCACTGATTGTGATTCTCCCTACAACTGCAAAGTTTATTATAAGTTTATCTGAGCAAAGCTTAAAAGGTTCTTTTCATGTTAAACTACAGCTACCTTTTAGTCATCTGTTATTTACATCCTCCTTTTCGAACACTCTTCCTAGTGTGCAGCAAACTATTCTTCCTGAAGAAGAAGAATACAAGGAGCACTCTGTCCTTTTATGCATGTCAGTACCTTTTCTCTTTTGCTGCTCTTTGCTCAATGAAAAGATATCCAACAGAACAAAGACCTCATATTTTGTTTACCTGAAGAACTTATCAATCAGTTCTAGCAAATTAAAGCAACCTTAAAATAGATGCACATGATACATTACATATTCTAGTTCATTTGAACATATTATGTTGCCAGAGAAGGGCTAAGAGTCTTTAGATGATAACTGTGAAGTTGGCATGAATTTGTCTTTGCTTTGAGCTGTAGAAGTAAGTTAGGATCATTTCATAACGTTAAGGGTAGCAGTAAAACATCTATAAAATGGATTTAGTGTCTGGGTTGATTCTGAGAAGTTTCCGAGACTAAGAGAAGTCCTAGATATTCCACCTGCTGTTCAGTGAGTACCAAGCTGGTTTAGAAAATTTATATTTCAATCTTGCATCTGACATTGATTTCCTCAGTGGTCATTTGTCTCATTTCATCACTGTTTCTACATGTTTAAAGTAGGGTGAATAATATTTATTTGTTTCTCAAAGCTTATGAAAAGTTTGGGCCTGTTCAGAAGTAAAGAGCTGTAAAAAGGCAAACTTTTACTTTTTAAATTCTGACTTAATGAAAGCAGTGTATGTCCCCCTTTGCTGAAGTTGTACAGAAGAGCAAAAAGAGGATATAAGGAAGTTTTCCTCCATCTGCAAGCAGCAGCCGACATCCTTCCACAGGCATGTGGAAACCTGAAGCCCATTTCACCTTTCCTAGGGAGGCTGGTTTATTCTCTAGCTAGGTAGTGTGTGAGCTTCAGTCATCATTAAAGGTGATGCTTAGATGGTCGGCAGGAGGATTTTGTCATTAGGCAACAAGAATCTCTGTGCCAGGGATGAATTTTCCAAGTTCTGAACTGCTGTCCTAATTTTTCTGCTACACGTTATGGTTGGGGTCGTGGCAAATCTACAGATTGTTGTAGAGTTTATGAAGAATCCTGTGATGATGAATCGGGGGGAAATATCCAATTCCAATCACATAGAACTAAAAGTGATCTCCAAACTTATTAAGTCCAGTCCCTGCAGAAATCTGTATTATCAGCTGATTTTGTTAATTTTCTGATTTCATCTTGTCATTTGGATTTCTAATCCTTGATGCTTTTATGTGGCTGTTCCATAATTTCACTTTTATTAGAATTTTTCTACCAATTGCAAAATAAAATATTTTAATGTAAGGTTTATGTCTTCATTTTTAAGCCATTGTAACTCCTAGGCTTGTCTTGCCTTCATTCCTATACCTCAAACATATTCCCTCTCAGTGTTTGTTTACTAGAATAAACAAGGCAAACTCTTTTAGTTTCTTCTCTTAAGATGAATGCTTTATTCTGTAATACCTTAGTACTGTTTCTTGTTTCCTTTCAGATGCCTCATAAGACACGTGATAGGCTTGGATTTTTCTTTTTTATAGTCATTTCATACTAGTAATATATGCTAATTGTTTGGATGAATAGACTTGAATCTTTCTTCTTTGTCATTTCCAACTGCAAGGTCTCAAATTGAAGCATAGTATTTTGCTATTACATCCTATATCAATAATTATTCATGGTTAGGTCTCATTTTATTACAGATACTTGCTTCCTTAGGTTGTCTCTCTTGGTTGTTATTCAGATCCTCTTCATATTGGTCTTATATTGTACTATAGATTTAACAACACACTTTCCAAGTGACTCATTGAAATATTTAACTCATCCTACAACTCTTCTAGAAATCCACAAGAGAACTCCCTCCACTTTTCCTACTTTTCTGTTTTGCTAGTTCATTACTCACTTTGCAGTCCTTGTACTAATTCCTATGTCTTTCAGTGTACTAATTTTCACTGAGCACTATGGTCAGTTGTATAATAAAGACAGTGTCCAGATTTACTGTTTTTCTTCCTCCTAAAGAATCTGTTGTCTTATTAGTAGAAAAAACAGATTAGGATGATAAAAGCTTTGGCACACTTCTGTTGCATTGTATCCCATTTTCCATTTATTTTTATCTTTTTGGCCCTTATTATAATCAAAATGTAACAAGAATGGCAAAGGATATGCTTGGCATACACATTTCTTTGTAAGTTTCAGATGATTCTTCATTTTCCAATTCAAAGCCAATTTAAACTAACTGAAGATTTGTTACGTAGACTGTTCTTCATTCAAGCAACTGCACTCTCTTAAAAGTATTAACACTTTTTCTCTCTCCAGCAGAGGAAGACAGTGTTTTTGATGAATCTGATATTCATGATACACCAACTGGACCTTGCAATAAGGAGTCTCAAACTTTCTTTGCAAGACTGAAAAGAATTGGTGGCAGCAAAATGGTGAAATATCAACCAGTTGAGATGAATGCACAGAGAAGTATGAATTTTTATCAGCATAAACTCATGCAGAAATACATGTTAGATTCAATCTATCACCTTTTTTTTTGAAGCTCACACACTTTTAAACGTGTAAAACCAGCAGTTGTCTTCTGAAAAGTTTTGAATATCAGAAGGTTTCTTAAGAAGATTTGTTATAATCTTTTTCTTTCACTCATATTTTTCCTATAAAAATTGGCTTTTTCATTGTGTGGAGTTTTAGGACAAGTTATTTTTGTTGCAACAAATTTGCTAGTTTTTCATTAAATAAATGTGTCAATTGCTGTTTTCCAAAAGTAGAGAAGAGTTCTGTTTACAGACTTAGAATTCTGAAATGAACACCCTAAAAATTAAAGCATCCAAGACCTCCCACCTTTTTTTTCTTGCAAATCTTTGAATGTGGAGAAAACACATTCTGACTAGAACAAACTTCTGCAAACAAGTGGCTTTCTTGCTGCTTTTACACATGGTGATTGTTATGTGGCCTATTTTGAAATATGGGTCTGATAATGATAAGGAATATTATGTGTTACTTGAATACATGTCCTGATAATGATAATCTTTTAAAATTTTCATGTGACAGATGAGAAGTCCAGTGGTAGCACCAGTGTGCTCACTTTGCTCCTAGGTTGGGAAGCTATGACTATATGATGAGATAAACCTCAGCACAGACTAGCAACTATATTTCTGGAGGAATAGTTTTCTGGACAGTTGTGCTGAAGCTTATGCTGCTACATCCACACTGCTATTGCTACCCTTGCTACCCTTGCTTCTTTAATTCGAAGCATCCTGGTTAAACCTACCTGTACTGCTATAAATAGAAACACATAGATGTGCTCTAATATACATTGTACACAAAGCTGTAATTAAATTGAGTTACAATAGAATTTACAATTAAATTATAATTATATTCAAAGCTATTTGAGGTTATCTGTGTAACTAATTTCTTGTTCCACTTCTCATGCATAATGCAGCCATCCCAGGTAGTTGCAGAAATTACTGCTCTGTGCCATCTTCTATCTGATGCATAAGATCAAGTGGACTATCTTCAGGGTACACCTGACCAGGATGAGTAGAATTATTTATATAGTGGCACTTCTGTTGTTTGTTGTAAAAATATATGTAATGTGTCTCAGAGGTTAAAAAAAATCTTCAGCAATTCTGAAATGCGAGTTATGTGCTAAATTTTGAGATGAAAATGCAAATACCTGCCAAAAGTCTTCAACTGAGATAGTATCAGCTCTTTCTGTTTTAATCAGGTGAAATAGAGCTGGCTGAATATAGAGAGACGGGGGCCTTACAAGACAGTATTCTACGCTGTGTGAGAGAAGAAAGCATACAGAAAAAAAAACTGCGCTCTCTAAAACAAAAATCTCTTGATATAGGGAATGCAGACTCCCTGTTGTTTACATTAGATGAACATCGTAGGAAGTCCTGCATAGACCGATGTGACTTAGAAAAACCATCTGTCCCTGCTGCATACACCATGCACAGACAGAATGATTATGGACGACCTCGGCAGAACTCTTCTACCAAAGCTGAAAATACAGAAACACAGGAAACGCTCCCTCCTACAGAGAGTTTCCAGGAAATAAGACGACCTGTCATACCAGAAGTCAGGTTAAATTGCATGGAAACCTATGAGGTGAAAGTGGATTCTCCTGTCAAACCTTCTGGTCCCAAGGAGGATTTGGATCTGATAGATTTGTCCTCTGACTCAACATCAGGTCCTGAAAAGCATTCAGTGCTCTCTACTTCAGACAGTGATTCTCTAGTCTTTGAACCACTTCCTCCCCTTAGAATAGTGGAGAGTGATGAAGAAGAAGCAACAAACCAGTTAAACGAGGAGGTCTCTGGCAAAACTGCTGCGTCGTCACCCTCAACTCCGATAAATGTGTCTGCGCTCAGCCTCAGCACAACTCCTCTGGTCCAGTTCAGCATTGAAGATTGCTCCAAAGACTTTAGTTCCAAGGATGCAAGCAACAGTGCTTCCACAGGAAGAGAGGAGAGCTTTTCCACTTCTCCCGGAGGTCGAAAGGATTCTTCAGATTTAGCAAAGTCAGGGGAACTTCAGGATGTGTCCTGTGGGAACTCACTAACACTGAAACAGAAAAGGGACCTGCTGCAGAAGTCATTTGCCCTCCCTGAAATGTCCATTGATGATAACTCTGAATTCAATGTGGAGGAAATTAGGTCTAGTGGAGCAATGCCAAGCCCAAATGTCAAAACAGTCCTTATCAAAGTTCCTGAGGATTCTGAAAACCAAATAGAAAGTGACAAAATTGACACCAACGCAGAGTCTGACACTGAACAAAATATGGAGCAGAAACAGGAAGAGGAGGCTGAGGAGTCTGAATTTAAGATTCAGATTGTTCCCCGCCAGAGGAAGCAGAGGAAGATTGCTGTGAGTGCTATTCAGAGAGAATACTTGGACATTTCCTTTAACATCCTAGATAAGCTGGGAGAGCAGAAGGAGGCAGGTGAGCTCAACCACTGACACACATCAAAAGGCTTAATATGGTGTGAAGCTTTTAGCAACAGACAAACAAAAAACAAACAACAATTGTCCAACCTGTGCCTTTTATCCTTAAAAGTGTTAATCTAGTCCATGCTACACTATTTATCTTTTGTGTGTGGTGTTTTTGGACTCTAGTTTTTCTTCTGCAGACACAAACCAGTAGAAAGCAAATTGGATCATAAAGGGTAAAACTTGCAGACTTCTCCAGATCTAAGAGCAAATGAAATTAACTGCAGTTTGCTTTTAGGATCAGAGATTTCCCCATGTTTAGTTTTTATATGCTAAAGAATCCTTTGACCTCCTTTATACATGGATATTTACAAAGTTTGCAAAGCTTGTGTTTGTTAAGGATTTAAAGTTCAGGCACAGTTTATGGGGAAAAACATACAATATTTCTGTGTATCCCTAGTTAGCGTGGGTTGTTTCAGTACAGGTTTTTGTTACTTAGTTTTTCAGATTAAAAAAAAGCAGTGTTTTTTAACTGTGTGTTCAGATGCCAATTGGACAATTGGATGTATTTAAAAACAATTTCAAGTGCGTTCTGCTGACTTGTCACTTCTGACTTCTGTGGCATTTTTTTTTTTTTAAGGATATTTCGTTTATCAAAATTTTATCAATCGCTTTTGCTATTAATAAGAAAACATTCTCCAGGCTTTCACTTTGTTGCCAGTAAAGTGAAGGGTGTTTTTTATGTATTCTTAGCCTTGCCTTCTTTCTTAATCATTTTGGAGGGAACCATATTATAATTTCTCACTACAGTTCATGAATTGATCTACCAGCTTTGCATAGACAAATCATTCAGTGATCATAATTATGCTGTTCTCTTTATGTTTGAGGCTTCACATCCCACTGTGGTTTGAGTAAGCTAAGAACATCTGCAACTTTGTAAAACAAATAAAAAGCAAGTGCTTTTGAACCTTCCACATAAGTTCTTGGAGAACAGCATATTTATACTCAAATGCTTTTTTGACACACACATCAGAAAGGACTATTTTTCGTATCTAAGTTTGCTAACATGCTTGGAACTGTGTTCTGACACGCCATGTGGAACCCAGAATTGGAGCATTTACTTGTGTGATAGATGTTGTATACTGCTGTCATCCAAGAGGAGTATAAACCATTCACAGAATCCCAGAATGGTTGAGGTTGGAAGGGACCTCTAGAGATCCCCTAGTCCAGCCCCCCTGCTCCAGCAGGGACACCCAGAGCACGGGGCACAGGGCGGCAGCCAGGCAGATTTGGAAGCTCTCCAGAGAAGGAGCCTGCACAGCCTCTCTGGGCAGCCTGTGCCAGGGCTCTGCCACCCTCACAGTTGAGAAATTCTTCCATTCGCACTAAGTATTCATGGATGTTATAGGTTGATACAGGCAGTTCAGTAACTAGGTGATTTGATGATTTAGGTAGTTCAATTTCTCTCTTTGTAAGTTTTGTTTTGCTTTGTTTGCTCTTGTTGTTTAGTTTATTTGAGAACATACTTATTGCTATTCATTTATATAACCTTATTATCACTATTATAATTTGCCAGTTTTGATTTTGAAGTCTTACTCTAGCTTAGACAGCCTATTATATTTGCATATGGTTTGGAAAGGCTTTTTATCTATGAAATAAAAATCCTAATGGGTTGTTTCTTCAAGTGAACAATCCTGCAGTGCAGCAATTCTTGCATAAGACTTTTTACAGTACAAATCCGTAGCCATTTTCTATTAGGTATGCTGAAATTAGGCGACAATACCTGAATATTTATATTGCTTTATTCTTTCCGTATTGAAAATATCACAAAATAAAACAGCAGCTTAAATAGTGTATTTTTTGTTGAGTCCTTCTTCTATTCTTTGAATCTTTATGATCAACTGCTAGGTCAGCAACCTTTTAACTGAAAACTGCTGGAATTAAATCTTTAAAAGATGCTAATCTGTCACTTAAACTAGTTTTACATTAGTGAAGCATCTCTTATTTCCATGTTGGTGGTTCTAATGATCACTCTCTGAGCGGGATTGAAATCAAATTCTGTGTACATTTATTAATTCTGAACTTTGAGAGCCGTATATACAAGACTTCTTTGCACTGTGATTTAAATAATCGACTCCTATGCTTCTTTGGTAATTACCATACACTGAATCATTTTAAAACTGTGGGGAATACCAGGTGGTACGTGGAAAATTGAAAAGATGTGAAAAAGGCATCCAGGGAGAAAGCTGATGGAAAATACTTATTGATTCTAAATCCTGAGAATTTAAGTATCATTTTCATATGCAGATCCTGCTGCAAAAGGACTTTCAACTCTGGAAATGCCCAGAGAATCGTCTTCTGCACCAACCCTTGAAGCAGGAGTGCCAGAGACAAGTAGTCACTCTTCCATATCAAGTAAGTTTGCCACTACTTTGGGGATTGTGTCTCAGTTGCTGCACTTGTAAATCAGGTGTATATATCATACATGAGAAATTCCTCCTTCTGAATGTTATGGATACTTGGAAATACAGCCATGTTAGGGTTAGGTCTGTTATCTTGGATGGTCAGAAGGATGCTAGCAGCACGTGGCTGCAAAATTTTCTGCTGTGATTTGGCAAACTTGACAAGGGTGGTTTTCCTGACTTAGGGAAGGTAGCAGCTAAAAGGAGAGACTTCTTGTAACACCTCCACGGAATCCAAAACAGCATATCCATCTGGATAGTGCTTCAGAAGTCCTGAGGTTTGTTTGGGGAAGGCTCTGTTGCCGGTAGAAAAAGGAGGGGAAAGGGTGACCTGTCTCAACACCAGCGAGCTGCTAGCTCAGCTCAGGAGTCTCACTGAATAGGACTTCCAGCAAAGTTATGTGCTTGAAATGCACTACCTGCTGATTTTGTTTGAAGGGGTAAGTGGCCTGTTAAAGGAAGATGTTATTGTGAAAATGCCAGATAAGGACTCAGAATGCAGGTTCCCTCTCCACTTTTGCCACGAGCATCATGTGGGAGGTGCCTCTCATAGTCTGAGGTGAGCTTTGTCTGGCTACCTAATGACCCAGATGCAATTTAAAAGCAGCTGAAGGGGTGCTAGTTAGGATGTGTCTCTGCCTGGTTTTCCCGAATGCTAGATGTTTCTGTAAATTCCAGTATAGGGACTCTGGAATGATCCCAACATCATACATAATCTAAATTATTTGTCAGTATGCCTTTCTTGTCTCCATTTTCCTCAATAATTTCTATGTATCTCTTGTCTATTTAGATTGAAATATTTTTGGTCTTTTAGTATGTGCCTTTACAGTACCTAGTATAACAAGCAATGATGAGGGTTGTGCACACAAGGCACTCTCCATAACATGAATAGGTCACATTGTATAGCCAGTGCATGGCCACAGAAAACACATATCATCGAACAGCTGTCACAGGGCTGCGTTTTCTGGGTAGAGAATTCAACAGAAATGGAAGAATGAATGATCATATCTCTAGGTGACATATGAAAAGATCACCAACTAATATATGAAAGCTATCTATGCTTTTATGGCTGATAGGTTTCCTGTCAAGAAAATCTAAAGTAAAACTTTCCTCCCCCTCTCACTGGTCAGTAATAGGTATGAAAAGTCACATACTGTTCTGCAGCAACCAGCCTGTCTCCACTATGTCCCCAAGGCTTGCAAGTTCCTAGTGTTTCTGTTTTTGGATTTTTTTTTTTCAATATTTGAAATCACAGCTGTCCTTGAAAAATCAGGTAAATAACCCTGGGAATCTAAACATATGCTCAACAGTAGCCTGATAATGTGAAATATGCATGAAAAGTTTTAATTACAATCATAAAAGCTGTTAAGAAAATTCAAGGAGATAATTTTCTAGATTTTGACAGTCATCTGCACTCCAAGCAGTCTTGTCAGTTCTAGTGTTAATTGCTGTTCTTTCATCAGGAAATTCTGTGCTTGGTAAAGTGATAAAGCATCTATTTAAAATCCTTGCCCTGGAAATGATGGAAATTATATTTTACTCCTAATTTGCTGTGAAAGGCAGCTGCAAAATAACTTAAAGTCAAATATTGAATTTGGTTTGGTTCAGTTATACAAGAACTGCTTTGAAGCAGGATTGGTGGAGTTTATTGTACTTGGGCTAAAAATAGAGTTTAAAGGTACTCAGATGCAGTGAGAGGATATAATGAGGGAAAACTTAAAATACTTCTAATAAATTTTTTTCAGTGTGCAGATTGCCACTGAAGTTTATCATTGTGCTTATTATTTTTCTATTTTTCTTTTTTTGGTGAGGAAATTCTCAGCTTTCTCTGGATTTGAAACTTTCATTTAGAAAATGAATAGATCCAGTTTAGGAACAAAACATTGAACTCCTCTAAGCTTTTGGAAGGTTCTGGTTTATCCCTTGTTGGTCATAATAAGGTGAAAGACTGGATGTATTTTCAGAGCTTAGCTAATTATTACTAGGATTTTTAAAATTAAACTATCTGATGTTATGTTAATACTGTTTTTAAATGACACTGGATGTAGTTGTAGATTAAAATGATAGAAGAAGATTTTGTTTTGTTACCTTTGCTTTAATGAAATGCTCAAAGCATTCAGGAAACCTCTTAAATATATACTTAAGGCAACATATCCAAAAGCTTTGCTTCATGAAGATTCTTGTAAGCACAGTTTCACAGACCATGTTTAGCTGAGCTCTAAGACTGTCTTTGTGCTGTGAAGAACAATTTTGGCTTCATTGGTAGAAATACATTTTCAGACTCAAACATGTCAAACATGCCAGTTTCAGACTGGCAAACTGAGTTAGCCTCATTCAATATAACCTCTGCTATGAAAGGAGAGAAAAGTAAGCAAGTCAGGAGTGTTGTATGACCTGTTTCTTCCTACATTTAAGCACTGAGAAAATACATGCCAATAGCAGTCCTGAATTATAAGGCCCCAGTGTTTTCCTTTTTTTCTGGGAGCAATGTCCACTGAGACATATACATGAAAACACACAGTAATGCCCATTTGAGGGAGTACTGTAAATATCCAAATGAGAAAACAGCAAAAGCTGATTGCTTGCTAGGTATAGTCATGTAAGAGGAATGATGAGAAGAATAGGTGGAGCTTTGAAAGATACAAAGGTGGAGACCTCTCTGCAAAGGTGTCTGAGTGGTGGCCATTCAGGAGGCCTGTTTGGATTGCCTTGTCCATAAAAGGTGCTGAGGGTTTGCAGTCAGTGAATGTTTTTTTCTCCAGTAAGCAAGGATGGAGTACTCCCCCATAATTTGCTGGGTGGAGATTGACTTCTGTTACTCAGCAAGTTGCGTGCAAGTGAGATTCAAGTGTATATTTGTCACCTGTCAGCATGGGAGCTTTGTGGTGGTGTCTTATAGCTCACAGGTATCTAGTGTTTTGAAGAGCTTTCAAGACATGGTGAAAAGGCACTGACAGTTGGCACAGTGGGTGAGATCCTGGATCCAAGTCATTTATGACATATATAACTGGGGCCAGAACTTCATCCCATATAGTTGTGTGAGTAGTGCATATTGCCTTGAGCAAGATCCTTCATAGCAAGCAGTTCATGTCCTGTCAGTTTGTAGCCTTTTCTGATGGGTAAGATCAGGAAATGAGAGTAGTTTTACATGTTGTGTGAGCCCCTGAACTCTTGCATTTCTGACTTGCAGCTCAGTTCAGACAAATGAAAAGAGGCTCTTTGGGAGCTCTGACAATGAACCAGCTAATGAAGAGACAGCTGGAACACCAGTCTAGTGCTCCCCACAATATCAGCACTTGGGATACTGGTGAGCTGCATTTCTCTGTTCTTTATTTCTATTCCCTTAAAACAATTATTCTTTCTATCAATCAATATTAAAAAAAAAAAAAAAAAGCGAGTATTTCTGTTCTGCCATTGGAGAGAAGTTATCAAGCTCAGGCCAAAAGTAGAATTGTAGCTGGGTGCACGATTCTCCCTTTTTACTCTAGTTTGCTGAGCAGAATGCTCGGTATGAGATCTTTAATTCATTGAGATTTTTTTCAATGGTAGAAATTAATAAACAGGTAAGTTTGTTTGTTGAAAGGACTTAGTTGGCATAATCTAGTTTGTCAGGCAGAGTTTTAGAAATGAGTAACTTAATGGCTTCATTCTATGGAGAAACAGTTGGCCTGTCTTCCAGAGGGACTAGTCAGTATTCAAACCATTCAGGAATCCTATCTTACTAATCTTGTTCCATGCTCATGAGCTTTCTTCACAACTTCTGTGACTTTTCCTGCCAACATTCATTCCATCTACAACCCTTCAAGCATTGAGATACTAAGAGAAATGTGTTTTTCCAGAAAGCTTTGCATACCTCAGTCTCTCTTTCAACCATTAGCTTTGAAACCAAATTACTATTTGGATGGTTAAAAGAGATTTTTTTCAGGACAAGTGCTGTGTGACTACTTGCCATCTCAGTGTCACACCAAGTTTTGGGGCTAATTCTCAAATGGCTGCTTTTCAGGTATAACAGCTGTGAAATAGTCTTATACTACACAAGCATATGGGAATATATCACTGCATGTATGCTTTATATTTTTAACCATAGTAGATGACAGTAGGTGTCATTTCTCTCTTTTTCATTTCTTATTTCAAACCACTTTTCCCAGAGAATGAGTTTGAGAAACTAAGATCATTGCCTGTCTAGCTTCCATCAGCACAAACTGACCATGAACTTCTAATGTCTTGGTATTTCTAAACGCTATCTTAACTCTTTTTGTGACTCTTCACATATTACCTTTCTTGCTCAATCTTTACAGTTAATACTCTTATTAAATGATACTTTTCTAAAATGCCTTTTCTGGTTTTACTTAATCTGCATCCATTTTCCTTCATGGACCACTTCTGTCTTTTTCTTCCTCTCATTTTCTTTTGCACTTTCTGTGCTTAAAGATGTTTTTTTACCTGCTAGCTATTGTGTTTGTTTGTTTGTTTTTTTGTTTCAATTGTTTAAGAGTTATAGTGCAGGTAACAGATGCTGGATTTATAGTGCGGGAGGCTGAAGTTTTGTATTTATTCACAGAGCAGATACAGCACGGGAAGCGGCTCTGCAATGTCCCTGTTTGCCTAAACCCTGACCTGGAGGGACCCCCACTGAGAATCAGAGGTTAGTTCAGTGTTCATTTGACCTGCTGTCTCTATTAAGACTAAGGAGAAGGGGCTTTTTGTTAGTATTAAATGGAGGTGATTATTCTGCTCCGTTTAGCTCTACTAAAGTCCTCAACGGTCTTGCAGAACGTATTACTGACAAGTTATCAGATAAGACATTTCATTCCAGGCAGAAGCAGCTGGTAATAGGTACTGACTTTCTGCTGATACCTACTTTAGCTGGACTTGAACTGGCAATCTGGAAGCAAAAGATGCCATAAACAGTGGTTGAATCTCATTTCTTAGCTTTATGAGCTTTTCTGCTTCAAAGCCAAAAGTATACAGTCTTTCTTGCAATGGAGCAACAAACTATCTTTTCACTTGGATCATATTTCTACTCCTTTTGAGTGCATGGGAGAAGGATATTTGTTTTATAAGTAATTAAGGCTTATTCCAACACCACACCCTGCATTATAACAGCTTTTAGCTTTTTCTTAACTGCAACAGCACTTGCATCTACGTAAGATAGCAGTAAAACTTTCACATTCCTGATAGAGGAATCTTTACTCTGTCAGGAGAAAAAGACTGGTTAGAAATACATGCAAATTTACTCGTGTTCTTTATGTTCTGGATGGTGTCCTGCATTACCAAAGAGTACTCTGGACTTCCTAGAATGTCTTTTCATGTTCTGCAAAACCTCAGGAGATGGTTAGGAAGAACTGAACCCTGTATACACTTCCATACTTAGTAAAATGTTTGCTTGAAACTGTCTTTTCATCAAGTCAGCCTTCAGTGCTCCACATATTTTGAATTTAGATATTGTGGAAACTTCCCAAATCACTTTTCATGAAAAGGGTATTAAATTTGCTTTCCTTATACTAACTGGGACTATCTCATTAGAAATTCTATCTGAACCTAGCCTAGGTGGGGAAGATGCCTCCAATTTCTGTAATTAAATATTGTCAATACAGGCTAATTATAACATTGCATGTGAAACTGCAGATAGATGGAAATGGCAAGTTCCCATGCCTTGGTTAGGAATGGTGTGAGTAGATTGGTAACTTCGTGGTGAGATTTGTGAACTGACTTTTTTTTTTTCATGTCACCAAGAATTTGAGGAAGGCAATTTCCTAGAGGCTGGGGAAGACCGCAAATTTTCTGGTGTCCAGTCTCATTATAACTCATCCTCCCTCCTTAAAAAATGAGCAGATAGAATTGTATCAGCCTTTGTGGAATTTTTGTTACTATCTTGTTAAAGGATTTTTAAAGGATTTTTTTAATAGATAGTTCTAGATAATTGAAATAGTATGGCAGAAGCAAGGAATATGCCACAGCTTTTTCCAGGCAAGTGTATTTTGTATTTCTGTGTGGTGTAAAGTCATTATGGCTTCATCTGCTCTTCAGGCCAATGCAATCTGGACTTTGTAAACTCTTTTTTTCTTCTTACCAATTGCCTCAAGGTGCAACGAAATCCAGCTTGCTCTCAGCACCCAGTATAGTCAGTATGTTTGTACCTGCACCAGAAGAATTTGCTGATGACCAGCCCACTGTGATGACTGACAAGTAAGTGCTCTGTTGGTTTCAAAGAACTAGTTGAACTTTAAAGTAGTAGGTCAAGTAAAGTATAGATACACTTTATAGAAATATAAGGTCCATTCTATTCTATTATTGATTCCTAAGCCTTTTTCTTTTAAAATAGGGTAAAAGTTTTCTAAATATTGCTAGCAAAACATGCTTTTAATTCAACAGTGTGTGAACCTGTACAGGCAAAGTGATGACAAGGATATTTTGTGTGCACGTGCTGGGGGAGGCCCTTTCCGTCCTTCCCTTGAAACTGGGAATTGTGCAATAAGGGTTGCAAAATGCATGTAGCCTACTTAAGTGCATTTGGGTGACTGTGTGTGTGTGTGTGGTTTTTGGTTTATTTGTTTTTTAAGCTGATTGTGTTCATGGATGAAATGCAGTTCCCTGTTTGAACGCATGGTTCCATATGATCCAATAATCTGCCCTTTTTTTTCACTTGTTATGGATTTTCCAATAAAATAGAAAGACATGTCAACATGTCAACAGGTCAACAGAACATGCCTACATGTCAACATTTCTGACTATTACCAGTATAGCATTTATAATGCTTTTTTGCCTCACTGACTTCAAAAGCTTTTACAAACGGTAATTGTTTGGTTAAAATGCCATTAAAGTAAGTGTCAAATGTCTAATCTTCAAGTGGAGAAGTAGAACTGTTGTCAGCAAGATATGTATTCTTTTGGTCAAAAGCTGGGAAGAGAAGCTGTAAGTTCTTGTAGTCCTATGCTCAGCCCAGCAGGCAGATGTTCCAGGATGATCACTGGTGAACAAGGGCAATTGTGTAGGCTGTGATTCGAGCTAGACCTTACTGTGTGATGAATTGAACCTTCCCAAGGACAGGCTCATCTTTGGCATTTTCTTTGGCAATTTCCCCAAAGCTCTTGCACCACTTATTAACTTGCAGAGCAGATGATCCTGACTTCCATGACTTTATTGGCATCTTTTCCTCCACTTCCATAGTGAAGGCAGGAGAACTGCCTGTACAATTCCATTAAGTTAAAATATCGCAATCTATTGGAGTCATTAGCAGCTGATTGATCAAATTAAGCAAGCCTTTCTACAGGGCTGAGATAAACCAGTTTTGCACATTGGTTTGCCGCTTTCATATGGTTGTGAAAGCCTGTCTCATCTCTCCTGACATCCTCCTTATGATGAGACATTGAAGAGCCGTTTCAGAACTTCATCAGTTGTCTCATAGCATTTGAGGAGGGATAAGTGACTCAGCAGCAGATCTGTCCTGGGAAAGTGAACTTCTCTCAACTCTAAGGTTCTGTGCCCCTGAGAAGTCCTTGTCTTTGCTATATAAGATTATATAATTGTATTTTTTTTTCATAATTCATGATTGACAGAAAGGACAATGTGAAACTGCTTCACTGAAGATATCTATAATCGATGTCATCTATGTCTGTACTATGTTAAATAGAAGGGTGCCAGGACCTGGTTCCTCACCTGGGGCCAAGTGGTACAGCTGGTGTTCACGTTGCTGAGGCCTAGTCCTCACTGTAGGAGATTTCTCGTAGGTAATACTAACAGAAGCAGGCCGGCACGGAGCCAGGGAATTAACTAGCAATTACCAATGAGGGGCCCAGTGCTTGGGACTCATCTGTGCCCCTCTTTTATTTGTCAGTAGATGAACAGTAGAAACAGCCAGTGCAGCTAATAAAAAGCTTTTTGAAAAAAGCATTTTTGTGTTTGAAAGCCATGGACTGTGTTATTAACAATAGAAAGATCACAGCTTCATGACCTTTATAAATAAGTTTTCAGTAGAATATACTAACTGTTTAAAAGATATATATATATATATATATAATATATATACAGACACACACATGTATAGTATACTTGGATTTAAATTTATTAACACCTGTTTTTACAACTGTTTTTTTTTCTTTTATTTTTTTCCCTAGGTGCCATGACTGTGGAGCTATCCTTGAAGAATATGATGAAGAAACACTAGGCCTGGCCATAGTTGTGCTTTCAACATTCATTCACCTTAGTCCAGACTTGGCTGCACCTCTACTCTTGGACATCATGCAGTCTGTTGGAAGGTAACTTCAGGACTTTCCTCTGTCCCATATAACTGAAAGACTTTTGTGGCCAAAACTGGGTTTTTATGAACTTCATTATTTGCTGGATTCTTAAGTGTTTTGCCTGTATAAGGGAAAAGAAACCTTTGCTAATACAGTTCTACTGCTTTTGGAAACTGAATTCAGCTTCATTATATTTGCGTGCATTGTAGCTTCACCTGCAGTACCATCTCTGAGATACTCTGGTGATTACCAGACTGCTCGCCAGGAAGTTGTATTTTAAAGTTGAGAGGTGTTGATATGAATGAAAAGCTCATTTTAGAACATCTTATGTTGCTGTGCAGTAAGACTTACTATTGCAGCATGTCAGTATCTGTTTTTCTTGATCACTATGGTACAGTCAAACAACAGCTCAAAACAAAGCAGCAGATTAGCCTATAAGCAGAGTCTTACACTGCAATGTTTCCCGCTTCATTGCTCACCATCTTTTCCAAGACATCTATTAATAAGTTGAATGGCATAGGTCCTAGCACAGACGTGTGCAGAAATCCCTTGTTTACATGCCTCCACAATGAAAATTCACCCCTTCTTCGCTCTTTTTTTTTTTTTCTCCTTGTGTTTTCAGTTATTTTTCTGTACAAAGAAATTTCTCCCTCTGTCATGGTTCCTTGATTTCCTTAAGAGTTTTTGCTGAAGGACTTTCAAAGGACATCTAAATTAGCTGAACTACCCTTTTTGACATGCATGTTGATCCACTAATCAACTGGGAGATGACTCTAGCTTTTTGAAGGATACCTTATTTTTAATAAGCTTCCTCACCCTTCCTTCCTTCTGCTCTCTTGAAGCCTCTCTTAATAGTTGGCTCCCTTTCCTGTTCTTTTCTGGGATAAGGCAACTCGAAGTTAAAATCACTTCACAGTGACTATGGCGAGGACATAGATCCCCACAGCCCTGCCTCTCCATTGCTTCCCAATTCCACCTGCACAGAGTCCTCCATTCCTTCAAGTCCTCTATTTCCATTAATTCCAAGGCTGCAGTTCCCCGCTGTGACTGCTAGTGCATTCGGAAGAGGCAAATTTGTAATCTAGACAGATGAAATCCATTCTATGCGATTCTTGTAAATACAGCACTACTAAGGTTCATTAAGAACCCGCAGAGAGTAAATTATTGTAAGATAAATTATGAAAAGATGAGGGAGGAGTGGGCTACTTTTTCATGTGCTTTGAGGAAAAAATGCTGCATCTCTGGAATGACACAGCTGATTCTTCTGGAGTAACAGATGGCAAACAGCATGGGACTACTAAATGTCCCATGTCATTCCTACTGTCTGTCATTTCTGCATAATTCCGATTCCAATAATTGGATCTCCACAGAGGAATTGCTTTGAATATGTGCAAAATAAGGTAGTTCATCTCAATAGCAATCTCAGCATCTGTTTTTTCCTCAAACAGTGCTGTAGTGGTACCTTACTTGACTGAAGTGATTTAGGATCCTTGTTGGATTTTGTAGAGATGAGTGGAGAGGAATCTGTCTCCGAAACTGAGGCTAACAGGAGATTAAACAACAGCTAAATTCAACCTAAGGAAATTGTGAACCAAAGATAAACATGAAGGCCAGATCATCAGTGGATGTAAATTAGCCAGCTCTCTGAACTTTCAGTTCAGCTGTTATTAACTTATACTAGTTGAAATCCTGATTTGCAGCAGATGAAAGTAAAAATTAGATGATATTTTGTACGTAAAAGATATTTTCAACTTACATATTTATATTTGCTTTCTAGTGACATTTGATATTACATGAATTGTTTTGGTACTATAAACCCTGACCATATTCATTTACGTCTCCTGGATACTGAAGTAAATAATTTTACTTTCATACTATGTTTAGTATTTTTGTAACTGGATGTCCTTAAACTGGACTTTGAAGCCTGCATTTAGATACTAAAATAAATGGCCTGGTTTTTGGCAGTGTTGAGAACCAGTATTTCTCATCTGACTTTGTAAGAGCTCTTAGGCACTTAGTGTTTCTGAAATCAGGTCACTTATTTAGGTGCCAAAATCTGGAATTAGAAGCCTCACTTCAGCCTGCCACATGGGAGAATATTGGTCCAGTCTATGTTGCTGTGTTAATCAGAAATAATTCAGTCAATGGACAGTTTCTGGCAATTTTTATTCTCCCAGTCCCTCAAGGTTAATTATTCTTGATGTGCTTGTGAAACAATAGCTTTATTTCATTATCATTGTACTGATATGTGGAGGCAAGTAGAATTATCTTTAGAGTGGGCAAATGTCTGTGATGTTGAAAGACTGAATAAAGTTGCCATACAAATATGATTTGGCTGAAATTAAGAGTCCTTCAAAAGATCTTTCTGGTGACATTTAAAATATTCTCTAAAACTTCTAATTGTTATTAAAAGTATTGGTAATTGTATTGGCTTGCTTTGAAATGAAATAGAAAAAAAAACATGTGAGCTTCGCTTATTTTTTTTTTTTTTTTTTCCCCCAGGTTGGCATCAAGTACCAGTTTTTCTAATCAAGCAGAAAGGTACAGTAACAAAGAATTCCTTGGCTGCTATCAAACAATTGATCTAAGTTGTCATCCTTCCCATCTCCAAAATCAAGCACTTTTCTTTTAGATTTATAAATCAGAGAAAACCCTCTCCTTTTTCATGTAGTTCAGATATCTCATATCTTCTTAAGATGAGCAGGAACTCAAAACCATATGTAATTCAAGGTTGTCTTCTGGCTTCCATAATTTCAACGTAGGTCTTTCTAGCTTATTCAGTGTTAAGTATGTGTCTTGATTCACCATCTCCATGTGTTTTAGGAAGTGAAACTTCTTTGAACATTGAAGAGTCACCCTGGCGAGTTAAGATGTGCAATTTATGAGTAAATGGATAATACTTTAGCTTTTTAAATTAAACCATTTCATTTCACTTCATCTCTTGAAGAAAGATCTGAGAGGGTATTAATATTATAATGTATAGGTTTTACAATAAAGCCAAGAACCTCATTTGGTGTCACTGCTGCCAAAAGGGTGAGATGGGAGAGTTCAAACCCTGACAACTCACAGGCAAAAAGATATGGAGAAGCAGGAAAAATGCAATTATTTATTTAGACTTAAACAATTCAGGTGTACATACTTAACTTTCTTTCAACTCTGAATAATTGAGTTACGGTCATAAAATCGATATGGTAAGTGGTTTTTTTTTGGATTAGAACAGTTCTATTCATGACTGTGTTGCAAACACTTTTTTATATTATGAACATTTTTGTAATTAAAAAAAAAAGAATAAAAAAATTATATATTTATTTTCTCCACAATTCAATTTCAATTTTGAGTGTATTTAACCTGCAGTACAATTTCCCTCTCTTCCTTTTCCTTCCCGCTCTTTCAGCATGATGATTCCTGGAAATGCTGCAGGTGTGGCCAAGCAGTTCCTCCGCTGCGTGTTCCATCAGTTGGCCCCCAACGGCATCTTCCCCCAGCTCTTCCAGAGCAATATTAAAGGTAACATCCTGTACCTGACTGCATTCCCGATCCCCTCAGTCATCCCTGTATGGAAACCCAGAACAAAGGTGTCATTCCAATTCCAGATGGAAGTTTTTTACGGACCCTGGCCACATCTCTAATGGACTTCAGTGAACTGAGTTCCATTGCTGCTCTGAGCCAGCTACTAGAGGTATGTTGGACATCAGCTGTATTAATGTTGCTAGTTTTGTTAGCACTACCAGGTGTACTGATTCAGTTCTCATGAAGTAAGAGCTCAAACTTGCACCACCAAAAGCGAAATGAATACTTGGTATGTTGCCTCTAGAAGCAGGATGAGATACCCTTACCATTTTCCTTCTGCGTTTTGCTCTTGCTGACAGCTTTTGTTCTCAGACCAGCCCTAGAGCACTTGCACACACTGGTAGTGTAGGTCACCCTTTTCTCTTTCACTGTGCATGGCTTTCAGAAATATTTCTGCTCATGCTTCTCAGTTCCCTTTCTGTCTTGTATCCGGTAGCAGTTTCCTGAATCAGTCTGAAGGCCTAGTTAGCGTCTGCTTTTCCCTGGCTGCCTTCTGGATACAAGGTTTGTTTCTAGTGTAACCTTTACCTTTCCATTAGCGCTAGTCACCTGCACATAGCCTTCTGTCCTTCAAAAAATGTGGAGGTTCTTCAGACAAACAAGGATTTTGAAGCAGTTTAGAACTGGTTATGTCTTTCCAGGCCTGTCCCTCATATACCTGTTGAAACAGCTCACACTATCTACAGGACATTAGTGAATGTAGCTTGTTTAAAACTGGCTTAAGGAAAATATGGAAAAATCTTCTGGTGACTGTTTTATAAGTCCTGTTTCATGTTCACTCCCATCCCATTCTAATTAGGATGTGCTTAGGACCCTGCTTATAACATTTGACCTCAAAGTTTAGCACTTTAAGCTTTTGGCATGGACATCTTTCAGTCAATACATTAGGAATTGAACTAGACTTAACTGTTGCATATATGGTTCAAATTCCCCTCACATTAGTGGTTTAGAAGAGGTAAGTAGTATTTGGTCTGAGCTAATTAACTGCATCATTTTTAGATATTGTTTAAGTGGCTGCGTCTACATGTTTACATTTGTTGATATATTTTCTTTTTCAGGGTTTAAATAACAAAAAGAACTTACCAGCAGGGGGTGCAATGCTCCGGTGTTTGGAAAATATTGCTACCTTTATGGAAGCCTTGCCAATGGATTCGCCTAGCAACCTCTGGACCACGATTAGTAATCAGTTTCAGACTTTCCTTACCAAACTCCCTTGTGTTTTGCCACTTAAGGTATGATATATGGAATTTTATTTATAAATCATTTTATTTTATGTTCATAAAGATAATTTATATAGTTATGTTTGTAAAGGTAATTTGTATGTTATGACAACAAAAACGGGACAACGGGAATGATGGTGGCATTGGTCAGGGCATACGCAAGCAATGCGAAAGCTGCAGATAGGAAATCAGGGATGGAGTGCAGGTTGCTGTGAACGTCTTATAGTAATTCAACTAATGTTTCCAGATGATCAGGTTTACTGTATGTCTCATCCATCCCTGTAATAATGTTTTTCAAGGTAGCCGTAACAACTCTGACCAGAGAGAACTTTTTCCCTACTTGTTTTTTTGCTTCCACCATTCTCCACGTTTGAGAGAATCCACATTTTGACCAAAAAAAAAAAAAAATTATTTAAGCAAAATAAAACCCGTGAGAAGAACATTAATTTGCTGAAAGTACACAAAAGTCAAACAGACAGAGAGATTAAAACAGTCTCAGATTAATGAAAATTGAGCCTAGTCTGTTTGTCCAAGCAGGTCGTAGTTCTGGCTGTAATCAGGACATGTGGAAGCTGAATCCAACTGAGTTCTGATTACTCAGAGAACACACAGAGAGGTTTTATCTACTGGTGCAAACATTTCCATATCTCTTTCCAGTAAACACACTACATTTTTTTTCTGAGACTTTCCAGTAAACAGTGTATGCCGATGCCCTTATTCTGACTTAATTTCTCACAGCATGAGTGAACCCACTAATATCTTCTTCTGTGCAAAGCATTGTTGCTCAGTATGAGCTGAAGGATCCAATATCTAATTTTATGTGATTTATAACTTTGTTTTAAATTGAGTGTCATGAGCAAACCATATAAATCATTTAAGATTCTTTGGCCTTGTCTATTAAGGTAGTGAGATCTTGAACACTCTAGCTGTTAGTGATTTGAGCACCCTGCAGCACTTAACTAAGCCAAGCAGGGAATAACTATTCCCTGTGGTTACTAGCTACCCCAAATTTATTGATCTTGAATAATTTGAATTAAAAAATAAACTGTCGAATTGGATCGTAGTGGTTCCAACTGCGTACCTGCCATTTGCGGAACATGCAGAGAGGATGATTGCTTTGATTCCCCTTTTATTTATAGCAGATTGGATTAATGATTTGCTTGCTCCTGGACCAAGCAGAGGTGGCTTTTCCGTCTCCTGTTCCTTTCTGTAGGGTCATGAATGACACTTTTACTGTTTTAGAAGAAGTTTACATGCAGGGAAAGAGACAAGGCTGAATGGACCTTGAAAGGTCCTATTCTGTGCTGCAAATTGCATGATTCACACAGAAGGCATATTGGAGAATGACGCTTTAATATCTCACCTGAAAAATCAATTGCACTGTAAGAAACATCTTTAGGGGGGCTTCTGGAGAAGCTATTCCCAAGGGCACATTCTGATGTCAGAGAGTCTGAGTTGCAGCCCTGCCATGGGATGGGATAAATTGTCAAAATGTCATAGCCTAGGACAAGGACAGAAGTGTAACAGGAGGTAGATGGTGTGTGCCTCCTGTTAACACACTTATATACATACATGTGTGTATGTGTACACATACAAGTATATTAGATACACTTCTATATAACTAAATTTATATTTTAATGAGTCATTTTATTACAGTGTGGGTGTACTTCTAGAAGATTTCAAGCATACAAAGGTAAAGTTAACTCCTGAACCAGCTTTTTAGTGAAATATTCTCATCCCAAGGCTAATACTGTCTTGTATTACTGATGAGAGAGATATAAATTTGTCTTCAGGAACAAGTCAGTTCAATAAAAGTAAATAAAGATCAATCATCAAGGAGCAATTTTCAGACAATATTCAATTCAGGCAATATTCATAGCTTCTTCATAACTTATTCATAGCTTATCCATAACTGTCACCACTAAAAGCAAGAGATATGCACAAAAATGTACTAATTCTTTTTTTTCCCCTGCCTTTAAATATGTCCACAGTGTTCTTTAGACTCTAGCTTAAGAATCATGATTTGCTTGTTGAAGATACCAACCACTAGTGCCACCAGGGTAAGTTCCAAAGAAAACACAACTTTGTTGCCTCAGATTTAGCCAACTTGCTCTATTCTACAAATGTATTCCTAGCTCCTAACTAAGAAAGTATTATGTGTGCAGTCCAATACCCTATGGTGAATGGTAAGAGGTTTGGAATCTAGATTATACTAAAATGTGAGTGGGATTACTTTCCTGTGTGGATGTGAGTATACATCTTATTAAAGATTTACTATTGTCTTTCAAAAAAGCCTGTAACAGTCAACAACCTGTGAGTCTTCTTGCTAATACAATTCTGTTATTGCCAGTGTGTAATTTTCCTGCGTAATATTACAGATTATCTGATATCTTGTAAGCACTGCGTCAAAGGTAAAACTATTTGTTGATATTTTGCTAGTAATTTGTCTTATAAGCATAAGTAGAAATGCTAGAGCAGGTGTTTGACTGAAGCAGTATAAATCATGGACAAATATTATTGAGCTAAAAATAATGCTGTTGCATTCAGGCATTTCAGAGCTGGAATGCTTATTGTTTTACTGAGCAATCAGTTATTGATTTTTCTAAACCATCTCATTGCAGAGCCTTCTGGAGCCATTTTCAAAATTACTAAGCTTTGTAATTCAAAATGCTATCTTTACTCTGGCCTACCTGGTAGAACTGTGTGGTTTGTGCTACCGAGCCTTCACTAAGGTAACGATGAGACTGTACCTTCATTAGAAACAACTGAAAATAAAGCAGAAAAATATTCCTCTCCCAAGTAGAAGTCTGTAACTGAAGGTGAAATCAGTGTCAAGTAGTTTTAATGTAATTTAATCAAGTAGTTACATTGATTCAGTGCCTACTAATAACACTGACTCTCACATCCCCAGTACAGAAACAGATAAAGGGAATCTGCTGAGGAAGCTGCTCAAGAAAGTATTATAGTATGATTTCAACACTTTGAAAATTTTTCATTTTCAGAGGTCATCTGATATTCATGCATAACTTAAAATGCCTGTTTAGTTATAAGGATGTAGTCATATCTGTCCTAGTGCAGTTTCAATTATTTCAATTTTTTTTAAATATATTTTAGAAAGATATTTTTAATACTTGCTTCTGTTTCAATGTTCTATTGAGTGCTTAATTGCATATAGAAAGCTTGGATTATACCATTTAGTAAAAGCTATTTCTTGATTTAGTTTACTGCAATGTGGTGACCCAGGAATGGGATCATTAGTTAATATTTTCCTGCAATTTATATCCAGAAAATGGTTAATACAGTGGAACTGCACACTGCACTGTCTCTGTTATTCCCGAAAGCTTACTGTAAATTTGGTTTTAAAAATACTTAACTAATGACTGCCTTTAGGAAAACAGACCAGTTGTAATATCTAGGTTTCTCTACATGGGAATCACTGTAGCCAAATGGAGGGCTGTTTGTGATAAGGTGGCATGTGGAAGTGAATTCCAGAAGGAATATAATTTGTGAGTGTTGAAACTATTCAAATTGAATTGTCTTCTAATATGCCTGCTGGAACAAAACACAGTGGCACAACTTTCAGGTATGCTATGGGGTAAAGTTTGTCTTTCAAAGACCGAGCCACGCCAGTATGTGCTTTATAGAGTTCGGTGTTGTACAATCAGTCTGCATCTTTTTTCCCCTCCACACCCCTGTTTTTTAATCTCCAGCATTTCCCTAATAGTCTGTGGCAGAACTATCTCAATTGCTTTTGTCTTTGATCTGAAGAGTCACGTCAATCTGATATTTCCTTATCTGAGTTTCTGTTCTAGGTCAACAATGTGGTTTTTCATTGCCATAGGATCTCTCATTTGAGAGTAGTATCACTTCTGTGGACTCTAATCTTTGTATCTTGAATTTTCCAATCAGTCTCTTGAAGTCTTAAATGGACACTTCTTGGCTTTCGTATCTCTTGCAGCTGCGGAAGCTTGAACCTGAACTTAGCCTTTTACTATCATTCTGTTGGTCCTATGCCACTGAACTGAAAATGATACAACTTTGCTATTGAAATTTTCTGATGAAACTGAAACAGCCTACCCCGTAGCAGTTATAGTTACTGTGGTAGCAAGAGAAACTGTTGTCTCTTGTGCTGGCTTATTTAGAGGGTAGCATACTGTTCTATTAAAGAACCAAATTTATTATTCTTATTACTATGTTGGGTCCCTGTTGCAAAATAACTTAAGTAATTTTGCTTTCTATGTGTAGACCTCTGGCAAATTAATTTGAAGGTCACAAGGCAGCTTTTTTTTTACAGGGATTTGCAGACATCTGAGAGGTTTAGTTATTTTGGCTGAAGAAAGATTAAGGGGATTGCATTCCTGCTTCTTTGGGAAGCTGGTACATGTGATTCCTCTGGGCTTTATCTCATGTAACTGATGGCCCTTTTACATTTTTCTGTCAGAAAATCAAATTCTGTCAGAAAATCAAATTCTTAAAGTATGTAAAAACAAGCACCAGCTGAATGATAGCAATATGGAGCCTCTGTTAGGAAGGGGACTCTAGGCCATTAACTTCAACATCAACACTTCTCTTTACAGTCCAGGAACCAAGCGGTCTGATACCTAAAAAACATTTACCCTGATTTTGTGCTTCATCTGGCTATGTGCTAAACAATGTGAAAAATGAGATTTTTTTCCCTCCTAGACCAAGCAATTTATTATGGCCTAATTTTGTCTTGTAGAGCAGGAGTCTGTAAAGCAGTGGAATGCTTTCGGCAAGAATTTTAGCCTGCTCCTATTGCATTCTGTGCAGTCTACTCTATCATGTTACTGACAGGAAATCGTATCCAGTGTTTTGGGGAGTGTAATCCTCAGGCCTCTGAACATGGCTTTGCATAATGGACGGGCCTCATGGTTGTAGCGGCACAGGACAGTGGGAAGGGTCGCTATCACAGAGGAATATGCTTTCTAGCAGAAACAGGGCCTCTTCGTGCCCTGAGTTTTGTGCATAGTTCTGTTCCCCCATTTCCCGAAAGGATGGAGTAGAACTGGAGAAAGGTTAGGTAACGGCAACAAAGATGATCGGTGTCTGGAATGAATTCCATGTAAAGAGCAACTAAATTAGGGCTCTTCAGTCTGAAAAAGCTAATTGATGGGAATGTGATACAGGTCTGCACGTTTTCCACATGGGTAATTTTCCAATACCAGAAGTGGAAAGCATCGTGTCAGAAAACAGGATCAAAGCAAGTGAAGGGAAGTATTTTTTAAGTACCAGAAGTAGAAAGTATTAAGTTAGTAGGAACTCAGATCAAAGCAAGTAAAGAGTAGTAGTTCTTTAAACAGCGTGAAACCCTTTGCCAAATACAGTACTGAAAGTCGATGTGGATTCAAGAGGGCAGCGGCCATGTATATGGAAGGGAAATCCAACAAAGATTAGGAAGAACATGGAAAGCATACTGAGCTCAGAAGTTCCCAGAGCTAAAAATAGCTGGTGGCTATGAGTGTACTGCTGGGAATTATACATGCTTGCCCTGGTTTTATTCCTCCCTGGGCATTCTGCTTACGGCCTTGTTGGAGAGAAATTACTGAGCACATGTCTTGCGGTCTGACCTCTCCTGGGCAGTCTTGAGTTATGTTGTGTGAGACACATGGCTCTGAGTACTTGTCCCCTCAAGACATGGTTTCATAATACAGCTGAACTGGTATTTGTTATTTCCGTAAAGGAATGGTCTCTTTTTTTGAGTATTAGCTTTCTGTGAGTTTAGTTGCCTGGACTGTCTCAGTGTAGCAGACAAGCTCAGCTGTAGAGTGGAACCTGTTCCGTCAGCTAAATGCGTTACCAGACTGCACACTCCAACTTCTGCTTCAAATCATGCAGAAGCGGCACTTGAACTTAGACCTCAGACCTTTGTTTCACAAACTAGTGTCGCACCACCCATGAAAAGTATCCAATTCTGTCATCTTGGCCCCTGCTCTGAAATCAAGGGCTGATATTTGAAATCTGTTTTTATTAAAATGCTTGTGGATGCTGTTGGAGGTGCTTACTGTTCCTGTGAGGTTTGCTTGGCTGTGTGCTACGCAGATACAGTGTGTTGACACTGGTTTTCTGAGGAGGAAGACCTGTGACTGGCTTCTTGGGCTGCTGTAACCAAAGCTTTTACTTCTCTCCAGCTATTTATCTCATCCAAGTTCTCCTCTTTTAATTGTGCTTACAATTGTGTGAAAATGCAGATGGGCTTCAGACTGACCCTAAACACTGGACTTCACTGGACCTATCTGAGGAAGAGGCAAACATTATTTTCCCATTTTACAGATGTGACAGAGGAACTAAGGAGGAACTCACCCTGCTTGAGTTAAAAGTTATGCATGTTTAACTTAAGCAAGCAAGCAGACAAATGTGTGAAACTTGCAGGATAGAAGATTGTAGACTTTAAATCTTAGGCACAATTTTTATATTCCCCCTCTACTGGACAATACTTTTTGATCTCTGGTGATCAATCAAAAGAGAGTTCAGAATAAACCTAGCTGCTGATGAAAAATTCTTGAGCTTCTATGTTCAGTAGCAGGTTATAGGTTTGTTCCATGTACTTATCTCCTAACATCAGAGAATGTCAAAGTAAGATGGATAACAGGCTCATCTTTTCTCTTGAAACTTGTTGTTTCTTCACCTCTACAATTCTGTGGTCTTGGCCTTTCTGTTCTATTCTCTATTGCCCTGTCTTCCCGTATATGTTTCTGAATGTTTTTGGAGAAGATTGAGGGTAACTGAATTGAAGAGGGTTTTTTACTGTGTAAGGGGAGAAGTACTTCTATTCTAATGAATGAAAATAGATGTCCAAGCTGCTGTAATGGAGGCCCTCTTATTTTAAGGTAGACAACAATGGAAGTAGTGTGATAAAACGTGGGGCTTTTCTGGCAGGTTAAGAGGGAGAATTATGCTAACAGCTGCTGCCAGTTTTATTCTCCTGTATGAAGCCTTAGTTCTTTCCCCTTTTTCCTTTATATGGAACTCTTCAGTGAGAAATACCCTGCATGCCAGGGCTCTATAAATGTCTAATAAAACCTATCCATATTTAACATTAGAAATACAGAAAAGCTCATGGTAGTGCCTAATGCAAAGTGAAAGGAAGACCACAGGTATATTCTCACCGCTGTCCACACGATCAAGCCTGTAAAATCACATAAATGATGAATCATGTCTGTCTCTTTTGTAAGGCAGGAGAAAAAAGTACATTGTTATGAGATTTTATTCTCAAATTTAGGTGAAAGGTCTCTTATGGTTTACTAGTGGATGTCACTGAATTTCAGAGCATTCTTACTTCCATGTTTTCCTTCTATAGGAAAGAGATAAATTCTACCTGACCCGCAGTGTCATCTTGGAGTTACTACAGGCACTCAAGTTAAAGTCACCCTTACCAGACATGAATCTACTGCTGTTGGTGCAGGTACAGGAGATCTACCTCGTATTATTTTCATGCTAATCCTGTCTCAGCCTAAATTGAGCAAAACAAAACAAAAAAAATGGCCACACGATTCCAAAAGCTCTGGCAGTGTCAAGTGAAACAAGATTTTTTTTTTCTTTTTTTTTTGAATTGGAACCCAGAAGTAACATTTGTGAGCAGGGGTGCTTACATTGTGCTGTCACAATAAAATTTAAGCAGCTAAATACGGAACCCCCATTTCCAAGGAGGAGGAGGACCCAAGCACCCTTGCTAATGTGCAGGGCTGCAAAGTGCCTTCCAAGGGCAGAACTGTCCCACCGACAGCCCTGTCTCCCAGTTGTAGCCCCAAATCCAATAAATAGTTTTTGCGTAGGTAGGAGTGCTAACTCATCATGGAGCTACTAGAGCCCATCATGAAGCCCAGTGGAGGGCTACTAAAATATTCAAGGGACTGGAGCACCTCTCACGTGAGGAGAACTGAGACAATTTTTCCCGGAGAGGACTGAGGGGGCATCTTATCAGTGTGTCTAATTGTCTGAAGGAGGGCGTAGAGAGGGTTGAGTGAGGCTCTTTTCAGTGGTGCCCAGCAGTAGGGCAAGAGGCAACAGGCACAATCATGAAGTTCTATACTTTGCTGTGAGATAATGGAGCACTAGAACAGGTTACCACAGGTTGTGGAGTCTCCTTACTTGGAAATAATCAAAAGCCTTCTGGACATAATCCTTGGCTCTAGGGACCCTGCCTGAGCTTGGGAGCTGAACTAGATTATCTATGAAGGTCCCTTCCAACCGTGACTCTTTGGTGGTTCTGTGACTAGAAGCCAATTTCTAGCTAGGAAGGAAGGCAGCTAGTTGTCTCCAGTCCTGAAGTTCTCTCTCATAGCATGGATTTTTGTTTTTCCCAGGAAAGAGCACATAGGCAGTAACTTTTTCTTTCATTCTGCAGCTTGCTGAGGTAGGAGTTAATAACTTTCTTAGAGGAAAATCTGAAAATTTAAGATTCAAACTCTTGAAAAATCTGTCTGCCTCCAAAATGCCAGCTGTGGTGCAGTTTGGCATGAAACAGAAAACAGCAGCCTGTCTTACAAAAACAATTTACTAAAGCCCATCAGTTTTAGTCACACCTGATGGGCTATCATTGTTTACAATAGGCTGACCAGGCTGATCAGTATTTGCTAATTTTAAATGATAGGGGACCAGCATAACAACCATCCAAATGGTTCAAACAAAAATGTAAATCATTCATAATGTTACCAGCATCACAGTTTCATTCATTGTCTCTTCAATCCTCTTAAGGGGTCAAAATTTCAGAGTACTTACTACTATAGGCTGGCTTGCTTCTGGAAGCTGATACGTTGCTCATAGAAAATAACTGGTTGCCAACTGACAGAGAAATAGCACTGACAATTAGATTACATAGTAGTTAGAATAATTCTGAAAGCAATTTCACCCTCAATATTATGGGAAGAAATGGAGTCAGGGAAAGATAACTTTTTTTTCTTTTGAGGATAAAAGGGGATTTTTTAAAATGTATTATTAATTTCAAAGAGCAGATTTTTTTTTTTTTTTTCTTCTCCTGGGCTAAATACCCCAATCTTGATCATGACCACCAAATACTACAGTAACCATCCACCTTTTGATAGATACAGTGATGCAGCCTGATACAGTGTTCTTCAGTGCTTGTTGATAGACTTTTCCTCAGTTACAGAATAAAAC
>VZSV01000014.1:5661207-5694782 GCA_013398735.1 Nothocercus julius
AAAAAAAAAAAAAAAAAAAGCTCCTTAAGGCCATATCAGTTTTGACAGTGGGATTTAACTGGTAAAACTGGTAACTGGTAAAAACTTGTCCTTCATTTTGACTCAGTCATCTAACAGAATTCAGTAAGGAAACTCCCTTTTACATGCTGAAAGTAGAGGTAAAATAATGACTGCCTGGCTTGTAGTACCACAGTGGAGAACATTGCATGTTTTAGTGTTCTCTTCTGTCTTGATTTACACTGCAGTGAAAGAAGAATTCTTGATAAATACAAACAATTGCAAATCTCTATATTTTTACTCACACAGGGTATCTGTTATATAACATTCTTCAAATTGCTCCCACACAGTATATACATGTTAATCAGGTGCATTAAATTTCTTTTACATTAAAATTAACTCATTTTTATAATAGTGAACAAATTAGGCTGTCTATAAAGTAAGAGAGCTGTAAAGGCAAATTGCCACATATATAAGCAAGAAAAGATCTCAAGTGATCTTAATAAAGTCATAAATAACTTAGTAGTGTCTTAAGGTTTCTCCAAAAATAATTCATCTTTAATTTCTTCTTAGTTTGTTTGTGCAGATGCTGGAACAAAACTGGCTGAATCAACAATCTTGCATAAACAGATGATTGCCTCTATGCCTGGGGTAAGTATTGAATCAAATTTCATCTCATAGGTTTTAATTTTAAAAAATATGTTTTATTAAGCTTTATTTTGCATCAGTTGAACTTTTGTTCCTTTTCATTTCTCCTTTGGTTGGCAAGGTGTATTGCAGGCAGAAACTGATGTACTTCTTTTTTGATGTTGAAAAAGTTCTTTGCTTGGTCTTACTGCCCTTACTATCACTGATAATTAACCATATGGCACATTTGACTGAGTGTAGCCAAAAACTCAGCTAGAAATCTATAGAAGGCCACATGTGGGGAAGAGACCAACTGAATGCCTCAAAAACATGGCAACAGGGAAGGAAGGTACCAGGCATTGGCTCCATCCTGACAAAATGTTATCGGCTTAAAGTAGGGATGGAAGGCTTTCTTCTGGTGGTATATAAGGCATTCCTATATATCCTGCTGATGAATGTAGCTAAATTGTGAGTTCTCATAATTGCTTTGCTGCTGAATATGTGGCTAGAGAACATGTGTAGAAGTAAAACAGCAGGAGGGGTTGAGTAGTTCAATGGCACATTTCACTGAGTACCCAAACAGATGGATGAGGGTTAGCCCAAGTCTGCTTTATTAGCTGTGAGGAACCTTTTTCCTCGTTGACTCTAGGGATGCTCCAAAAGGATTTTTCCTGTAGGTCTTGTGAAGTCTTGTGATGATTTTTTTAATCTCAAATCTTCAATGACATCCCCTTCTTAAGGGAATATTTTAAGTTACATTTGGGTTAAGTAGATAGACTGACATTGGTGTTACAAAGTATGATAGGGAAGGGATCAGTTCAGATTAAATTGTAGGGAAGGAAGTTGCTTGCTGCTTGAGTAAAACTGAGTACATGATTGAACCTAACTCTTTTGCAATAGAGCATTATTATTCTGAGGTCTGAGCATTTACCTGTGTGACAACAGAAGGTTTACCTTTAAAATTGGGGTAGTGGAAATAATCTTAGTAAGAGTCATTCAAATGCTGCCTTTATCATCCTTTTGAAAATTGCAACTAACCTGAGTGCTGTTAAGATGATGTATTTTGAATTATGTTGCTCAGGAATGCTTTTTTAGTTAAGAACAGAAGAAGTTCCACTTAAAAATTTCAATGATGTTCATTAGTAATATACATGAAAACAATCACTTAAACTGTTTTTCCATCACAAATCAGGTGAACATAAGAGTGATCTGTGCATGTTAATTTTGTTTTACAGGATTGTAACTAACTGATTTCACTCACAGAAATGCTAAGGTGCTTAAGGAACTGAGCTGGTGAACTCTCATTGACTTGATCAAAGCTTTGATTCTGGACCAGTGTAAATTATAGGAGATACTTGTTAAGGATATTATTACAAATTTCATCAGATAATCTTTCATCATTATATCAGATGAGAATATTTTATAATGCATGATGCAGCTAGTGTGATTGTTTTATTTTTAGTTTTTATGTGCTATCATCAGATAGGAAGACAAATCACTGAGAGGAACACGATACAAGGATACGTACTCCTATTTAGAGCAGACAGTAAGTAATTTGAGACAGACAAGAAACGGCCTTCTTGTGGATAAGAAACAAAGATGAAAACATGAATATATTCAAAATCCGGTGATTAAACATGTTTCTTTTGTGTTGTAGTGTGGAACAGCAGCAATGGAATGCATGAGGCAATATGTTGGGGAAGTGCTGGATTTCATTGCAGATATGCATACCTTAACCAAATTAAAGGTCAGTTATGGGCATACATTTAGTATTTTCTGTAATTAATCTCCTTGGAAGAATCATTTGGAAATCTTGAGAATGACTGACAATGTGTGGGGTTTTTGTTTGTTTTTATTCTTTTTTTTTAAGGTTAGTACTGTCACAGATTGATCGCTTCTCAGGAGTAGGCAAAATGTAGCTCATGATAATTTAAATATGGGGAGCACAGAATGAAAATGCAGGCTTGCTTTTTCTGCAACGTGCAGGTTGATGGTAAGATATTGTCATACCAAAATCATTGTATGAGAAGTAGTCATGTAAAAATAACCCATCCAAGCATAAAATTCCTTACCGGTGTGCTAATTCCACTCTTCTGGAGAAATTCTGCATCTGTTATATACCCACCAAGACAGTCTTTGTTTTAGACAAAAGTTCAGAGGTTGTTAAAATGAAATAATTGTCAGATTAGTTCTTTTTCTTATAGATGCTGCTCTTTTCTTTTTCATAATGCATTCTGTTGAGGTGGGGAAAACTGACTGGTAGCTACTCTGTAGTCCAAACTGCTTTTTGGTTCTTGAGTGTTAGTTTGATGCCAAAGGACAAAAAAAAATATTTCTGTCAACATAAAATGTTTAGAGATAAATTTCATGAGAACACTAAGTAATAATTACTTGGTCAATATTTGGAATTTCTATTTGACAAGGAACCCAGTATATCCTAAATTTAACGAAATGAAGAACAAAATGAAAAGTCTTGAAGGAAGATGTTTAGAAATGAGTTAGGCCAAATCATATTGCTGTAGTATAACAGGAAATACTTTAAACGAGAAAAGGAGCAGTTTGAATCACAAATGAAGTCTCATCTATTGTTAATAGCTTAAATAAAGAACTAATGTAATTTGACAGACAACTATTAGTATATTATCTGAAATAATGCTGTGTAGGGAGCAATGTTATTTAGGTTATTTAGAATAACCATGTCTCGTTAGGTAGTTTTATCATAGTATCTGATCCTGAGTATTCACTAAAGAATGAGCTGAAGATGAAACTGCAGAGGACTAGTTAGAGTCCTTCTTGTGTAAAGGGAAAACACCTGTCTAATAGTAGAACCATCTAAATATCACTTCTCAATGTCAGCCAAAGTTGGACCTTAGTCTTTTGCTCTGCATGCTGGCAGTCTGCACAAGGGTGGATTTTATTCAGCACAGAAGAGGAAGGTAAAGATGTAAACAGGCTTTGATGCTTCTAACTTCTGCAGAGCTAGCAAGACAAACTGATGGTTTAGGAGTGCAGCAGAGGGACCTTTCCAAATACAGAAGAGAGTTTGTGAAAGATGCTGGTTCTAAAACCTGGCAACAGCTTTCTAAAACCTGGCAACAGCTTTTGGTGTTTGTATAAAAGGAACTTGATGATTCAAGGGGAAGTTCATCAGTTGAAAGAGAGGTCATTTCATCAGTGGGCACAGTCTAATGACTGCCAAGTTATGTGTACGTGATCTGAAGTTCAGCTCACAGAGGGGAAAAAACTTCTTCAGTTCTAGCTAGAAGAAATCATATTGCCATTGCTTTCATGCTTGGGCTTTGACATACATGGTCTTCTAGGGAAGTTCTTTGACCAAGCTCTCACATTTGATCCTAACCTATAGAGCTGCTGCTATTCTCTAACATCATGTACACCTGCTAATAAAGGATGCTGAAGTCTCTTTTCCTGAGAAATGGGTATATTTTTTCCCCAGAAGGGCACCACTTGTGTTGTACCAGTTTTCGTCTGAAAGTCAGTGGCAGGACATTGGAGTGTTTCATGCTGCAGATTAATTCCTTGCTTTCTGGCATGGGCAAGAGAGCGTAAGTGACAACCTATAGAGGGTTTGGATGCTCTAGTTTATTTATGAATCAGTTAAATCAGAGCTTTTAATTTACATGATTATCTGGCACAATCCCCCCTTGCTTCAGCCCCTAGTCCCTCCTCGCAGCAGGGACTCTACTGCAAGGGGATGATGCTTATCCCCCAGGAGGAAGAATCCCCACAAAACTGGAAACCTGAAATAACAGTGTTTCACTGCAAAAGATATCCTTCCATGGTTCATATCCTGTTGGCCATTTGTCTTGAATCCCATTGAGTTTTTTTTTTTTTTAAAAAAAAAAAAAAAAAAAAAAAAAGCTTCCAAGAAGGGAAGCAGCCTTTTGTACTGGAGTAGAAATTTACTTCAAAGCATGAACTAATTAATCATTTTCAGCTGAACTGAATTTCCTTCCCACTCTATCCTTTAAAGCTATCCACCCATTTCTTTTTCATTTCAGAATCATTTTCAAAATAGGTTGGCACATGAATCATAAATGAGAGAGACATCTGGTTTGCCAGTTCCATAGAAAAATACACATTTGACTGAAAACAGAAATGGGGGAAATTTTGTTTGTAAATACTTGCAGGTGTCTTCTCTCCCACATAAAATGTTTTTATAGAAAGCTCTCTTCCATTCAGACTTTTCATGCTTGCCTGTTCTCCTTTGAACTGAATTGTAGTCTGGTTTTTATAAATTCTTTTACGGTGTTTAAGTCTAATCAGATGGTACTTTCTTCTGCTCTTTATTACATTTTTACTCATGGATGTAGCCAAGACATACTAAAACTTTTCCTAGTTCTTCTCTGTCTTATTTCAAAATTAGACATCAAGCTTCCAAAATGTGTAGGTTGAGGCATTTAAGACTGAATCAGAACTGAACTGATCCAAATTTTACATGGTTTTGATTTAGATATATAATTCAGAAATCTGACAAAGAAGAGAATGAGCATTGTAGGAGAGTTCAAATGACTACAATTTTACATATTGTGAAAAATAAGTCTTGACTTCTTTGCAAAATGAAAAGTATTCATTTGTATGAATAGAGAATAGGCAGACTGTATTCACTGAGACTGTTACAACTAGAGAAATCTTAAACTTTTGTTTTGCATTCTACTAGATATCTTAAAAGAAATTAATTCTATGGCTCCAAAGTAGTTAGGAAAATACTACAATCATCTCTAAGTAAAAACTTCACGCATAGTTATAATTTCAAACAAATTTGCAACATCTAGCTTCATACACTTTTATGTTGACTTAATATAATTACTTAATGTCTATGTTTTATTAACACAGGTGTTCCTAGAAAGTGAATCCTAAGTTTATGCAGTTGTATAATTTTCTTTTGAAAATACTAACAGCATCTGAACTGGCAAATTGACAAGAATATGTATGACACATATGACCAGTAACAATCCTACAGCAAACTTTAATCTTGGGTTTCAAATTTTGGGTGATGTTTCATAGAAGAAAGAATAAAAATTTAGAAAAATGTTATCAAATGATTTCAAGCTATGCTGTTTCTCAAGACAGTCACTTTCTGCTTTATTGTTCCTGTTGGGATCATTACGTTTTTCCCCTTTGCAACAACATTTTAATTTCTGAAAGCTCAGCAAAGTTATTATTTGTTTGTGTGCCTGCCTATCCTTGTTGCCTCTCTATAGCCAGGTGACTAGATGATACTCATATTGATATATACATGTATATATATATTTATGTGTGTGTGTGTGTGTGTGTGTGTGTGTGTATTATTTTTCCTCTTGAAAGAGCCTTCAAATAAGTGATTTTGATAGTACAATTTGCCAGGCCACATACCTCTCTGCTGTAAAATATTATAGGTTCACTGATTTATGACACGTTATAATAATTTAATAATTGATGACCTGGATTTTCTTGTGCAAAGCATATGGCTTTCCCTTAAGCAAGCACATGCACTCAGCATGTGTTCTGTTCCTCCTGTAAGATAATGCAGTTAGCTCAACTACAAATATAGAAATATGTCAAAAAGCACCCATGAAACAAAACAGGATAATAAATTATCTTTCAAGTTATAAATATTTGTAGGTGTCTTGGTAGCTGTTATGTTTTTAGGACTTAAATGCACTTGTATAGCATGAGTAGTGCAAAATAGTCGTATCTCTAGTAAATGGGTGATACTTATTTCTGTACACGTCAATGGAATCTTGCACGGGGAAGGCATTTCATACACAGTGCTGCCTTATTGAATGGTTAGATCTGATCTTCAGTTAAACTGTCTTAGTTTGTTTTCAGCAGGTGTTGAGTTTGCTGATACAAACAGTGCATGTACCTTTTGCACAGTTCTCCTGTGTTGGCCCTTGAAACTGTGATCCTCCACGGAAAGAGTGCCTCATAATGCTATTACGGATGTTGGCACTGGAGAAGTTTTTAATCCATTTCTGATTTTTCTTCCATAGCTTCACAAATAGAATTAGAGACTCTGAAAAAGAGTTTGAATGGTAATAGACTACACTGATGCTTGCTAGAAGTTAGACCTGACTACATAGTCTTCTGGTTAAAGAACCGTATCTTTGCTTTGCAGAGTCACATGAAGACGTGTTCACAGCCACTGCATGAAGACACATTTGGCGGGCATCTGAAAGTTGGTTTAGCTCAGATTGCTGCTATGGAAATTACACGAGGAAACCACAGAGACAACAAAGCTGTGATCCGATATTTGCCTTGGCTGTACCATCCTCCTTCTGCAATGCAACAAGGGTTAGAACACCTTTCCACCAAAAGGAATCCTGGAATGAGCTGGAAATCTTCAGAGTTCTGCGTTTATTGCCACGTTGCTTAGTTAGGACCTACACTTGGGAGTGGTGGCAGTGGGCCATTGAAACAGCTGATGGGCAGATCCCAGTTGCATGAGGAGTTCATCAGTGCCTCACTTAGGTGGAGGTTAAAGGGATCTGGGAGTTAACTCTGTTGACTTGAATTATTGTGGAAAAGAGCTGATTGTGGATCAGCAGATCTACAGTGGAAATTAACTTTATTGTAGATGCAGTGAAAGCAAAGCAAGTACTTAGGCCTAGAATTATAAAGAACATAGTGGGAATTATAGAGCATAGTGAAAATGCCCTATGAAATTACTAACTATAAGTAAGAGCTTTTAAGTTCGTGATGATAATAATACTGACTTCACCTGGTTAAACTCAGATGAGAGAAATCCTGCTCTTGAAGACATGCTTTTAACTCTTTTCACTGTGAAAAACCGTAAACTGAATTGTTCTACATTGAAACAGAAGGACAAGATGCTATCCACTCTCTCACAGTGTTAATGAACAGAGGGATATTTTGAGTATAGAGCACTGGACTTTGTTTCAACAAATCTATATTCCTGTCCCAGGAACGTTGTCCCAGGCTTGTGGGGCCCAGTAGTGGTTTCTTGATCGGAAATATTTTTGTCCTCTGTCTATGAATTAAAATGACTAAGCAGTCTGAACTTGGTAACAGCAAGACAATAGGCAAGGTGATACCAGAGAAGTATTATTCTTTTTCAGACTAAATAAGCAAATTGATTTGAAATTAAACATTGCACTCAATGGTGACTTAATACTTAAGTGTCCCAAAAAAGAACAGTCCCCGCCCTCACAAGCATGCAGTCCAAATGTCCAAAGAGAGGTTAAGGAAAAGAGAAATTCACTCCATTTTACTGATGGAGATGTGGAACACTGAGCAAAAATAGCACAGGGAACCTGCCTCAGAGATGTCAGTGGAATAAGAAGTTTCATGACAAGCCTTGTCAGCTGTGTCAGCTCCACAGGAGCTATGAGGAGTAGCTGCACTTGCATAAGCCTTTCTGTTTGATTATTTCTATGTAAAACAAACAAACAGAAAAACCCCCAAAATAGCTTCAAAAAACCTGAATGTGGAACTTATGAGCCTCTGAATGATTTGGCCATGGACAGAGGATGTTTTCTAGGGACGCTAAGTATGTTCTGTTAGATTTGTTAATGGCATGTCAAGTCCCTGAAGTTCAGTGTAGTTCTAGTCTTCTTGCTGTCTGTATCACTCCTTCGTGCCTCCAGTGCACTGAGACAGCACCTGCAAAGTGTGTTTAAAGAGCCTTTCAGTTTTGTGGAAAAACAAAAACTGCACAGATTATGAAACACCTTCTTTCTCCACAGGCCCAAGGAGTTCATAGAATGTGTCTCACATATTCGTTTGCTGTCGTGGCTGCTCCTGGGGTCTTTGACACACAACGTTGTCTGTCCAAATTCTCCATCATCTTGCATGCCTATTCCCCTGGATGCAGGCTCGCAAATTGCAGACCACCTTATTGTTATTCTCATTGGCTTTCCAGAGCAATCAAAGGTAAGGGATTCCATCTTTTAAGAGGAGATGTGATATATGTTGACCTTATTATTGAAAACATTCATTAGCTTGTAAATTATTTGGGTGTGAATTTCTGAACTTTTATAAATATTACCAAAACAATCTAATATTTTGGTGTAAACAAATTTAAGCTAATATCCTGCTTAAAATTGCTTATGCTTCCATACAGTAGCCCAGAATGTGTTTCTGAAGTAATCCGGTAAAATGCTTTTTAGAAGTTGAGCTGTTTGGGGTTTTTTTGTATGTTTAAGAGATCCAGCCAGATTAGAGCAGACCAATATTGGAATATTTACTTCTCCGTGAGAAAAAGTAACATTGCAGTGATAGTTTAAGCACTTTTTTTTTTTCTCCTGAAGGTGCTTTGGAAAAGGAGAGTTATTGCAAATTACAAGGCATTTGTGACAGTAATTCAACAGAAACACACACATATATATATATACACACACACACACACACACACACACGAGATATATATATATAGATAGATAGATATATAGCACTCTGATATTAACCAGGGTCTTATTAAATATGGAAGCAGAATGGCCTTTCATTCTGTGCTCCCAGCCAGGACTGGTGGTTCCCATTTTTCCCTTCTGGGCTTTTTTTTTTTTTTTTTTTTTTTTTTTTTCCTTTTTTTTTTTTTTTTTTTCTTTTTTTCTTTTTTCTTTTTCAAATACCTCTTTCTAGTTACCAAGCAACCAGGAACCATTGCAATGTTTAGTGCAATTGCACTACTGTAGAGTATGATTCACAGTTACACTTTTAAATTGAGAAGGCATCTCTGACTTGTGACTAGATAATGGCTGAAAAATAAAACGAATGGATGTAAGATGATGTTTTTAAGTTCCTATTAGGTGATCAGCACCTCCTCTGTACAGGCGCGTGGGGTTATTCCTCCCAAGGGCCGGGACTTGAAGTTCCTCTCTGGCCATTTCTGCTGCCTCTCAGAGCCCCTCTGAATGCAACGTATCCTCTGTTGCATCAGCTGCTCCTCCCAGTTCTGTGTCATCTGCACAGAGCGTGCATTTGGTGCCATCTCCATGTCATTAATGGAGGTGTGAAGTGTTACTGACCCCCGCATTGACTCCTGTGGTACACGATGAGTGACAGGCCTCCAGCTGGACTTTATGCTGCTGATCACAACCCTCTGAGCCCAATAGTTCAGCCAGTTTCCCAACTACCTCACTGACTACATTTCTAGTTTGTACTTAGCAATTTGTCTGAGGATCTTATAGGAGATTAAACTTCAATGAAGTTATAAACCTTGTCTGAAATCGAGTCATATGTGACAGAGCCTCCTGGTCTCCTACAGGCTGCAGTGGGAGTTTTCAACCAAGGAAGTCTCAGCGCTAGTCCCTGAGGAGAAGCTATTTTGTGAAACTAACCTTTTATTTAAAAGGACTGACCTTAATGTGATTGCATGGGAGTATGGGTTTCCAAGTGCAGTTTTGGACTGTAAATTTGATAACAGGTTTTGAGCATGGAAAAGATGTTATTGGATATGTCTGACTTACTATTTCATAATGAGAGGAAAGCATTTTGGAAAATGAGGGGCAGGATTGTACTATGGGGGTACATTAGAGAAGAATTCTTTGTTCAAAGCCAGTCTTAACAGGAGAGTGCACTGTACCCCCATACACATATTTGTGTGAGACATTCTCTTCTCTTTTCTATTTCTACAGACATCTGTTCTGCACATGTGTTCCCTCTTCCATGCATTTATATTTGCCCAGCTCTGGACAGTGTATTGTGAACAAACAGCAGTAGCTCCAACAGTTCAGAATCAGAATGAATTTAGTTTTACAGCAATCCTTACAGCACTGGAGTTCTGGAGCCGAGTGACACCTAGCATCCTTCAGTTAATGGCACACAACAAAGTGGTGAGTCGCGTGCTCTGTACAGAATTAATAAGGATTGAAATGAAACCAAGCCCTCTGAGTTTAATGTTTAAATGGAATACACCATGAATAACTTTATAAAGCAACTTTCATGCTTTTGAGAAATTAAAAGGAAAGCTAATTAGTTGTGGTTCAACCTTGCAGTGGCCTGAATTTGGTGTTTGGTGTTCAAGAACTAGAACCATTGCTTTTGGTGTAGGGGCTCCCTGCTTCAGGTCTCATTTTAAATATATTTCAGTTCTTCAGAAAAAAAAATTCCTGTTTCCTTTATGCTGCCTACAGGAGCAACCAAATGTTTTGACATATTTCAGTGAATAGCTATCTGAATGTTTTTTTTACCACAGGATGCATTCCTGTTCAGTAAAAAACACACAAAGCTGACTATTGACCATTCATAACCCATTGGTTACCCATCAAAAATGAGTCATGTAAATCCTTCTGGAAAAAAAAAAAAGAGTAATGAATATTTTCAAGGGCATATGTATAGAGATAAGATTTGAAAGGGAGATGTTCACTCCATTCAGAAATTGTCTATGCTAATTTTGGAAATAAACTTTTGAGTATCAATTTTTCAACTGCTCGGTTGCTGGAGCAGATTTGTCCAATAAGGAGCAGCAGTTTGCCAGAAGCCTTTGCACAGCTGCTGCCTTTGCTTCCCATTGACTAATGATTCTCTCTGCTGGCAGCCTTAGGGTTGAGAACTTGTTTTTTGTGGGCAGCTGCTTCCCAGAAGGTCATGACAAGCCTGTTACCACTACTGGACCTTAAGGAATGTTTGGCTTTAACTGAAATGATAACCACCTGCTTTGACTCTGTAAAATCTGACACTGGCTTCAGACGAGAAAGATCACTTGTATGTGACTCAGTCCTCTAAGTCAAGGTTTTTGCTCTTGGTTTGCTTTTGTTTTCTTCTACTTTAAATAGAGACCCAGTCTCTATATGGTAATTGTTTTTTGTAATTTCCCTTTACCCGTGTGAAACATTTATCCACACACATTAAAAATAATTACATGAGCTGCAGCATATAACTTCCAAATCTGTCGCTTTCTCTTCATGTCTTTTATATATCAGGCAAAAGACTTCAGCTATCTAAAACTGCCTTTAAATAAGTTTTTAGCCTTTAACATCTAGTGAGTTCTCTGGGGTTCACCAGCCGCTGTTGGGAACATGAACAATGGTTCATGAAGCTCCTACTGAGTGAAGAAAAATTATGCACAACTCTTCTAACCATCTAGTTGTTCAGTCAGATGCAGGGAAATGTCAAGCCTCGGGACAAAAATATGACCTGGAAATCCCAAGTTCTAATCCTATTCTAAAAGTTTCTCATTATGTAGCTTCAGTGCAACTTATTAAACTCTCTGCCTCAGCTACTGCTCTGTGAAATGCAGATAATAATACTTACCCATTTCACAGGGGTGTTGTGAAGTTTAATTAGTTAGTATTTGTAAAGTACTTTGAAGATGAAAAGCACTACATAAAAGCTAAGTTTATTATTATCAAGGGGAATTTGCACATAGTTTAAAGCAGAACTATAAAGTGTCCCTGCTGGCTCTGGGCGTATGTCCTGTTATACCTGTGCATTTACATAATATAAAATATAAAGTGGTGTTTGCTAGCAAGTAACTGGTATTTGCATCTGTCATAATTCATTGTGCAAAACTGAAGAAGTATTTATTCATGGACTTGCTGCCAGTTCAGAACAATAAATTGTTTTTTGGTGGGGAACAAAAGAAGATGATTTTTGTGACTATGTTAATTTTTCAAAGGATTCAGTAAATAAAAATATCATTTTCTGACACACTGATTGATGAGAAGTACCTAGCAAAGGCATGTAAAAGGATTTATGATATCTGCAAAGAAGGAAGCTGAAGACAACTTGTTTTGATGTGTCATAGGAATTAAAATCCATCAAGCACTGTGAAACATTTAACAGATAGGTATTGCTGCATCAAGGGATAACTAAATAAAAATGTGCCTTATGTATTCGGGTAATATTTAATATTATATGTCAGTCACTACATAAATACACATCTAAGGCTCCAGTATAACTGACAAGCAACTGCAGGAAGATTTCTTTTAGGGACTATTGGCTTATAACACTGTAATGCTGAATATTTATTTTATTTTATTTTATTTTATTTTTGTTTTTCAGATGGTAGAAATGGTGTGTCTGCATGTGATTAGTCTAATGGAGGCTTTACAGGAATGCAATTCTACTATCTTTGTTAAGGTAGGCATTCTGCATATTATGAATAGTTAGTTAAGGATGTTGCCTTTATATTGCAATTTCTGGAGATATTCCCTTATCCCCATTCCCCACTAAAAATGGAAAGTAGAAGAAGCTGAGGTTCAAGGCTAGTGCAGGAATAAAACCTAGAAAAGCATAACAAAAAAAGTCTCCAGTAAGGGGTGAGATCAGATGATAACTGGAGATCCAAACTCTCTTTATTTTTTTTTAAATGATCTTTTCTTCTTCCTGTTCTTGCAGTTGTTCTGTTCCTCTAAGAGACTAAACTGGGATCATTGACTTTGCAAGAACCTTTGTGTTCTAAATTTTTGTTCATTCTGGTATTTTTAATTATCACATATTCTTGGCAGATCAGATTCTTTTTAGGCTGATAACAAAACTTTGTGCCCCAAAGATTTTTTTGTTGTTATATGCCTACATGTCTGCATGTCTGTTTCATAGTCAAATATTATTTGACAGTAAATCTTCCTCTAAGATGCATAACAGGCTATTCTTTGGTAGAGTTTAATCCTGCATGCTTCGTTCATATGAAAATCCTTTGGAGCATTTTCAGGAGGTAGTCTCCTGTGGACCAGCAGAGCATTCTCTGCACTAACCAGATCAGCGCAAAACAGATTTATGAAGGGTTGCAGTAGCCAGACAAGCATAAATAAATTTCAGTAGTCTTTTGTAGATATTTTCCCCACTGTATTATTCTGATGGTAGTTTTAAAATAAAATAGCAATAAACCAAGTAGTTATATGCATTCTGTGTCTATTTGAAATATGTTTATATTTTTTTCCCTATTGCCATAAAGGAAATTTCTGAGTTTTCAGTCTTACATGATTGAGCATTAAGTGAAAATGCAATAGGTAAAATTGAAAGTCTTGTTGTAAACTGACCTGAAAGTATTCAGATTCATTGTGAAAATACAGATTTATAGTCAATAATAACATGAGCAGTACAGAAGCTCCATTGGTCTGGGATATTAAAGTGATCATTTCTATTTCTGGAGGAGATATGGGCTGGCAAGCTCCCAAATTAATCTTTCCAGGAGGTTAATTGGTTTGGCTTTTCTTCCAGGTAGACAAGAATGTCCAAGTTTTGACAAAGATGAAGAATGGCTTTAAAGCTATAAGAAAAGAGACCTTTAGGCTCGAATTCCTGTCACAATTCAAATAAGCATCTCCAAGGCTTATATTTCAGACTGTCTATCAATAATATGTTGTCAGGTTAAAGTGATGTTGTTGGTTCTGCAGAATCAAGCTCATGTACCCGTGAAAGCCAGAGAATTGCTAGATAGTTGTATAGTTTGCTTTCATTTTTAATAGATGGTATGATGAGAGCAGAACCTGGTTGACCAAATTCCCTTTACTTAGCCAAAAAGCAAAATCCTGCAGGAAAATAGACATTCATAATGGTATTACAGGATTTGTGGTACTAGATTACTATCTTTTCCAAAACTAATTAATTATGAAAATGCTTGTTCTATCTACCTATAATCTGAAAAGTATATGCCATGATTTGGGGAAAGATTTACTGTATATTTCAAATTCTTCAATGACGCAGAGTTGCAAAGTTTATTCACTCAGTACCCAGTAAATGAGCAACATCTCTATAATTTAAAACAAGGTCAGCTTTTAGACTGCCCATTATTCAGTGGATATAGAGAAGATGATAGAGAATATCTATATAGAGAGGATCTGAACTTTATCTAGTTCAGAAGTCTAGAAGGATGATAGATCTTTGGATATTAATTGACTAGTTTTTTGCTTTGCTTTGTTTTTCCAACTTGCTTGTTTCAGGCAGCTTGTAGTTCTTAATGAAACAAGTTTATGCTTCAAGATATTTTATTTTTTCTTTTTGTTTAGATATAAAGCTTTCAAGCAAGGGTCATTTTACAAATGAACATGGTGTAATGAAAGAGATATGTATATTTAAATATATATAGATTAAACACGAGTTCTTAATATCCTTTCTGAAATCTTTCAGCAAAACTAATTCCAAATGACTTCCTCTTGGAATAGAACACAGCGGCCAATATTAAATCCTGAGCATTTATCATTCACATAATTATGTTTATTGCAGTAAATTTTATTCCACCTAAAGAATCAGGTGCTGCAAAAAGCTTCACTTACAAATGAAGTCATTATATAATAATATGTGATTCAACACATTTATATTTCATACATCTTTTTTTATTAATACATCACAATAATCTCATGTTGCCAGGTGGTTTATGGAATAGCTTTCTTAGGTGGCTATTTCCTCCATATCTCTGGTGACAAGTGACGGAGAATCTCTTCTAAAATACCCGAGAGGAGAAGGCCTGTGAACGATTCAGCTCTCCTTCATTAAAATAGGTCCTTTTTCTTTTCACTGTGGCAGTGATAATCACTGTTACATCTCCCCATTGTGTTGGTGCAATGAGCATTTATCCTCTTAGTACTGTGTTAGCCTTAGCTACTAAATTAAACACATGCTGAGCTTAACATCGAGACATGTCTGATTGCTTGCTATAATCTTTGAGCCATTCCCTTCTTTTTCAGGGACAATTTTTGAAACTGACTTTAGACCGTCTTTACCTGTTTGTTGTGGAAGGCAAAGTTTCCTTCCTAGAAGCCATTTCAGCTATTCTCTATTTATTTTTCTTTCTCATTTGGAATAAGATTTATGCAAACTTGCACAGATGCATGCGTATCTACAAATATATAAATTATATTTTTCTCTAAGGGGAGTCATATTTGAGGAACAGCCTTCTGCTTTATGAGGTCTGAAATGAAATGGGTGAGCTTTGTTCCCAGGAGAACCATCGGTGCTGGGGACCAGCTCCTCGCTGAGCACAGCCCTCTGGCTGCCCATCAGACATATGTCTGAGGAATTTGGGAGCCCAGAGAAGTGAAGGAAGCAGCTCAGCAAACCTCAGTGTAATTTCTAGAGATCCAGCAATTTTAGGCAACTCTATTAGCTGCCAGGGAGCTTCTGGAAACCTGTTTGGGCAGCAGAGTTGAGGAGCCAGAAAAACATAGTGACCAATCTGTTCTCCAGCCTGTTTTCTGTCCAAATTTGCAATGGAATCTACATGTTACAGGTGACAATATCGACCCCAGAATGGGTACATTGACTGCAGTCTGTTCTTCCAGCTGTTCTTTCTAACTAGCTTTATGTATCCTTCCTTTGGTGAAGAAAAGGCCTGCTGAGATCTAGATAATAAAACTCAAGTGCTTCAGCAATTCTTTTTTCTTTTCTCAATTATCTAACTGGCAACAGTAGGAGTGGAGGGTTTTGCTTTCTAGAGCCTGCAGCTGAATATTTAGTTTCCCTAAATCTTTCCAGACCTTGGAAGAAAGAAGTGGTGCAGCATGGCTGTGATCTTACCTAACTTTAGACCTCTGCATCATTGATATCAATATGAGCTAGTTTTTCAAAGCAGACTTTATCGTCAGTGGAGATAAACAGGTATTTTTAGGCCGTGATTCATCTTCATCTGTTTCAGCTACCTGCTTTGGTGAACTTGGAGAGATGAACTAGTTCTGAGAAGTGCTTATTTCTTTCAGCTGATGGGACAAGATGTCTAGTCTGTTGATTCAGAGGCAGAGGGGTACCTTGGGCCAGAAAAATCCTTTTCCTTGAGATTCTACATAGTTTCCCTCCTTGCTTCCCACTCTTCAGATACCAATCATGTCACCAGCTGGCTGACTGGCTCCATAGGAACTTCATGTACTCTGGATGAAATTTTCAGTGAGGTTTGCTGGTCGGGGTGTGAGGTGCGGAGCATGGCTTCTCAGTATGCTTACCTTTCCTCACTTCTCCAAAACAAAACTCTTGGGGACTTGAAGCCACTGGACCTTAAGTACTTTCTTAGTGTGAGAACTCAAGGAAAGATGGACAGAGCTCACACGTCTGCTGCATCTGGCAGCATTCCAGCGGTTTTGGTATTCATCTGTCTGTAAATCCTGAGGCTTGAATATGGTTCTTTATTTGGTAGGCTAAGTAATGAGTCCTGACAGAGCTGCGTATGATTCTCCAGCAAAACAGCACTGAAATTGAAACAATTAACGTTCCTTGCACAAGGGAAGCAGCACTTTATCTAATGTTGTCAATAGTGATTAGGTTTAACTTGCAGCTCCCGGTAACATAATTGGTAAATTGCAAATTTTGATGCCATTTGGAGGAACATTTTAGAACAATAACCTCAGTGGTCAAATTAGTATTGAAGAACATGAATACTTTTGCTAGAAATGCCTCTTTGCCTTCCATAAGCTTATGATGTTATACTTACTCAGAAATAAAAGTTCTCTGAAGGACTAGAGACAGAAATAAATATCAACTGTAAGTGATGGATTCCCAGATCTCCTTCCTTTGTCACTCTGCATAGCAGTTAGGAAGAGAATTTCTTATCTGTGTTCCCAGGCCTAGACATCATTGATATGCATTATAACTACTGGCTTATAAAATGGTGGTTACTGCTTAAATATTTAGCCTGTTTTGAGGAAATTCTACTCTATGTTTTGTTTTGTTTTGTTTTCCTGTTGCTGATGTTCACCTTACAATACGGAATGTACCATATTCATTCCCATGCTTGCTCAACTGCACATGCAGCCACACCCTCAAAAGGAAAATAATCATTTTTCTTTGAGATTTCTATTTTGAACTCTTTTCATTACCTTGAACAAGAAGTTTGTAATATCAGTAATTGCTACAAACATGGGTAGATGGCTTCCTTACCTCTTAAAGTCACCTGCCCCCAAGCATGTGCATCATTTTAATAGAAATACATTTCTGGATTTGTGACTGAGTGCTTTTTGTGTCCATTCTGAGGGCTAAATATGTCACATAAACTCTTCTCTGACTCACAGTAACAAGAGCATTTTTACAGGCACTTGAGTAATAACAGAATATTTCTCTCTTTTCATACAGCTCATACCAATGTGGTTGCCAATGATACAATCAAATCTAAAGGTATGTTGTTTCTTGCACTTCGCTCTTTTATTGCTAGTGTTGTATATTTCTGTAAATTAACTTGCAGTTAGTTGAGACTCAGTCGTTAGACTTGGTTTCCCAACTCTCTGAAAATATGACACTGTAGCTCATCCAGATGCAGTGGGCAGCTCAGCACTGAAGGTCTCAGATATGAGCAGATAGGAAGCATCATCAGCCAACATACTAGCCCTATTAGTGCAATTTTTCCTTTCCCTTTGGAAACCTTCCTTCCAACCAGGCTTCTATAGAAGGCCCTTTCCCCCTTTTTTTTTTTTACTGAGGTTGGCTGTTCTCTTAGGTTTGAAGATTCCCTTTTGATAACTGAGGCTTGGGAGCCCTCACTGAGGAGATGGGTTTTGCTTTCTTGGCAGATACTGTTGGCCTGTGGGGTAACGCTGTCTAGCTGGCTCTGTTTGTTAGGATGAGTGAAGTGTGCTAGTGCAGTTTGCCTTTCAAGAGAGTTTGAGTGATGGGAATAAAGGTGCTTCAGATAAATCTTGTGATTTGAAAGCTGCAGTGCAGAACATGGAAGAAAGAAATGTGATACTGGGCCAGTGCAGGAGCTCTCCATGGCCAATAATCAATTTTTGATGAAGATGGTGTATTTTACTTGTGTTAAAATGTGTACTGAAAAAAGAGAGAAACTAAATGTCTGAAATTGTTCCAACAGCATTTATCTGCTGGACTCCAACTACGCCTTCAAGCCATTCAGAGTAATGTCAACCATCACAGCCTAAGGATGTTACAAGGGTCAGGACAAATGAGCAACAGCTCCTCTGTGCTCCGCAAATGGCTACAGTGCACTCAGTTTAAAATGGCTCAAGTGGAAATTCAATCGTCAGAGGCTGCATCTCAGTTTTATCCTTTATGATTAATGTAAATTTTTTCCAAATGTGTATTTTTAGTGTAGCAATAACAGGGTTAAAGCTATAAGACAGAAGTCCACTTTTGTATAAATCAATATACAGAATCTATACTGTATCTATACTTTTTAGCTTAGGACAAATTGTGTAAAAGCTTATAATGGGTGAAGCTAAGAGCCCGATCCTGGCAGTCCTTAATTACATTTATTCATTTTTGCTCCAATGAGCAGAATCATTTGATCAAGTCCTTAATCTGTATTCACGGTCAAGTATTTGCAGGATCGGACTCAAATCTTTCATGTTGTAAATATCCTTCTGCCCATTGAAATATCTGATTCTTAAATGTTTATTTACATTATTTTTGAAACTAAGACAAAATTCACTTTTCTTTAACTTCTATTTTTTTTAAAAACTAGAATTGTGGGTATTCACAAATATATGGAAGTGCCACGTTGCTATTTTTCGATGCTAAAAAAGAAAATAGAGTTTTTAGGAACCTTTTCTGTGTGTATGGGTGTGTGTTTGTGTTTTTTTGGTACGTTTATTTTTATTTTATTTTAAGATTCACAGCTGGCAATGCAATAAAATCTGTCACGATAAACCAGTCATGTTCTAATGAGACTTTTTATCATCATCTTCTGGGAAAAGAGCAGCTTGTAAGGAGAGTTATTATAAAGTGCACTTAGAAATTAGGTTGTTAAACTTTGCCAATTCATTTGTCTTTTTTTTTCAATATTGTTTTCCAGAACTGCCAAGTCTGATTTATTATTTTTTGACATACTGTTTTTAATTCATTGATTCTGTGCTTCTCTTCTATGTAGGTTTCATGGAAGCTGCTTTAATTTTGTGAATACTGTATCATATTCTTCTGTCAATGCCTGTATACAGTGCAATTAAAAATGGATAGCTCAGACCTATTCTTACTGATGTCTAGAGAACATGTATTGCAGCCTTCAGTAGGAACAGAATTGGACCTAAACTTTTTCATAATGGTAGGAACAAATTATAGCATTGCCATAAGATTGTATTGAATGTGGTGTTTAATAACAACTGGATTTTAATATCATTAAGGCACTCTGCCAAAGACCAGTGGAATCTAAGGAGACTCACATAATTCAGTAGGTTTTGCATCAAATCTTGAGCACCAAGGTTTACCATCTCTTAAAATTATTATTTAAATCTGTGCAATCACAGTTGTATTTCCTGTATTTATTGCTGTAATACACTGATTGGAATAACAAATATAAATTTACACTGTATATTAGAGTGCTATTAAATTCATTTTCTTTATTGCCACTCGCAGTTTTCCCCTCCTATTTGTATAGCAGTGAACAGGCATACATGTGAAGAATTACTTGAGTGTGTATTTCTCTAGTTGTGCAGGGTCAATCTGTCCTCGGTGCGTTTATTGAAGAAAAAGTTGAAATGTCTGGAAATATGTTATTAAAGTACCATTATGCTTGGGGAAAAAAAAGATACTAGTAAAGTGTTACCAGTTTACTAGAAATATCCCCTCCATGTCTTTTCAGTATTTCATTAAATGCCTTTAAGATAAGAATGATAAAGGGAAAATATCATTTCCCTTTTCTCCTGATAATGTTACTGAACTAATGCAGTAGATAGGCACTAATTTGGATTTCCTTCACTTGTTCAGATATTCATAGAATCTATGCTCAAAATGGACCGTTCTATCCAAAAGAAAATCTAACAGATGCATTTTAAATTATTTAATTGCAACTAGTTTTGCTTATATTGACGTGAGTGATTTGCATTTAAGCAGAATGTGTTTGAGTTTCTACAAAACATGTCAGTCTTGATCGGAATATTAAGAGATCCATCACAAGGTAGTTTCCTGGTGTTTTAGGCATTGATTCTTGTTCTGCTGAATTGAGATTGCACACAGCGCTAAGGGAGGTAAACCCTTAAGAGAAATGGAGAAAGGAAACGACGTTTTCTTGCCTCAGATTTTGACTGAAGAAAGGAAGAGGAAAGAAGAGATCTGTTGTTATGGATCCCGTACATGGCCTTTGGGCAAGAAGGAGCTGTGGCTTGTGTTTGCAGTGAGTTTGATACCTTCCATTATGGTGCTGTATCTTGGGCATGTTTTGTGGGAGTTTAGATCTGATTTCAGCTCACAACTTAAGAGCTGGTTGCAGATTCTAGGTCCGTATCTGAACAGGACCTGTAGGGTTTTAGTTTGCATCCGTAGATATCAGCGATATTTAATATGATCCAAATGTAGTATGAATAGTCAAATAAGATACAATATGAATTGAGAAGCTGCTCTATTGCAAAGAACAGAGCCTGGAAGAGGATGTGGTTGATTATTAGGGATATGTTGACAAACAACAAATAATGTGCATCTTGGCCAGATGTGTTAGATTCAACACCTCTGGTACGTGGGGATCTATTTGAAGTGTCATGAAAATCTCTAAATACATTTTAGGCATTTTTCAAGACAATTGCAAAAATCTACTTTAATTGCTTAAAAAAAAACAGTGTAAAATACATCTTTACAAGGCTTGAGGTCAATGTACAACTCAAGTGAGTCATTCATGTTATCTCTCTGAAATAGCCCGGAGCCACAATTCTTTATATTTTGTAGGCAGATTAGGAAGTAAACAACATTTGGTGTTCTGTTTAAATGCTACCAAATAACACAAGCCAATCTTCTTGCTCTGTTACGCTCCCAGAGTGCCTGTCTCTTTGTGTATGTGTCAACAGGAGTCAGGCGCTGCATTAGACTCCATCTTCAGTGTGAGCATAAAGAAGTGCAGTTTAGAAATAGTATTTAGTCATATGTTGGGATAAGCTGCTTAAACCAATGCCTTTACCAGGGCTGACCTACTAAAGGAATCAATTTATTGTGCACTGAACTGTGAAATTTTCAACAACACGGGGCACTTTGGGTAAAATGACGGTTAAGCAAACAGCATGCATGCAGGACAACACACTGGTAAATTATGTAACTCTCTGTCCTGAAAGTAAGGTTAACATATACACTGACTACCTTACATTACTGAGCAGTCTTTTCTGCGGTCTATTAAGAAAGTCAGTATCTGATCTCTGGGGAGAACTACACAAACAAAAGGCTTTTTTCAGCACATCGCTTATTATCTGTATAGATGCCTTATCGTATATGTTACATTTCAGTAACATCTAATTAGAGCTGTGCCAGGGTCAAAGGCCCTAAAAACACACTGTCAGTCTTCTGGTTCTGTTCCTTTTCATGATCTGACAGGACCTGACGTGCTGTAGGACTGATGAGTGTTCTGGGCCCCAAGTTTTTTTATGAGCTCTGACCTGTTGAGCCCCCTTTCTAGCTGGATGAAGTTTGCCAGAGCCCTTGATTTATTTATTTATTTATTCCTCTTGGTTAGCATGTCCTGAGAAGGAGCCTTGAAGCAAAGGTTCCCAGGCTGTTTTCCTGTGCTGCATACGATTTTAACAGAATCTGATCCATAACTTTAATTTTCCCATTTTACTGCAACTATGCAGCAGGGCCAAAGCTTTGGTTCCTTCAGTGGGATTTAAATCTTGCTTGTAGGGTGGCCCATTGGTCAATTGGGTGGCTCTTAGTCAGGCTGAGGCAAGGTCAGTATAGTTGATCTAAAGCTGAAATGTCATTTGTGTGAGTTGGTGCAAATTTGAATGGAAGGGCTTTACTTTTGTGTGTTGATTTAAAAACTTGAATTACTCAGTTCACATCTGCCTTTCCTGCTATGTACAGCATCAGCTGGAGGCTGAGCATCAAGGGAGGGCAGTCAGAAGAGCAAGTTTGAGGGAAGGCATCCTGATGCCTCTCCAACTGTAAAGGATGTGGGAAGAGACTCTGATGCTCCCCATAGCACCAGCCTTTCCGGGGATTGCTGCAATGGAGTCTAAGGCTGCTGTTGGAAGCGCCTTTGGTAAGATAAGCAAAGCTGCAGTGAGAAGGAGGCGGGTCTTCTGGGATTTGCTCTAGTGCCTGAATCATGCAGCAAAGAGCTGGGTGGTTCTCAGCCGTTGCTGCCTTGGGAAGGTATATCATAGTCCTGCATGCAAAAAGCAGCCAACTGTAGATTTGTAAAGACTGGCCAGGTTCTCATCGGTAGTTATGAAGAATTAGAATGGAAAAAAAGCAGTGGCTAAATAACAGGAAATCTATCCAGCCACTTACTTCCTGGGATTTTCCTGGAATTGATAAATACTGTTGGTCTTCCAATTTACTGGTGAGGAGTCCCAGGAGTCATACTCTGATATTGTGTTTAAGCAGTACCCAATCAAACCTGACAAACCGTGACCGTGAGCGGGGAGGCTCTGAGTTTGGTGGACTTAATGCAACACGAGGTGAGTTTTGATTATGCATAATTCAGCAGCATGGCAACAAAACTGTTAAGGCTGTTTTAATTTTTTTAGACTTTAATATTTTCCTCTCAGAAATGTGCAATAGCACACTTAACACGTTTTACACACACAATAAAAATGGCATAGGTAATCCTTTCTTTGGGCAGGTTTGCGTTTCTGACAGCCCCATTGTTTTCATGTGAACTCAAATTCCTTGCAGAGAAGTTATTTACAAAAGCTTTTCTAAACCTAAGAATCCTTGCCATACAGGAAAATGTCAGTAAAACAGAATATAAATGACTCCCATTAAAATAAATAAATCATTAAAACTGTTATAAATTTTGCACTACTGGGGAAATCCCATGTAAATAATATTGATGGGTTAGATTGAAAACAAGTATATATTACCAGAGATTTGCTGAAATCTACAGATTTATTCATATTAAAAATCAAACTCAATATTTATAGTTCACAAGGAATAAGGAATTGATGCTGTTTATCAACTGAGCACTGTAGTAATATATATTTCTGTAGTAATATATATTCCAAGCAGGGGCCATATATTAAACTGATGCGGCCATGATGTGGTCTCCTTCATGTGCGCACACACACACACACACACACGTTTGTGTATGTGCATATATATATTTGTATGTTTGTTCAACACCATGGTTATACCATCAGGGCCCAGACTGGACAATAAACGAAGGTTTTCCTCCTTGTCGCAGTGATGGGAACCCTACACTTGTTCCTCCATGTTTAAACTGCCCCTTTATTTTGCTCTGAACAAGCACGCCTTAGAGCTCAGCATCTTTTTAGCTGATCTTGGGAGAGCCAGTGCTCCAGTAGCTGCAAGTCCTCTCTTAGTTTAGAAGATTGTGTTACTTATACCCCAAACATTTTACTTACATCCAAAACACTTTTCAGCCTTCCAAGGAGCGGCATTTCCCTCCTTGAGGAGATCGAGCTGTCTCAAATGTTGAACATCCTGGACATGTTTATCTGGTCTAGTGTGTGTCCCTTAATATGAACAGCCAAGACATGTTTCCAAGGTTTTATAGGATTTTTTTTTTTTTTTTCCTGCTGGAAAGCAGTTCCATGGAGAGGGATTTAGGAGTCCTGGTTGACAACAAGTTACCCATGAGGCAGCAATGAGCCCTCATGGCCAAGAAGGCCCACGGGCTCCTGGCCTGCATGAGGAGGAGCGTTGCCAGCAGGGCGAGGGAGGGGATCCTGCCCCTCTGCTCAGCTCTGGTGAGGCCCCACCTGGAGTACTGGGTGCAGTTCTGGGCTCCCCAGGACAAGAGGGATGTGGAGCTGCTGGAGAGGGTCCAGCGCAGAGAGACAAAGATGATTAAGGGACTGGAGCAGCTATCGTGTGAAGAAAGACTAGGCAAGCTGGGCCTGTTTAGTCCAGAGAAGAGAATATTGAGAGGAGATCTGGTCAATACATACAAGTACCTGAGGGATGAATGTAGGGAGGATGGGGCCAAACTCTTCTCCATGGTGACCAGTGACAGGACAAGGCGTAATGGGTACAAGTTGATATACAGGAAATTCCATCTCCCTGTGAGGAAGAATTTCTTTCCTGTGAGGGTGCCAGAGCCCTGGCACAGGCTGCCCAGAGAGGCTGTGCAGGCTCCTTCTCTGGAGATCTTCAAACCCGCCTCGATGCCACCCCGTGCCCCGTGCTCGGGGTGTCCCTGCTGGAGCAGGGGGGCTGGACTAGATGATCCCTAGAGGCCCCTTCCAACCTCAACCATTCTGGGATTCAGTGATGTAAATGTGAGTAAATGTGAGAGAGGCACATATGCTATTTTGCCAACCGATTATCTTAAGCCAGCTTTCAATTTTAAAACCTTTTCCTTTCCTTGCTCCTGACCCCTTATGTCTCAGCTCCAGCTGCCTGGATCCTCATCAAAACTTTCCTTCTCAGCCCATCTCTAGTGATTATTTATGATGCACTGAGAGTTGTCAGGGTGATAAATGCTCTACAAGCCAGGAAGAAAATGTGCTTCCTGCCCCAAGCATTTCATGAAACTTGACCCAGTAGAGCCCTAGCACTTAAATTTCCATTTGGCAAGTGCCATCTTCAGAACATTTTTGACAGTAATATTTATCTATGTTTCATTGTAACAACCTTAATACTCTTCAATACTTCTCTCCCTATAAATGTACTAATTTGCACTAGTCCTAACATAGACTAATTTGCAAATTAATTCTATTAACTGAGTTATAATTAATTGATCTTCATGGTCCAATTATTTGTCTGACTCAGCGATCCTCATGTGGAAGAAACAGCTTTGGTGGGTTATTGCTCTGTTCCTTTTCAATCACAAAACAGCTGCTAGTGTTCCCCAGCTACAAGGCTGAGATCAGATATAAAGGCGGCTGAAGATGCTTTAATTCAAATTAAGATATTAGAAGTTGAGAATTTAATAATGTTGCCTCAGTGTCACACAGCTTAGCAGAATGACATTGCTGGGATGTTAAACCCACAGCGTTTCAAGGCTCTGCTTAGTTTGAGCTCCAGGACATTTTTCTGTCAATTCCGGCACCTAAGGCATAGTCAGGGATGTGTACTAGTTAGGATGTGTAAAGAAGCAAGTAACTGGTTCCCCTTATGAACTCTGTTGATGGAACAGCCCCCAGTGTGGCATAGCACTGCTCTCTCACCCCTTAGTAAAGTGAGGTGAGTTTTGAAGAGACTTTAGTGCCCCTTGTTTCTTGATGAAGTCACAGAGTGTGCCCTTGCAGGCCTGAAGATCCAGGGAGGGGCTGGTCCTGCCCTGTTCTAGATAGAAGTGAGAAAGGCCATAAATATCCTTTGGGATATGTGAATAGGCCTGAGGAATTCCCACAATTTTTCCAGCTAGTGTTTTAGTGGAGCAACCTGAATCTTAAGTTTTAACCAGGGGTTAGTCTTCAGAGAAGCGATAGACAGCTGGTGGCATTTAAATATATATGTTAGGTTTCACTTTGTTTTTGTTTAAGTAACTACAAAAGACTTCCAAAGCATAAACACTGAGTGTAAGCAATATGCATAATACAATCAGCACAGTGTCAGTGAAGGTGCTAGGAAATCCTTCAGGCTGGATCCTATTTTGTAAACTAGAGGGACATGGACACACACGTGAACACATGGACATTTGCTTGCTATCCCTATTGTGATAGAGTTTCCTGAGCTGCAGGGAGCAGAGACAGATTTCCAATGTCTCCTTGTGCCTGGGTCCATTAGGTCCAGTGGCTTAAGACTGAGGTAGTCCTTGGGTACAGCCTCCGCAGTAATTCTAAGCTGCTTGAAGAAATTCCTTGCTACCTTTGTGGCAAGTGATGTTCAGACACATAAAGGAAGGGCTCTAGACTGTCTCATTTGCCTAGTGTTTACCACCAGCGACACCACTGCAGAAGTAAAGGGCATGGCTGGAGGCATCACTGGGCACTGCGGAGTGAGCTTGGAAGAGTAGGGGGATCTGGCATTTCCTCCTGAAAGGATTAGCCCCTCAAGAGCCCTGCAAGGAAGGAGGTGGCTGAGTGGCCCCAGGGCTGCCCTTGCTCAATAACAAGAATACAGCAGACCTTCAAATTCTGACGTCCTTCTTTGGAAGACATGAGCCTTTCCAAAAACAGCCTGTAAGATTTAGGTCTGCATATGCTGTATGTTGATTTCTGCTAGCCCTAAGGGCATAACTTTTATATAAGCAATTACCCTCTGTCACTAGATAATTATCTGACAGTTAATGAGGTTGCTTCAACTGCACTGTCTTCTCAGATGCCATCTGTAGGCAGGAGGATTCTGACTAGATTTGTCTGGCTTTGCTGAAGGGGATGGTCTTGTGAGAAAGAATTGGCTGGGGCTGAGCTTCTCCCTCGCCTGCTCAGCACCCTGGCCTGTGAAAACTGTAGGTTTGGCCAGTTCTGACCTGTAGTAAAGGACTCGGTGAGTACAACCTAAGAGCTTGACTCATTTTTCTAGTAATGAAAAGTTTTGAGGATTTGAAATTGACCCTTTGATGTTGTGAAATTTACTTGGTTAAAGCTTTCAGCTAGTTATGGTGTTAAGTTACTAATTTTTTCTCTCTCACTGTCCAAAGTTTTGATGTAAGAGAACTATTCTGCTGGTATCTAGAGCAGAGAGGAAATATAGGAAGTACCTTAAGCACATCAGTTTGAGTCTAGATCTGAAGCTCGTAGGATTGTATGTCATGATTCCCATGCAAAAAGAACAATTGATCTTATAGTCACAGACAACATGCAAGATTCTCATATTACAAAACAAAAAACTAAGACATGATGTAACTTAATGTCCCTAAGCCAAAAGCATCTTACTTGAGCTTTGAAAGGCTCCCAAAAATGGAGCCAAATCTTACATGCACTGCTTAACTTGCCCTTATTAATCTCAGTAAAATATGAATTCTCAATGCTTTTGTCATATGAAAACCTGAAACTTCCAATGAAGTTTATTGATCTTTTAAAGTGAAAACTAAGTCTCAGCGGAGTCTGACTGGCTCAGAGGATTGCATAATATACTGATTAATCCATCAGCCATTGCTGTCCCCAGAAGAGAATAGTAGTTCATGTTTGTGCTGTGATGCTCTCTTTTGGCTGGCTCTCAGGGAATAAAAGCCTTGACCCTTAAAGGATTTTGGGCATTGATTTCAAAGTGAGCTGGCACTTGAAAATCAGTTCAGGCCTGGGTGTAAGGCTTTTAATTACTCCTTAGTACTTAAGACTTTTTTTTCTTTTTTTTTTTGCGGGGGGGGGGGGGGTGGTTCTGTTGCTGAGATGCTCCCTTTAGGACCTTTAATAAAGATGGATAGTTCTTTAAGAACTACATAAAGGAAAGTAAAAGGAAAATATATTTCCATTACTGAGAGCACTGATTTTTTTTTTTTTCAAGATAAAAAGAAGATTTCAAATTCTTTGAAAAAATGCAAGGGTGATCCCCAAAGTGTCTCTGTAGCCTGAGTAGCAAACATGCTGTCTTTTTTGTGCTCAAAGTAGAGCATTGCAGAAGCAGCTAGCCTTTTAAGAACAACTTTTTAATTAAAGCAACAAAATGTGCCACTCACCACAGATCTCAAGTGGCCCCCTCCTTTGTCTCCTAAGTAGCAGTTATGATTTCAGCTACTTTATCACCACTTACACTAAGCAAGCATCAGAAAGCAATCAAGACTGAAGGGCCAAAGAATCTCAGATTAATAAAATCAGCCTAGCTGGGAGACTTCATTTGGCATAAAAATAGCAAATAGCAATACCAAGTAGGCCCTGGATTTTTTTTTTTTTTATTGCCAGTTGTTTCACACCATTAAATGCTTTGAAAGAAAGGTACAGTAACTGCAGCTATTATAGGTAAACCTTAGATGAATGTACCTGTCAGAATATAAATGAAATCCTATATCACTTTGCTCATTTTGTTTTGTTTTCCCCATCCTAAATGAAATTACAGAGAATTAAATTTTTGAAGCATGACCATCGCACAGAGAAATCTTCAGCTAAAAGCTGGCCACCTGCAAGAGGTTCTCTTCCTCGCTCCCCTTAAGCTTGTTATTCATTGTCTCTGTTACTAATTAGGTTTTCTGATTTAAACTTAGTTTGCAGCTGATGGATTTTAAAGAATATTGTAAGGGACAGGACATCAAGGTCAATATTTGAAACTGGCAGAGGAGCAACCTTCAGAATACTTATGCTCGGTGATAGACTCCAAAAGGGAGAGCCGTGTAGTGAGCTGCTGACACTCCTCTTAGTGGTTTTTTTTTGCTCTTAAGCCACAGCATGCAGCAAATCGCACTGCTGGTAGTGGCACCATAACTATGAAAGCTGAAAGTGTTATCCATTCAAAGCAGCACCCACTATGTGTGAAAGTCTTCCCTAGACAACCAGGAAATGCTTCTAGGGTGGATATGCAATGTATTTTGTTGCAGTCTAAGGACAAAATGATAAAGAACATAAGGGACAAGGAAGCATTATAAGCATTTTGGATAAACATCAACTGCTTCACTGCTTACTGTGAATTCAGAAATGGAGCTTTGCAAGAGTGAAGGGAGAGCAGTCATAATTGGATCTATGGCTAATTCTGCAGCAGCAAGTTTCAGTCTAATCTTTCATATACCTAAAATAGATAATTCCACTTCAGTTGGTTTTGGAGGCTGGATCTACTTTAAACAGCTCTTTTCTCCTCTAATAGGCCTAAGGACTCCATTGCATTCTCTTGTGATCAAAGGCATTGCTTGGAGCAAGTATGGTGATTGGGGTATGGTCCTCCTCTGGTGTCACAGCTCAGGAAACCCTCTCCAGGACTAACAGTTTCGCTGTCTGGCCCCTGGAAGAGCATTGTCAGAGAATGACTCTATGGTGAAAAGCTACCTTGGTCTTTATCATAAAAAAATAGCATTTGCATGCAGAACATATGCAGTTCAGAGGACTTTCAGAGGACTAGGCTCTTGTAAGCTGCAGTTTTCCTATAGCTATCGAGACTTTGGTTGAGACCATATTCTCCCAGTGCAAGAATAAGTAGTATCCACAGGCTTGCCCGTAAGAACAGTGAGACATGCTCTAACTGTGCTGGTGTGAGCTCATGCACAGTGGTTTATTTATCCCAGGTAGCAAGGGAAATAAGCTTTACTTATGTATCACAACAGGGTAGCCCCCAGTAGAACTGCTGCAGTACGTCACTTTTGCGCTAGAAGCCACTTCAGCTGGAGTCTCCCCTCTCTCCGTGTTCCGGGTTGTGCATTCATGCAGGCAGGGTGGCTTCCTTCCTTGGCTGATATGGTAGTGCCAGTTTTGTAGCAAAGGTCTGTGACTTAAACGTCCAAGGCCCTTCTCCTTCTTCTGTAGCAAACTCCAGACACAGCATGCCATTTCCGGGGCATATTTTTTCCAAAGCTGCGAACAGGTGTTCCTGGAGGCTGGTTAAAACTCTTCTTTCAGCATCATCTGTTGCATCAAAGATATACAAAAGGGCTCTTGGCCAAATCTGCAAAGGTTTTTTTAAGACTTCTTCCTGGAAGAGGGGGATGGTTGGCACTGGAGCTTTACAATCTTCCCTGAGAAAGCTATTAGGTTGTAGTTGTAATGACACAGCTCAAATACAAAGATAAACATGGGATGAAAATCTGAAACAAACTGCAACAAGGTTCAATTAACTTACGAAGTATTCTAGTCATTATTCTTGCATATTTGCTTGAGAAAATTTAGTGTTTAAATATGTACAGGTTTGTTTTCTCATACTGGGATTAAGCATAGGGAATCACTGCTTTCAACCGGTCTTACATCTGTAATTATTGGGCTCACCACAGCAGGCTGATTAGGTCCCCTGGGTACGAAGGCTGTGTGCTGGTCTGTGGCAGGAAAGAATGACTGTTTGCAAAAGCACTCCTATTAATGGAGGCGTTTCATTTGGGAAATGGCAACAGTGGGAGAAATGGAAAGGCTGGGTCTGAAAGCTTAAAAGCTAATGGTGGGATAGGCTGCTTGCTGCAAGAGAAAGGAGAAGACTTGGGGTAGTTGTTGCTGTTATTATTCCAAGTCATTGCTCTTTATTGGATTAGACAAGTCAAAACCCTGTCTAAATTAATGCTTAGGAACAAAACATTTGGAATAAAAGGAATAATATTTACATGATAACATTTGTTTCTCCTCAGATTCTCTGATCTTCTTTACAATTCAGGAAAGTCACATTTTCAAATGTATATAGTTTGGTGTTATATTCAATTCCAGCATGCAAAAGTTTAAATTGGCTTTGAGGCATTGAAACAACTGTTTTGTGATTTTATGAGGAAAACTAAATCTGGGACTGGTACAGACCTACTATGTAATATCCAAAATAGGAAAAAAATGTTGTGGTATTTGTTAAGTGAGATGCACTGATCGCATTGACTTGAGCAATTATCGGCAACCACATACTCCAGCAGAGGCACGTGCTGGGACTGGATGTGGAGATGGAATGTCTGGATCCCATCCCCCTTGTTCTCAGAGAGAGACCTGTCTTAGACAAATCAACTGTATCTGTTTCTTCATCCTACTATGAGGGAGATAAAACTGACCTTGCTCAGGGAAGTTTTATGAAAATCATACCTACCTTTGTATAGTGTGTGAGGGTTGTTAAAAGAGTCTGCTCACCCTAATGTCCCAGTATAAAGAGCTTTTGTCCATAAAGGATGGTGTGTGTGTTCAAAAGGCAGTAGGAATGAAAAGCCTAAGAGACGGAAATCTGATGTAGCCATGCCATCTCACTGGGACAGTGGAGGAAATTCCACAAGGAACTGTAAAAAAATCAAGCAAGCCCCTCACAACTCTTTGTCTGACAATTTGCAGTAGATTTCAGTCTTCATGAAGAGGAAATTACTCACTCAAGAAACATTTAAGACATAACTTGACTAGCTGTAATACCTAGATGTAACTAACTAAATGTTATACCTCATTCTGAGACCATACCAAAATTAAATAAAAAATAGATTAGCTCACATAGCAGTCATTTAGAACAAAAGCAGTTTAATTTATTAAACTTTTACAAATAACATCATATTTTGAACTTAAAGCCCAGATAGTACCTTGCTGTGGCTCATGCCAGAAAGACTGATTATAATATAAACATGGCAACTTGATATGTTCTTATAGCAATGTTTTGTTATTATAAATATGGGCAGCCAAAATGCCTAATGAAAAGAATAATTTAAGCAATAGGCAGGAAAGAACTGAAGTTTGGCGGGGAAAACACAAATTGTGCATCCTAGTCAGTGAACCATAAACGTTGCAGGGATGAAGACATGAAGATTGTTAAATTGAAAGAAAAGGGAAAATGGTAAAGAAAGGATTCAGCAATAATAAGGCAGAAGGAGGAAGAAATGGTCAAAAGCATGACAGACTGTTGAAATAATATTTTCTAGAGAGATGCTTCTTAATTTTCTTAGTCTTAATTTTCCCAAAGCCTTTCGGGCTTTTTATCATTAAGGCTCTGGACTGATATGTACGAATGGATTTACATGCCACAGTGCATATCTGACTGTTTTAGGGGAATTTATATCCATGAACTAGGTCTCTGGACACTGGAAAATAACTTCAGAGAAAAGGAATTTTCAAAATTGCCTTTTTAAAGCCCTGAACCCTGAGCAGGGAGCTGACTAAAGTAGAGAGAGGGAGACAGTGAGGACCAGAGAGTTTGTTTCCTTAGGTCTAGATACCTCAGTGCAGCTCATGAGCACTTTTTTACATCTGCAATTTGTCATTCTGAACACTCTTTTAGGAGTTCCTAGGAGCTCCTATAATGGAAGAAAGTGTTGTTGTTGATATTGTTTTGCTTTTTTTTTTTTTCCTTTTCAAAAGAATTGCTGGAAAAAGATACCATAAAGCTGCCATTACTACTGGTTTTCACACTATCACAGGAACACCCCTGATGCAAGAGAGGTAGGAGAAATTCTCACCTCTGCGAGGGAATGCTAACCCAGCTTCCCCCAGAAGAGCAGTGCTCACAAACCTACCTAAGTGGCTGAATTTGCTTTGTAGGGAAATCTTCTGCCAAAAATCCAGACTATTTCACTCCTTCACATTTTTAAGATTTAGTTATCAAACCAAAAGATGGAAAAGAGGGAACCTTTCAAAGACTGAACTAAAATCTCACATATTCAGAAAAAAATCATTTTGAATTATAACTAATGATAATGGAAGAGGTACAAGGTCTGACACGTGGCAGAATCTGGCTGTCCATTCCCCGATTTTTTCCCCATTTTGTAATAATAATTTATTTTGGGGGAAAAAATATTACCTACAAAAGTAGAAGATTTTGATGATTTTTTTTTTTAGTAAAAAATATTCAGCAATTAAGACTTGTTAAATTCTCATCACCCAAGAATCTTTTCCTCCCCAGATTCAATTTCTTCCCCTTTTTTCCTTAGCAGATGAATCTCAGGCCTTTCCTGGCAGAGCAGCAAAATGTGTTAAGGCTCCAGTAGTAAGAATGGATTAGCTTAACTAAAACGTCACAGTCTGTGACACTTACAAACATGTATGTGGAGTACCAAATTAGAGGCAATCACTTAAAGCCCAAAACAGAGAACTTTTCGATCAATGCCAAAATATACTCAGAAAATTAAATTGTTAAAAGTAATGTTTGGTCCTTCATTTTCTGAAAAACCCAGTAAAGGAGGGAGAGCATGAGAAAACAGCCCCTCCTGCCTCCTGGGGGCGTTTGCTCCCCGCTCCCCGTTTGCTCCTGCCCTGCCTCTCCCACCCCAGCCCCGGGGGCCATGAGCCTGTGCTGGAACCAAGGAATTACCTGGCCCGGAAACTTGGCCAGGGATCGTGGGAAGTTTGCTAGAGGGGAAGCTGCAGGCTGGCTGCGAGCACCACCCTCCCCTGTGATCCCCATTCGGAGAGCCTAAAGGGACCCTTGGACATGTGATTTTTTCCCTGTCACAATTAAAAGGTTTTGTAAGTTTTTAATCTCCAAAACTTCTCTGGGGGAGGGAAGAAGCAAAGTTATAGTGAAGCAGCAGCACGCAAAGCCTTTTAATGTCTGTTATCGTTGGAGTCCTGGCTTGGAGAGGGGCCACCTCGCTGCGCGGAGCCGTGCTGCCAGGAGCTGAGCTGCAGCCCTGGCCAGGGACCGCCGGCCACGCGAGGGGCTGCGCGGGGGCATCGCTGCGCTGCAGCCTCTGTCCTGCCATGGAGGGGCTGCGCGGGGGCATCGCTGTGCTGCAGCCTCTGTCCTGCCATGGAGGGGCTGCGCGGGGGCATCGC
>VZSV01000014.1:5696782-5711930 GCA_013398735.1 Nothocercus julius
GGTCTTACATCTGTAATTATTGGGCTCACCACAGCAGGCTGATTAGGTCCCCTGGGTACGAAGGCTGTGTGCTGGTCTGTGGCAGGAAAGAATGACTGTTTGCAAAAGCACTCCTATTAATGGAGGCGTTTCATTTGGGAAATGGCAACAGTGGGAGAAATGGAAAGGCTGGGTCTGAAAGCTTAAAAGCTAATGGTGGGATAGGCTGCTTGCTGCAAGAGAAAGGAGAAGACTTGGGGTAGTTGTTGCTGTTATTATTCCAAGTCATTGCTCTTTATTGGATTAGACAAGTCAAAACCCTGTCTAAATTAATGCTTAGGAACAAAACATTTGGAATAAAAGGAATAATATTTACATGATAACATTTGTTTCTCCTCAGATTCTCTGATCTTCTTTACAATTCAGGAAAGTCACATTTTCAAATGTATATAGTTTGGTGTTATATTCAATTCCAGCATGCAAAAGTTTAAATTGGCTTTGAGGCATTGAAACAACTGTTTTGTGATTTTATGAGGAAAACTAAATCTGGGACTGGTACAGACCTACTATGTAATATCCAAAATAGGAAAAAAATGTTGTGGTATTTGTTAAGTGAGATGCACTGATCGCATTGACTTGAGCAATTATCGGCAACCACATACTCCAGCAGAGGCACGTGCTGGGACTGGATGTGGAGATGGAATGTCTGGATCCCATCCCCCTTGTTCTCAGAGAGAGACCTGTCTTAGACAAATCAACTGTATCTGTTTCTTCATCCTACTATGAGGGAGATAAAACTGACCTTGCTCAGGGAAGTTTTATGAAAATCATACCTACCTTTGTATAGTGTGTGAGGGTTGTTAAAAGAGTCTGCTCACCCTAATGTCCCAGTATAAAGAGCTTTTGTCCATAAAGGATGGTGTGTGTGTTCAAAAGGCAGTAGGAATGAAAAGCCTAAGAGACGGAAATCTGATGTAGCCATGCCATCTCACTGGGACAGTGGAGGAAATTCCACAAGGAACTGTAAAAAAATCAAGCAAGCCCCTCACAACTCTTTGTCTGACAATTTGCAGTAGATTTCAGTCTTCATGAAGAGGAAATTACTCACTCAAGAAACATTTAAGACATAACTTGACTAGCTGTAATACCTAGATGTAACTAACTAAATGTTATACCTCATTCTGAGACCATACCAAAATTAAATAAAAAATAGATTAGCTCACATAGCAGTCATTTAGAACAAAAGCAGTTTAATTTATTAAACTTTTACAAATAACATCATATTTTGAACTTAAAGCCCAGATAGTACCTTGCTGTGGCTCATGCCAGAAAGACTGATTATAATATAAACATGGCAACTTGATATGTTCTTATAGCAATGTTTTGTTATTATAAATATGGGCAGCCAAAATGCCTAATGAAAAGAATAATTTAAGCAATAGGCAGGAAAGAACTGAAGTTTGGCGGGGAAAACACAAATTGTGCATCCTAGTCAGTGAACCATAAACGTTGCAGGGATGAAGACATGAAGATTGTTAAATTGAAAGAAAAGGGAAAATGGTAAAGAAAGGATTCAGCAATAATAAGGCAGAAGGAGGAAGAAATGGTCAAAAGCATGACAGACTGTTGAAATAATATTTTCTAGAGAGATGCTTCTTAATTTTCTTAGTCTTAATTTTCCCAAAGCCTTTCGGGCTTTTTATCATTAAGGCTCTGGACTGATATGTACGAATGGATTTACATGCCACAGTGCATATCTGACTGTTTTAGGGGAATTTATATCCATGAACTAGGTCTCTGGACACTGGAAAATAACTTCAGAGAAAAGGAATTTTCAAAATTGCCTTTTTAAAGCCCTGAACCCTGAGCAGGGAGCTGACTAAAGTAGAGAGAGGGAGACAGTGAGGACCAGAGAGTTTGTTTCCTTAGGTCTAGATACCTCAGTGCAGCTCATGAGCACTTTTTTACATCTGCAATTTGTCATTCTGAACACTCTTTTAGGAGTTCCTAGGAGCTCCTATAATGGAAGAAAGTGTTGTTGTTGATATTGTTTTGCTTTTTTTTTTTTTCCTTTTCAAAAGAATTGCTGGAAAAAGATACCATAAAGCTGCCATTACTACTGGTTTTCACACTATCACAGGAACACCCCTGATGCAAGAGAGGTAGGAGAAATTCTCACCTCTGCGAGGGAATGCTAACCCAGCTTCCCCCAGAAGAGCAGTGCTCACAAACCTACCTAAGTGGCTGAATTTGCTTTGTAGGGAAATCTTCTGCCAAAAATCCAGACTATTTCACTCCTTCACATTTTTAAGATTTAGTTATCAAACCAAAAGATGGAAAAGAGGGAACCTTTCAAAGACTGAACTAAAATCTCACATATTCAGAAAAAAATCATTTTGAATTATAACTAATGATAATGGAAGAGGTACAAGGTCTGACACGTGGCAGAATCTGGCTGTCCATTCCCCGATTTTTTCCCCATTTTGTAATAATAATTTATTTTGGGGGAAAAAATATTACCTACAAAAGTAGAAGATTTTGATGATTTTTTTTTTTAGTAAAAAATATTCAGCAATTAAGACTTGTTAAATTCTCATCACCCAAGAATCTTTTCCTCCCCAGATTCAATTTCTTCCCCTTTTTTCCTTAGCAGATGAATCTCAGGCCTTTCCTGGCAGAGCAGCAAAATGTGTTAAGGCTCCAGTAGTAAGAATGGATTAGCTTAACTAAAACGTCACAGTCTGTGACACTTACAAACATGTATGTGGAGTACCAAATTAGAGGCAATCACTTAAAGCCCAAAACAGAGAACTTTTCGATCAATGCCAAAATATACTCAGAAAATTAAATTGTTAAAAGTAATGTTTGGTCCTTCATTTTCTGAAAAACCCAGTAAAGGAGGGAGAGCATGAGAAAACAGCCCCTCCTGCCTCCTGGGGGCGTTTGCTCCCCGCTCCCCGTTTGCTCCTGCCCTGCCTCTCCCACCCCAGCCCCGGGGGCCATGAGCCTGTGCTGGAACCAAGGAATTACCTGGCCCGGAAACTTGGCCAGGGATCGTGGGAAGTTTGCTAGAGGGGAAGCTGCAGGCTGGCTGCGAGCACCACCCTCCCCTGTGATCCCCATTCGGAGAGCCTAAAGGGACCCTTGGACATGTGATTTTTTCCCTGTCACAATTAAAAGGTTTTGTAAGTTTTTAATCTCCAAAACTTCTCTGGGGGAGGGAAGAAGCAAAGTTATAGTGAAGCAGCAGCACGCAAAGCCTTTTAATGTCTGTTATCGTTGGAGTCCTGGCTTGGAGAGGGGCCACCTCGCTGCGCGGAGCCGTGCTGCCAGGAGCTGAGCTGCAGCCCTGGCCAGGGACCGCCGGCCACGCGAGGGGCTGCGCGGGGGCATCGCTGCGCTGCAGCCTCTGTCCTGCCATGGAGGGGCTGCATGGGGGGCATCGCTGCGCTGCAGCCTCTGTCCTGCCATGGAGGGGCTGCGCGGGGGCATCGCTGCGCTGCAGCCTCTGTCCTGCCATGGAGGGGCTGCTGGGGGGCATCGCTGCGCTGCAGCCTCTGTCGTGCCATGCGAGGGGCTGCTGGGGGGCATCGCTGCGCTGCAGCCTCTGTCGTGCCATGGAGGGGCTGCTGGGGGGCATCGCTGAGCTGCAGCCTCTGTCCTGCCATGGAGGGGCTGCGCGGGGGCATCGCTGAGCTGCAGCCTCTGTCCTGCCATGGAGGGGCTGCTGGGGGGCATCGCTGAGCTGCAGCCTCTGTCCTGCCATGGAGGGGCTGCGCGGGGGCATCGCTGTGCTGCAGCCTCTGTCGTGCCATGCGAGGGGCTGCATGGGGGCATCGCTGCGCTGCAGCCTCTGTCGTGCCATGCGAGGGGCTGCATGGGGGCATCGCTGCGCTGCAGCCTCTGTCCCGCCTTGCTGTGCTGGCAGCGCAGCTGGACACGGGCTCGGATAGATGCCACGTGGGCTGCTGTGCAGGGAACTGTCTGCAACAGCAGCCTGCAGGAGAGCTATGGGTCCGGCTCAGGGGTGTCTGCATCGGTCTCGTGCTCAGCATGGGTCTACCTCACCTGCCTCTTGCTGCAGACAGGGATGGGACAAAAGGAGAGCTATTTCCGTAGGGTTTTGTCAGGATTTCCTTAGTGCTATCTAGCATGGATCTGTATTCATTCACTTCACTGGTGGCTCTTTGTGTGAGTTAGAGAGGAGGGCTAATGGATGTGCTATTGCAGGATGTGAATATTCATACAAAACATGGAAGCAGGAATGAGTTATAGCCCGGGGATGGACTTAAGGCATGTCTGCTGCTCCGTGGTGCCCACTTTTTACCCTGTCATGAAAATGAAGATGTTTGCTTTCCCTGATGATTCACGTGGTGCTAGAGAAGGTGCCTCTACATACGGCTGCGCTCGGAGGCGTGCAGATGTCTTCACTCTTTAGCCTAGTGCTTTCGAACACGCTGGACCCCAGGGAGCTTATGTACTGTGTCTTGGAAAGCTGTAAAAGCTGATGAAGACTAGTGGTCTTGTATATACATGCAGCAATCTATGTATTTCTAGAAGAGACTTTCTACAGGGGTCCACAAAACAGAAGTGACTAACACCACTCTCTTAGGTTGCCTGCTCCCGAGAATGCAGAGCCCAGAGTAAGCACTGCAGCCTGCTTTAGCTGCCTGGACAAAACAGGGCATAACATTCCCTGGATATAACTCGCTCCCACCTTTGGTGAGGGCCACCTCCGCATCTGGACATACAGTGTTCGGAGAAGCCCATGGGAACAGGCTGGTCACGCGCTTGCCCAGCAGCAGGACAGCTTAACATCCTGGGGGGGGATTTAAGCCCCTCTCAAGCTAGGCAGTAGCTGAGTGGGCACTCACTTTGAAAATTTCGGATTGCAATGTCAGAGGTCTTTAGGGGATCTGACTTTGCCTTGTCAGTGTCTGATGAGAAGTATGTGACAGAGCGGGGATTTCCATTTAAGTGCCCTGTCATCCATCTCCTTGTTTTACTAAATTCAGACCTTGAAAGGAAACTTGTTTTGGAGTGAAATTAATTGTGAAGGGAGGGCTGAAGATAGTTGTTTATAAAGTCTAGGTCTTTGACTCAGAAAGAAAAAAAAAAAGGAATAGGCCACACTGTTCAAACTTCAGCCTGTGAGTGTTGAGAGGTATTTTCTCAGGAAACTGTCTGCAGAAGAACGTCCATTGGTATTTGTTTAGATAAAAATTAATGAGAATTCTTCTTGCATGAAGAACTGAAAAAGATCTGAAATGAAGAAAAAATAGCAGGCCAGAATGTCAGCTGCTTAATGGGTTGGCTTAGTGCATTTGGCCTCGTCAGAACAGGAATGGTCCTGCATCATTTTTTCCTGTATCTTTTTCTTTTGGATATATACATTTATGGAGTATTAATTTTAATCTGATTTTTCAGATCCTGTGTTGTCTTAATATCCCAAATCATCTATAGGACATGTTCTTATACAAGAAAAAAAAACAAACCCTGCCAGCATTGAAGCATGAAATACAATTCTAGATTTATTCCAACTGGGACAGTGGAAGCATAAGAGACTGCTGATTTTACTGAATAAATTCACATTTTGACCTTTCTCTGCTATGAAACTGATAAATATAGCAGAATAGTTTTCAGATCTTTAGGGCAGATAATCTTCTGTTTGAAATGTTACTCTGAGGCATGTTCCTTTTCTTTTATGAACTTTCTCCCCAGCTAGAAAAAAAAAAGAAAAAAGAAACCTTCTAGTCCTAACTACTTTAGACAAGCAAACTGTGAGGGCCTCCAGATGTTTAAAGTGGTTACAAGAAATGCCACCAAATATGACTTTTCACTGCAGGAAAGCTGGGAAAAGTTAGCCAGACTTTGCAATGCTTTGTCCATTGGAAAAAAAAAAAAAAAAAAATCTTCAAAAAGGAAAAGTTCAAAGAAAAAAGAAGCATCTAAAGACAGTAACCTTCACCAGTGATAGTGAAAGAATAGGGGTCTTTGTGACTCAGCGTGTGTCTGTCAACAAAGCTGGTTTACCATGGGTTTAGTGCCATGCTAACATGATGAGGCTGCTGAAAGCAGAGCCAACTTCCAGGACTCCGACTGAGACATCTGCACTTCCCTGAGTGCTGCAGGGATCCGCAAAGGGCTGGCTAGCCCTTGTGGACATTCGTTTTTGAACAAGTCACTCTGTCCCCCAGTCCCATGTCCAGATGGGAGAGAGATTTCTCATTTTATCTTATTTTTTCTCTCTCTTTAGCTTTTGGAGCAACAAGTGTCTCCTGTTACATGTGTGCCTCCTGCCCAACATAGCTGGACCTCTCCCATGAGATGCCCCTCTAGTATGAAGCAGCGTCCAAAGTTAGAAAGAATTTCACACAAAAGGCCAAAAGAACAAGAAGCTTATTATCTTTCTACAACGAAAAGAAGTTTCATTCTACTGTCACAAATTTCAATGTACTAGTCAGAAAATTAGAATTAACTCTTATAATCCTTTTTTTTCTGGTCCTCTGCACATGAAAAAAACATTTTTCCATTTTATTTTTCTATTTCTATAATATTTACAAATCTTATAAGCTATATCTGTTTTTAAATAAATTACGTTTGCTAGTCAGTATGTTTTTTAAACCTATTGTCCCTCTCTACTTCTTCCTAAGTATTCTCAGTAGTGCGTTTGACCGGCCTAGTGTAGATTTTCTTTAAATCCCAGGACAAAATAAATGTTATGGACTTCCTCTTTCTTTCCTTCATGATTCTGTGGTATCATGCTGAGCCTTGGAGATCCTGGTGATAGCTAGAGTTCGGAGGCAGCAGGAGACATGTAACAGTTATCTTTAACATCACACAGCATTTGGACACCGTTGCAGGCCTTTGCCTCTGATCGGCTGAGTAAATACGTTGGAATTAAACTTCTTTGAATGTGCAAAAGAGGACCCATTAGAGAGATCATGGATGTTCTTCAAACTGGTTATATAATCATAAATGTTAATTTGGCAAGCGTCAAGGTGACTTCACAAGAGCAAAACAAAAAGCAAAGCAGCGAAACACGCTTGAGCAGGATCAGATGAGGAAAGCTAGTACTAGTACATCTAGTACTGGAGCATGTAAATCCCGTTATTTACAGAGCATTAATCAGTCAGTGATTGATTTTTAAGGAGAGGCTGGATACTGTGGATAAAGGGTTATTATTATATTAATGCAGATAAACCGGCGCCCTGCAACCTGTCTGGAGAAGTGTTCTGCATTTGTTTAAATAATGAAAATAAAGTAATGAAAAGCTTTGGGAGGCTGGAAAACATTCTCGAGCTTCAGACAGAAGGAATAGTGCTGTGCAGAAGCCATGATAGTCAAAATAAAAGGGGGAAGGGAGTAAGGAAGTGGATTAACCTTTTTTCTTGGTAACTAAATGAAGGGTTGTACCTTCACTTGTGATAAAAGCTCATTAAAGCCCATCAGCAAGTTTATTGGAACTGCTTACATTTGCATAAAATAGTATAACTCTATGAGAGGGGCAGATCACAGCATGCAGTCACCTGGTGGGGCAAGACTACACATTTTTTTTGTCTGTTCTTTATCAGAATTTTGTGAGTTATCCATAAAAAAAGTCTCTTCTCTCAATACATTCCTTTTGTTGAAGAAGAAAAGCTGTAAAACATGGTAATATATATACAGGAGATTAAAAGAAAAAAAAAAAAGCAATGGGGATGCACAACGTCAGCTCTGTTATCTCTGTCCTTTGAACTGAGTGACTTGGAAATAAGACCAAACAAGTTATATTTTTGTCATGTGTATGTATTTATAGTGTAGCCACTGTTGGCAGACTCTGGTCCCTGTAATTTTGTCCCTGTTGGATACTTCAAAAGGCTCTGTCCTGAGAGTTGCATTTGACTTCAGCGACATGTTGGATGCATATACAAATAACTACCTGGGGGTCGCCAGGGCGCTTGGAACAATCCGTCTGAGATGTGAGCCTAGCAAATGCTCTCTGAAGGAAGGAGTCTCATTTCTACCTGGACTTGCTTTATCTGAAACGTCGAAGCACAGACTACATCCATAAAACATTAATTCTTCTTCTTCTTCAAAAAAAAAGCCTTTTATGGGATGAGATCCAGGTAGGCAACCAACAAAGAAGAGGGAAATGCTTATATGAGCTGCAGGGCTGTTTTGGAGATGCACATCTACATACCAAAACTAAAAGAGTCTAAGCTAAAGATATCTCCTTTTGTTGGGTTTTGAAACAAATTGTTAATAATCAGAAAAGAAACCACCTTCCTTTTCTGGAATAGCTGCAGATTGTGTTTTCCAGGATCCAGCAGCCTGTATCATTTATCATATTGTTAAGACTAGTTCCCTAAAAGGTGTCTCAAGAATGCACAGAGTGGGCTTGTGGTTATCATTTGATATAAAACCAGACAGGATGACATTACCTGCCCTGTGGGCCACGTAGGAACCTGATGCCTTTTCCCTTTGGTGAATTTTTAGAGCTCTGACTCTGTGTGGTTGGCTTTACTCTGCACACGGGCTATAAGACACATGGGACAAAGCTGAAATGCTAAGTGTGAGCATGGGATGCCCATTATTCATTCAGCTCTGCTGAGTCACAAATATTCAAATAAAAAATAAAGGCATCTGCTGAGAAAATCACATTTAATTAGAAGAGAATAAAAAGAACATGCTGAATAAAAGACGACTGTAGCTGTTGCAGAAAGGAAGATGAATTAATCCATCTGGGAATTCTCTGAATAATGATTATTATTAATAATACCGAGCACTTAGTAGCATTTTTGGGCCACATTCAGTGCCTGTGTATACTTACACTCCCAAGCATTTTAGAGGAATACAGAATGGAATCATCACAATAAATATAGATTGTAGGTTATTCTTTAGCATCCAAAGTCACGTTTTATTTATGTTAGTTTGATTATCGCTAGCATATGGTATATGTCTTAATTTTATCTTCTCTGTTGAAGATTTTTATTTCTCTCCTGAAAATAAGAAGTCATCAAATAATAACCAGTTGTACATCTCACTAGTTTCTCCTAGACTATTATACAGAATAACAGTTTTCATCTCTAGTGTAATTTTAAAAAGTTCCTTTATGTAAAATGAAATTGCAGGCAAGTTTTTGTATTTTGGTTTCAACAAACATCTTGTTACCTATCTTAAAACCCAGAGCTCTGCAGGAAGTGTAGCAGCACTTCATTTGTTCTTGAAAGCCAGAACAGAAACTAGATCCTGCGCTGTGTAAGTCCATGTAAGCTAAGCACTAAGAAACGTACAAATATTGTATCAACCCATAAAAAGTGTTTGCCGTATATTTCTTCTTTTCCTTTTAAGTTCTTCAGATGTGTCAGTATTATTAGGTAAATTGTTGCTAGCAGCCAGGATCATCCACTGGGCATTGCTCTTCTTATAATGTCTTTGGAAGCTGGGATCTCCTTCTCCAGTCTAGCATCATCTATTTGTGGCCTTTGTTGATGAACTGTCTCATTGTTCATACATAGTATTTACAGATGATTGTCTTAATTCGACTACAACTGAAAATTAATACAGATTAAAGCAAGAATTTAAAGTGTGATTGTTTTCCAGACAAAATCTGGAGGTGCTCACTCTTAATCTGGATAAGATAAATCGATAATACATCATGTGTTCTGAAGTAGTATCTCCCTGTATGGGCATGTTGCTTGTGCAAACAGGAAAATAGTGATCAGGTGTAAAAAATAATTCTGACTCAACTGTTCAAAAAGATTGGTCATGCTACAAACAACATCACCAGGAACATTCCTGGCATGAAGGCATATTTTCCTAGAGAAAATGAGCTTTGAGAGCTTGAAATGTTTGCAAAAGGTTGATTGCTAGCTGGCATATTTTAGATTTGTTTTGGGGAAATGCTTTTTATTTCCACTTAAATGTAAGTCAAGACAGAAAATCCCTAAATACCCTTAGATATAAAGTCAATGCTGACTGTTTTTAAGCTTTCATAGGCTGATGAACTGTCATGTTTCTTTCAGCTGCTCAGTCCCCTTAGAGAAAGGGCATGTCTTTCCAATGCCTTTCCAAAGGCATTGACAGGCGGCAGCCGTCAAAACAGAGGGTTGACTTTTCAGTCGTCTCAGGTTGTTCTTGTCAATGGTGGGAGACCGGTCAGCTCGGACAGACGAGGTGCTGTGTCACCTTTGAGGTGAGCTGGTTCGAAGGGCATTAACCTCCTCACTTAGGGATCTGAGTAATTTTCCTGGATATGACAAACTTCTCAAAAACTGAAGGAGAAAAAACACATTTGAAGCAAGTGTCCTATGGTTACCGGAATTTTTGCCAAAGGCAAAGGGAAGACAGGTTGTGGGTAGCTTCATCTATAGTATGTTTGAAACTTGTATTTCCATGTTTGCATTAATAGTAGAGAAACGTTTTTTTTCCAGAAAACAGGACTAGGACCCTGAGATCCTTTCCTATGTGCTACCAAGACAAATGTGAGATCCCAGTATGGATGACGATGCAGATTCTGACTGCACAGAGGGAAGCTAAGGAATCCCGAAATCTGTCATGCAAGTGTGTGCTGCACATGTGAGCACTAACTGGGAATGAGGAGGATGTGCCACAGGTCCTTCAGTTGTCACATTAAGTGGTTGCTTGACCAGGTTGTTTAAGTGACCTTAAAGGTGTTGTTTACCTGAGAATTACTATTTTCAGAATAACAAGTAGGTTATCTGGAGGAACTAATTTGCAACATGTATACACACACACACACACACACACACACACACACACACACACGAGGCTTTTCTGGCCTTGCTCTGTATTAATTAATCCAATATCTTTTCCAAGTTGGATTTTCCTGTATAAATATGACCAGTTTTGGATGTACAGTTCCTTCTCTCTTTACAGATTATTATTATAATTATTTCACTTTGTATTGCTTCCCACTAGAACAGGAATATTGGACATTGTCCAGCTGGATGTTGGACCCCTGTTGAAACACCATCATGAGGCAGGATCTACTCTTTCACCATCCATAAGTTCAGACACTGGGAGCCGTGTCCTGTGTTACAGCAGCCATCTCCTGCCTCCCAAACAGGCTCTCTGGGGAGAGAGGTATGTTCAGAGAGAATCCTCCTACCTCCAGGCTTAGGTACGTGCTTCAGGGTAAGATGAGTTGCCTTCTGGAGCTGCCTGGCTTTCTTCATCACCGAAGAGATTCCAGACAATTTGCATATATTAAACACCTACTTTTTAGGTTAGGTTGCTTAAAATTAGGTGAGAGAATCTTGCCTCAGGTAGTCAGTGGCTTCATAAATTAGTTTTCATAAATCATAGATGTAGAGAATAAACCACTTCTGGAGGACAAATGATACTACAATATTATTAATACCCCTAGTGGTCCTGAGAGCAAAAGTTCCCTCTCTCATCGAGCCTGTTTATATTATAAGGTGTTGGCTAGAGAAAATGTTTCTCACTGCATGTGTATCATATAAATAACATCATATAAATAACAAATGGGACCTCATCACAAGAATCATTTTCATAAGTTAAAACTTGTTTGAAGGAAAGCTTTAGACCATTCCTCTAATTTGTAATGGATTGGTTTCCTGTTTGTACAATAATTATCATTTCAGAGAAGACTTTTTGTTTGCTCAGAAATTGTAAATCTTAACTCTAAGAAATGCTTGATTCTATCTTCTGCAGTATCTTAACAAAACAATTCTTACTTGCAATTACAATTGGTAAAATAAACTTCTAGTGCTTTTTCCTATAATAATAATTATTATTATAGAGTAATAATATTGCTTTCAGTAGAGCCAGTGAATCTGGCAGATAACCTTGCAGATTTAATATATTCTCATGCTTTATTTAGAGAAGAGTTTGCCAAATTTGCTTTATTCTTACAGGACAAAGTTCCTGAAAACACCTGGGAGTCGCAAAGATCATAGTCTGGAAATGATGAATTGCTGAAATGCAACTGAAAAAACAGTTTGGAGACCTGAATTCATTTGCAGGTGGTGAGGCATGAGGAAAAACAACATAGCAGACTCTGTAATTCCTTCATGCAGGTGAATTCCTCTATTCTGTAAAGACTCATTAACTTCAGACTTGTACAATCAGTACTTAAAAATTAGGAAAAAGAAAAGGATAAACCTAGACTTATCTCCCATTTTACCACTGCCATTTTACATAGGAGAATAAGATTATAAAACTTCTGCCATACTGAATTTGCCTGTTGGAGCGGGGAGAGTGGAGTGCTTCAAAAGCAAGACACCAGGAAAGAGAAGGGTCTCTATCTGCATCACCACCAGCATCAGTACCACTTGCTGGGCTGTAATCCCACTATGGCAGCATATAAAAAAAAAAATCTCCTTTGCTTAGACTGAAGCAGGACTCTGTTTATGCCTCCCAAGCGGTTTATCTACATTATCACATATATATTCCGCCCCCTCCTCCATGGTATCCACTCCTCAGAACATCTTCCTCTCCAAGTCAGATTGGAGGAACTGCAGTGACAACACAGGTGTTTTGCCTTGCAGGTCCTGATGACATTTTGTTGTGTGCAGATCCGGGATGGTTTAAAAGGCATGTTTGTAGTTCTGTCTCCTATTTAATGGCCTGTTACGCAGAAGTTTACAAGCTGGGAGAACACAGAAGTAATAAATTTTTCTGGCATTATTTATTGTTTCTCTGAGTATATATGTTAAAAGGGGATTAGTTAAAAATGGCTTTCAAATTACTGTTTTAGACAAATAGGAAAGAGAGAGGCAACAAATGCAACCTCTGCTTTGGTAATGAGATAAATATTTATCCAGTGTTTGGAGCGCCTTGAAAGAGCTGCGCAATACTGAATTTTTAGCTTGTTGTCGAACTCTTGGAGTAGTAGTGTTTCTGCTGAGTCTGTCTTTTGAGTCTGTTTTTAAAATGAAAATTTCTGTTTCAACCCCAGATTTTGTAGTATTTTCTAACTAAATTAGTAGAGGAGTAATATTATTTTAATATCTGAAGGAAATATGTTGCCATTTCTGAATTCCTTCCTCCTTGTTCCTCTTCAATGCATTGCAAATGCTTTTTGAGTAACACTATTAATTTTGAATTTTGAACTGCGGTGGAAACATTTTTTTAAGCAAATGAGGTGAATTAATTTTGTTTAGCTCTATCTTTGATTTTCTTCACAGATATTTAATTTGTTCTTTGACAAGGAGAGACTTAAATTCAGTGTCTTATTTTGAAACGTAGAAGTGTCAAAGATTGAGCAACTGCTTTGCAGGAAGACTTTTGAGAGAATTTACCTGTCTTGCTCAAAAGCCCTGTAAAGAAGGGAGGCTGTTTTTCCACGGGCTGGTTGCTGGCAGCTGCTGTCTTCACAAATAGCTTTGACAAATTTAATCCCTTCCCCAAAGACCATAAAAGTCAGAGAGAAAACTGTCAAACAGTCTTGTTTGGTTTACTTTTAATATCTTTTCCCCATATCTCATTTTTAAAAACAACTGAATTGTGTTTCTGCAACTCCTAGACAAATAAAAGTCAGCTGGCAGCAGACATTCAACACAGTATTTCAACACAAATTGTTTATACCTGGTTACGTTTTAAACATTGAAAACTGTGTCTTAAAATAGAAAGATGCAGGGAAAATTAACACTACATCTGGCACTCACATATCCTCTATCTACATTTTGGGTTTGGAGCATCCCAGATGCGTAATAGTTGAAGAAGGAGGAAGTGTGCAACATTCTTGAAACGTTTTTCAGGTCTGTTTTCTGCTATGGAGATTCCCTAAGGAATCATTGAAGGGACACAAAAGGGATAGAGACTGCCAGGAAGATTTCACTTGACAGTTCAAGACACTTTTATAACCTGCCTCTATATGTTGCTGAAGGAAAGAATGGCTTAGAGCAGCCAGGTCTGAGTCCATCAGAAGGGAGTTTTGCCAGCTGGCCAGTCAACAGTGAGGAGGATGGGGCCGGCCTCTTTTCAGTGGTGGCCACTGACAGAACTAGAGGAAACGGCCACAAACTGGAGCACCAAAAGTTCCACAGGAACTTTAGGAAAAATTTCTTAACAGTGAGGGTGCCAGAGCCCTGGCACAGGCTGCCCAGGGAGGCTGTGGAGTCTCCTTCTCTGGAGATCTTCCCAACCCGCTTGGCCGCAGTCCTGAGCCACCTGCTCTAGGTGACCCTGCGTGTGCAGGGGGGTTGGACTAGATGATCTCTAGAGGTCCCTTCCAATCTTAGGCATTCTATGATTCTATGATTCTAACAGGGTAGTGTGACCTTCTGTTTCCTGTGCAACTTGATGGGGAAAAGACAAATAACTTTTCTTCCCCTGAATTCAGAGGTTCCAAGGAACAACACATCTAAAGAAGACAAGGCTCAGCAACCCTCATTTTGAATTCCCTCTGAAATTCCTGACCTTATTATTGTCCTGGTTGAGGGCTGGGTAAGCACTAGCCTTCATGTTCATTAGGGATCTACTTGTAGAGGCTTTTCATCCATGGCACTATCCTCCAGTAACTAACGGGTTTGTTTTAAAATAATGGATTTTGATGAAACCATCTCTCTTTTGAATTGCTGGGCAACTTTACATCATAGGAACTGTTACATAAGAGGCCCAAATCTCTCTGTTTTGTGCGCACAGATTTGTACACCCCAAATTTTTCCAGTGTTGGGCTAAGCCTAAGGTCGTCTGCTCGCGGTAGGACTGCACATGAAGTGCATGACAGTAATGCTGCCTGTCCTCTAACTTTTCTCTGTTATGTCCAAATAGGCTGTAGGCTCTTGGGGACTCCCCCCTTCCGTGTGGGTATGCAGCGCCGGGCACATTTGGATCAGTGGAGGCCTGGGATGCTTCAGTGCTATGAGCTCTGGTAGGAAGGGTCAGGATGTGATGAGCAGCTGCAGGTCCCTTCCATTTTGCTTCTAAATGCTCCGCCTTCAACTGCCATTAGCAGAGGTGTAACAGATGGACCATCAGGTGCATTTGTATTTTAATCTTTCTCTAAGAGGAACATAAGGGCCTGAAATATTCTATTAAGCAAATGACTGCAAATGAGGTGTGAAGTCCCTAATCAGGATATGTGCCTTATTCTGCCATTTGTATTTCTCTCACTTCCAAACCCTTTCTGTTTTTTTCTTCCTTTCTTTCTTCCTTTCTTTCTTCCTTCCTTCCTTCCTTCCTTCCTTCCTTCCTTCCT
>VZSV01000014.1:5712315-5739900 GCA_013398735.1 Nothocercus julius
TTTCTTTCTTTCTTTCTTTCTTTCTTTCTTTCTTTCTTTCTTTCTTTCTTTCTTTCTTTCTTTCTTTCTTTCTTTCTTTCTTTCTTTCTTTCTTTTCCAGTAGACATCAATTAGGTGGGGGCTTTTCATTTTAAACATAGAGATTTTTGCTTGGCCTGCTAAGGCTGTCAGGTCTAGTTTGCTGCTGAACAATTCATGCTTTGGTGCTGGACAATGCATGAATGTTTAAATTGCCTGAAATGTCTAATTGAATTATCCTCAAATTACAAATCAAAATAGGAAAGGCTGTCTCTGGCTCACAGGCTCGTTCACTTAGATGTGACTGCCATGCTGCTGCTTTTCTTCATATTTTCTTTTTTGCTTCCGACTGTGATTGTTTTAAATGAGACCTTAAATACTGAAAGCATTTCTGTCTGTGTGTGTGGGGGAAGTGATGCTGAACTTAAAGGGAAATTTATTCACATTCCGGCTCAGAGTTCTTTTTATGCTGCACAAAACCAATTTCATCAAATTTATATCAATGCATATGAAAGCAAAACAGCCAGCTGCTATTTACAATGAAAATTCCTTTTTCTTTTAGCCACAGATATATATTTTATAAAATACTTCTAGGCAGATACATAAAAGTATCACTTTAATGTTTTTTATGCGGGCTCACAGATTAAGGAAACTAACAAACCTGAAAGATTTGATGTATCTAACCAACATTTATAATAAAATTGATTTGTTACAGCCTTGCCATTTATACAGTAAATTGGAAAATAAAGCCTGTAGGACTTTAATTTATAAATTGTCAAAGGACGTGAAGGGGGAGATCCCAGGTGTCCCAAACATTTGCCATGTCCAGCCCTCCCCCGAGCAGTCGTATTATTTAGTAGTTTTCATCCATGCTTAAAGTCAAATCGCAATTTTTCGGTTAGCAGCTGTTCTGCTGTGTTACAGTCTAATCAGATTTGCACCAAATACTCTGTTGTTCACTGAAGAGTGCTCATGCTATGGTCATTTTCTACGATATTCTCGTTTTGGTTTGTGTGACCATTTCACTGTGATAAAGCATCCAGATATCTAGTCAACTGGCACTAAATTATGAGTTAATAATTTTATTGCTAGTGTGACTTGAGGGACTCACCTGACTTCTAGCAGGACCGTACCCTGTATCCGTCAGTTCCCGCTCGGTCAAGGCACTCTTCCCTTCAAAGTGACTTATTTCTTTTTCCACTGGAGACTGATTGTATGGATGTTACACCAGTAGATTTGACACCTGAAGCTGAAGTATTTTCCTTCTTAGTGTTCACAGAGTATTTTAACATGGAAGTTTTCTTTTGCAAAATATACCTGATGATATTTAAATCTGCTGGACATCACATTATGTGGCATAATGCTTATTGCTCTAACTCATTAAACTGCCATCTGATCATTTTTATTAGTGCTAGCTTGGGGTTTGTTTGTTTTAGGGGACTCTAACCTGGATATGAACTGAAATGGAAATGACATTGGAAAACCATTAAGGCCTAGGAATTAGGCCGACAAATTTTTGTATTCTGAAGGAATGTAGGAATGAAGCTCATAGGTGGCAAAGTTACTTGAGGAGTTACTTGAGGCTCCTTCTGAAATCAATTGAGGAAGAAACACGATCTGAGATGATGGTTCAGGTTGCTGAGAAAATCTTGACTTTAGTGATACCTTGTGTAGATTGTGTTCCTCACTCACGTGTCAGTTAAAGGATAAAATTAGGAGTGATGAATCCTGGCCAGAGGATCCAGACTTCACTGCCGTCAATCAGTGTAGACCTACTGAGGGGCTGATCCATAATTTCCCTTTGTTCTTATGTGGAAAAAGGAGGATGCCGTCCGCACACAGTTGCACAAAAATGAAGTGACTAGTGTGTCACCAGAGTGAGTAGTAGGCAAGAGATAACAATGTCACTCTTAAGCATTATTTTATTACGAAAACTTGTAGAACCTTTTGCATAATAAAGAGAAAGGGCTTCTTAAGGTTTGAGGAAGCTGCAGCAATTTGCTCATGTATGGTTCTGTGAAATATTGACTTTTGCATCCAATTTTCCCTCAACAAATGATTTCCTCTCCTGTGCCTTCATGTTCCATAGTGCTCTCATGTAAGAACCACTGTAGGTGAGGACATAGAAAGCTGGCTGATGCAATCAGTACAGCAGGAAATATGAGATGATAAGTTTTGAGGATAAGAAAAGTGTCAACATCTAGCACCAGTATTGCATTGTTTATATCTTGAACTGAAACTACAGTCTTAGACAAAATTAAACCCTAACCCAGCCAAATATAGGTGTGAACAGTAGCCACAGGTTGTTCTGCAACCAGAATACAAAATATTTTTAAATAAATAGGGTTAGTTTAGGCAATATGAGAAGAGCCTAAATAGGTACTACCTTCATTCCTCTGTTCAGTGTTTCTCCTCAGTGTATCTCTATTGTCAGCTATACAATCAACAGGACACAAGAAACTTTTTACAAGTACATTTTTATTTAAAATAAAAATTAATTATGGTGCCTTTTTAAAATAGGGTACTGCACAATCTGTATATGCAACACAGTTTTTGGTACGGAACATACTTATTGAGCAATATCCTTAGATACTAAATATACATTAATGGCTTGTTTGAGAAACATGACAACATTAATTCAGATTTTTTTTTCTCTTTAGTCATTTAACCACTGATACAGATTTCCTATAAACAATATTTGTTTTCATCTGTACATGTGGTACACAGTCAAGAAGGCAGATTTTAGAATATTTACATTCATGCATTGATTTAAACACACTATTTTTCAGTTTAAAATAATATATTTTTGTTTGTACAGATGCAGGGAGTATTGTAAATATATATCTATCATAGGCCTGATTCTCCATTTCTTGGCAGCATCTATGGTCATTACCCCTTCAGAGCAGTTAGTCCATACTTGTTTCACATGCTATACATGACCATATGGCATGCAAGGCTGGACAATTAAGCCTGAATATAGATATATATCATTCAATATATTTATATCTTATACTTAGAACTCTCCTATTTTTCTTTCCATGTCTGTTTTTGCAGCATCTGTCCAAGGTACAGATGCTTTCCTGGTTGCACTTCTGTGTTGGGTCTGAGCCAGGAAGGGTTGCAAGGTTGTGGCTCCCTGCAAAGCACTGACACCTCCAGCTCCTCCTGGCATCACCAACGAAACAACATTTGCAGCTCAGGCCCTGTAAAGTGCAGTATCTGCTTGTGTCTGCTAGTGACGATGCGTATTTAATTAAAATGGGTTTTCAGAAGAAAGTTCAGAGTTAATCCTCTCCCTCAGACTGAACAGAGCAATTTGCTGTTGCATGGGTAGGTCTGGCTGTGTTCAGAGGTGTAAAAGCAGAGCAGTTACATCCCTGCAGAAAGGGGCCTCCTTGCACCTGCTGAGGATCTGCCCATCCTATGAACGGAGCTATGCTGGGCCTTGCTAAGCCTCATATTTTGGAGGCTAAAAATAAACTTGAAATGCTTGTAAAGTGGTATTTTGAAGTAGCAGCTCCATCCTTAAAGGGTCACTGCTGGAGTGAAGCCCTTATTCATCAGGACTATTCCTTTACCTTTTGAATTTAATTATAATACAAGAAGGAAACACACAAGCCTCTTTCGTAAGGGCTTCGCAGGTAGCCTGCAGAGCATGAAGCAAAACCAGAAGACTTTAGAAATCTTTTCCACAAAGTGCCACCATCCTGGCCTCTCTGTGCTGAAAACTTAAATCTGCTTGCTCTATCCTTTTCCTGGGGCTTTTCTGGAGATCAACTTAAATTTGGAAGGAATGTATTTAGAAAGCCAGGAATCTAAGGTAGAGCTATCTCACGCAGAATTTCCTCTCTATTCCTGCTGTGGAGCTATGCAATTGCTGGAAACAAAGACCCTGGAAAAGCAGTGGGAGCAGCTCGCAGCCTGTCTGTTGCTCTTCTCTTGTGGCCATGGAAAATGAAAAGAAATCAAGGGGAGCACCTATTTATGAGATAGTTTGGCCCACACAGTTAGCTAAATACTATGGGGATGGTGATTTTAACATGCCCAAACATTTCTTCTTCTTCTTTTTTTCTTTTTTTTTAAATACTAGGATGTTGAATAAAATACTGAGCAGTGCCTCCTATGTAATAAGACACATCCATATCTTTGCCAGTGCTGTCACAAGGCCAGTATATATTTATATCATGATTATACAGAGGGGCAAACTGAGGCACAAAAAGGCAAAATTGCTTGCTGGTAAAACAGCAGATCAGCAGTGGAGTTGAAAATAACACCTATGACATATGGATATCTCTTAAAAATGTCCTTCCTCCCTGCTCTACATGAAGATTTGAACGTTTATGTTCTGCTGCAAAGATCTTTAGATGTCTGGGGAAGGTTTGCTTGTGGGGAATGCCATGCATCAGGATTTTCTCTCAGTGAAGACATTTAATCATTGACAATTCTGAAGATGAGACTGTGTTCTGTGGCCTTTTCTTTAGACTTTTTTTTTTTTTTCAAAAGCAGACACAATTTCATGGATTTATTGCGCCACAAATCCTTTCTGTTATTTTGACCTTATAGAACACACCTTTAAAGCTTTGTTAGAAAATAAAATCAACAACCTTTAGGAGAAAGTGCTAATCCTGAGCCTGTATCATGCTTAACCCATCTGCACTCATACTTTATACTCTCAGCTCAACATGCAACCAGTCTCAAACGATGCCACATTTATGCAGAAACAACCAAAGTAAAAAAAGGAAAGGCAAACATAGGTTGGTAACTACATCAAAATTATTGATATCGCTTAAAAATATTCTAGAAATATACTTGAAATATTTTTATTATAATATTTAGGGGCTATGTGCCTTAGGCAACCAACATTTGGAATAATAGAGTCAAAATGTAGATTCTGTTATTTTAATTCCACTTTGGATCTAAGAACATATCAGTGTATTTTGTACAAGCACACAATATAAATATGGCAGGGTATGATGATACTCTTGGGCTTACTTGTTCCCTTCCACTTTTATCATTGCTTAACTTCTCGGCAAAGTCTAGACTTTTAAAAATAATTTTATATAGCTTAATTTCTACATATTGATGACAGGCTAAAAAGCTAAAAGAGTAACTCCATAAATTCCTCAACAGTAGTATATAGCAGCATTTCATTTTTATCTTTGAAAAGATACTTGTATTTACATATGCCTTATTGTTCATTAAGAAATAGAAAACTAGAGATGGGCCTGAGCTGAAACTGCTGATTTGAACATCCCAGAGCTCTTTTTTTTGTGGGGAAAGCCTGCAGAACATCATCTTCTATTGTCAGGCCAAACTCTAAATACCAGAGATAGACCAACTGCAGACAGGAATGTGTTCAAAATCAAGACCTAATTTTTGCAGTTCAGGCACATCTTTATATAAGACTGAAAGTATCTATATTTTGCAGTACTGACAGACTCGAAGGCTGGAGTGCAGTCACTGTACAGAGCGGGGCTGGGCTGGCTCACTTGAGTTACTCCCAGACTCAGAGACTGAGTGGTTTTGAAGCTTGATGCCCAGACAAGAAGCCGGTGTGGAAATTTGCCTTTCACTGCATTGCTACTTTCAGCACAGAGGTAAATGGAGACATATACATGGAGGTATGACGCAAAAAAACCTTTTAGAAAGCAGAGGCTAATCTCTGGTCTTTATCCTAGGGGTTATGTACTGAGTCTAACCTGAGATCCTAATGAATTTGGGTGGATTGAGCTTTGCTTTAAGTTATCTGCAATCCACAACACAAAAAATACAACATTAAGCTAGTATGTTGAATTTGGCACACTTGGCAGTCCCCCTTCAGAGACTGAGTTAACACGGGCACGTCCAACTTACCGGTTCCTCATAAACGGTCCTCTGAGCCAGCCCTATCGATGTCCTTGGTAGGCTAGTTCCAGAGACTCAACACTTTCAGGAAACAACACTGATCAGTGAATGCAGACGACTTCTTTTTCAAAGTGCTGATAGTCTTTCAACACAATCCTGCCCAAATAGTCACTTCAAAATGTAAACAAAATCTTTCCTGGAGGGGTCCCTGGCAAATCAGGACGATGCAAACACAGAGAAATGTAGAATTTCACAGAGAAAAGACTTGTTATAGATAAAAAATAAAATGTGATGAAAAAAAGGAGGCTGATTATGAAGTAGTAATGTTCAAAGCACCTCTTAATATTATCTTTTTTTCATTAGCGATGTTAATTGCTAAGATGATATATCTTGATTTCTTTTGCCTGGAAAGTCTTCCGCCGTGAAAATTGCATAGTCACGAGACTGCAGACGAATTTCCTGGGTTAAGTCACAAACTCATGCAATTTTTGGTTGCTTGATGGCTTAACAAAAACCTTTCTCCCTTTTTTTTTTAATAGCAAAATAATAAGAATAATAAGAATGAATGAACTAAGCATACAAAGCTACTAGCTTGTAAGTGAAAACTCTGCGCAGGCTGGAGAAGCATGTAGGTGACAACTTCCACCCTTGAACCTCAGACCCATTTATAATAAGTTGCTGCCACTCTGGCAGATCACCTCTTGATCCAAAGATCCTATTTAAGCAGCTTTTGCTTAATCAGTCCAAAATAAAAAAGTGGGGGGAGAGGAGGAGAAGAAGAAAAACGGAAGTCATTGCAACGATGCTTTCAAGAGATGTAGCATGCAATGCTGACGTCTTTGTGGGGCCTTTTCTCCAGGCGGCCCACATGGGCAAGTTTATCCTCCCATGGACAAGCAGCTGGCCTAAAGAGCAACCTGCTTTTCTCTTCCGAATCCCTGCTGCAGGCGCTATTTCTGAAATGAAGTCCTTGGCCACAGATCGCCTCTCCTTTCCTTAGTTCACCCACCTTGCATACTTTGTGTGTGTGCTTCTAAAGTTTAACACCTCCTGCGTCTGGAAGAGCTTTCAGGAATTATACGACTGCGTTGTTATCAACTGTTTTGTTGTTCAGGGAGGAGGTCATTGCATATTCAGCTCGACTGGTTCCATTCTCCTCTTTTCTCAGTGGTTTCCTTGGGTGATCACAGGTTTGATGGTGTGTAGGTGGGGTGGAGGGAAAAGAAAGGACAAAGATAAACATCTTCTTTATCAAAACAGATTAACTTTTAAGATGCATTATAAGATTGAACTTTTACACTCTGTTTCTTTCTGAGCACAGGTCAAATCAGGAGTTAAATTTTTTCAAGCCCTATGGCCTCCCTAGAGCATGTGGGTTCTGATACTGAGGCCACGTCATAGTCTGTTGGTTTCCCTATGCCAGTCAAAGCAGCAGAGCGGGTTGTGGGTCAAATGAAGGTTGCTGGTCTGAGAGCTCTGCTGCCTGGGGCCTGCACACATTCCTGGCTCTCCTACCGCCTCCATACCTGGCGTGGAGGGAGCCGCCTGAGGCTTAGCACGTGGTTCAAGCTCTGTCATGGGGTTGTCCTACGCCTCCCTTTGTTGAAAAAGAGGTATCTCTTTCGAATGTAAAATAATTGAAACCTGCAGTGGGGGCACTGATGTCCACTGAGGGTTCAACTCTCATCATAAAACCGCTGTGTTCAGCTGCTAGTATCAGGACTTGTCTGATGAAATGTAGGTATGTGCCGCTGTGATCACCCCAAGCTCTTTTTACAGTTAGTGGAGAGAAACAAGTAATTTTAAAACATGATTCAGTTCTACCTAAAGTGGATACTTAAAATAAGTCAAATGCCTTGTGTCCAAGGCATTCTTATTTTTTTAAATTGTCCTCAGAGGAAGCACAGTTTAGTAGCTCAGACATAAAAGCCCATGTTGCAGATGTCTGAGACAGGTAAAACAATATGTTTAGTGACTGGAAACACTGTGCTTGCTGTCTTTTACTGGTCCCCCAACACTAGGCATGGAAGCATCCACCGTTTTGATTTTTCTTTAGTAGTCACTGTCACCATTTGGTGACACAATCCAGATCCTTCCACAGTAACTGAGACAGTTCAGGAAATACCCAGCTAGTTTAAAAAACTAACAAGAATCTGCCAATCCGTGAGCAAAAACATCTTATCTGATATTTCAAAATGACTCTGAAGAGAGGGACCTGAGCACAAATCTTGCAATGGACATGTTATTTCAATTAAGTGCATCCCCCACAACTTCTCTCCCCAAAGTGCTATGGCCTTTATTTAAAGCTGAAGTTTTTTATACAGTAAGAGCAAAACTTTTGCACTTTTCATACAGATATTTCATAAAGAAGTTGGACCCACATGTTACTCTCTTGCGTTTGCGGTGTTTCTAACAGCAAAAGGAGGACAAGCTAAACAAATGTAATATAATGGTCAATCTGGGCTATTGATTTTGATGTAATTCAATTAAAAAAGCAATTAATACAAAAATAGTTAATGACATTTAATTTCAGCAGAGAAAAGCATTAGTGAAAGATTTATGGAATCTGATGATAAGAAGATAAATTCGTTTTATTTGTAATCACAGAGTACTTCTCAATGTGATATCTTACATCGCCCTTCAGCGGGTAAGACTTAAGGCTTGTTAATATTAACTCTATTTCCATCTGTTAGAGAATGGAAATGGAATTGGAAGGGAAGACTAAAAGCTTTGCTGAACCCCTTTTGAGCAGTTGACATGCTGTGCCTGTCAGTATCTGACATAACTTCCTGCAGCTCTGTCTTTCACAACATTATAAAGCATCTGTCCACCTCACCACATTTCTGATAAGGGGAATGGAGAATCTGACAGCAATGTTTCTTGTCTTGTTTCTTCCTAGAGAAGAAAAATGCTTTGGCTGCCTTTAAACTTCCTCTTGTTTTCAAAATCCTATGAAGGGTCAATAAGTGAGAAAATTTAGGCGGATCCTAGCTTCTATCTTTTGTCTCCTATTTGTCTCTTCTTTCAATATTTTGGTGTCCACAGTCTTTCTACTCATCTCCAGCTCCATTTTCTCTTCCTGTCTAGCCTTGCTCTTCTTTCTTCACTTTAAAAAGTGCCTTTTTTTCTCATTCTATTTACATTTTTTTCCCTATAAGTGATTTCAAGAATGACTTAATTATTCCTCCTGAAACTCTGTCTTTTTTTTTTTTTTTTCCTTTCTTCTCCCTTTTCACTTTGGTTTCATTTCCCAAAAAGCATGTTTTCTCTTCTCACATCCCCAGGTATTTCTCCCAGCGTGAAGCCAGCCTGCCATCTCATTGGGAGCTTCAGAGACTCCCCTGCTGCAGTTAGATCTCTCTGGAGACACTGCTGGAGGGGCAGTCAGCAATGTTCTACACCTGCTACTAGATATGCATTGAAAGTGTATTTTTTCAGATCTTGAAAATATTGGAATGGAGATTTTATCAGGGTACTCCTGACTTTCTGCATTCCTGAGATCCACTTCTGTCTTATCGACTGTTTAGGGTTAGCACTGGTAAAACAAAACAGCTGTTTTCTTTGGTCTCGGTGAAATGCCCATTTGAGGCATGCATTTCTTTGATTTTGGCAGACACTAAAGTTCAGGCTTGAGGAATGCTCCATTTAACTCCTTCACTCATTTTATTCCCACATGGACGACAGACGGAGTTTGGGTCAAACTTGCCTCTCTCTTGCACCATTTAAATCATTGACTCCATGGAGGTATATGCACTTATCACAATGATTAAGATTGATCTATGTATTTAGAAATGCAATGTCCTTTCAGTCTGTTGAATTTTTTAAACTGTGCTTTTTTGTTAAAGCAGTAGCTTGTTTTGTGTCTCTACCTCTGTGTGTCACTAGTTCTTTTTTTTCAGATTTTAACTGCTCGAACCTGTTTAAAACTGAAATACAAGTATACTTGTTTTTCTGCTTACATACAAAGGGGAAGCCTTTTATCCCATTTTATGCCTGATAAGGTAGGTAATTCATGATCTTCCTACACATAACACCCTAAGCCCCTTTTCAGCTGAAGCAGTGTCGCCCTGTATTCATGCACTTCCATTCTGTGTTACTCTTCATTGGTAAGATGGATGTTTCAAATTAGTGAGGAAATAAGCAGGGAATAAACATTCATGTCTGTGATATACTCACTTGGTGGCAGGCGAAACGGGCTGTTTGCAAGCAAGTGATTTGCATTGCTTTACAGTGTGTTTTGCTACACATTGTGCTTTGATGTTTAGCAAACAGATTGGTGCAATCTTCATGCAAAACATCTGCAAATGAAAGGTACATGCAACTCTGCATAGCTTAGTATACACCTGAAATGATGTTTCAGAGTCCATAATGACCTCTCCACCATGTATGCATTAACTTGCATGTATTCTACAATCAAGAAAGAATCCAACAGACATTTAACAGTGCATTTCACACGGTAAGCTTCAATTTTAGATCAGGTTCCGATCACATTACATGATAAATCTTATTTGGCAAAGAAGTTCATATTGGTGCTGTACCAGCTCTCTGCAGAGCCGTGTGTAAAGGTCAATGCCACAATGCACATCAAACAGAATTTGTATGTTCTGTCTTTAGAAAGTTTCTTAAAGAAAATGAAGTTTTGGATCCTTGATCACATTGAGTCATGAAAATCAGTTGGTGTGTTTGACAAAGCCCTTCCTGTCATCTCTTACTGTTGGTCTAAATTTGGCATAGCCCTACTGTCGGTAATACAGTTCGGCTGGTAGAGTACAAAGGAAGGGTCTCAAATGATTTATCTCACATTTACACATTGAAAAAAAATCTCTTTATATGACTTTTTAAACCAAATCAAAGAAAAGCTGAGAGCATTGTTCCTTTAATCAATCAAATATTATGCCTTATTCCTCAAGGCTTATGAAAGCTTTGAGGAGGAGAAGGCCACCTAGAAATGGGAGCAGAAGTTTGCTCAGAATATTAAATAGTAAGAGGGTTTAAAAGACACAACACCATCCCATGCAGCATTCACATTCTTCAAGTTGCTTTGAAGAGATGAGTTAAATAAAAATCTGCTTTTTCTGACAGTCCACATTGCGAAGCCCCTTTCCTGAGCACTGGCCTCCGCGGCAGTCACTGCTCAGCATCATGCCCACGGCCAGCAGGCGAAAGGGAGAAACAGCCGACCAGTTTCAACTGGGACCTGGTTGCAACCCAGCCGGGGAAGAGGGGTGACCTTGTGCTGGCAGCAGAGAAATGCAGGGATCTTAAATTCACCTCCTTCTGAGGTGCAGATACCTTACTCAGCACTGCCAGGAGACACCTGCCTCCACTTGTGATTTGCTGCCCTGAATTTTCTTCTGAGGGAAATGCCTAGCTCATTTCTTACAAGATAGGAATAGAGAGTGTCATTTTTCTTTCAAAATACAGTTAGAGGAGAAAATGCCACTTTGTTCTCCCTTTCATCAGTTATTAAGGAAATGCCCCGGGTTCAGAAGACTGCAGCTCAACACCCTTCTTTCCTGAACAGTGGATACAAAATAACTAATTGTACTTAAAATCCATCTTCAAAATTAAAAAAACAAAAAAGAGACTTGATGATTGCATTTTACATGTATCCGTATTAACTCCTAGTGATTTCTTTGATGTCTAAAGCTACAGGGCACCTTTCTATTGCCTTTGTACAGCAGGAACGGAGCCAGGTAGGCAGAGAGGGCCCTCAATCAGGCCCTGAAGGGAAATTGCAGTGTGAGAGAAGCAAATAATTGAGTGTTCCCTGCAGCGATAGAAAACCATGATGCAGCAGAGACACATCAGGACAGAACTGTGATATCTGCCAGCTCAAGGCCGCCTGCTCTCAGTGAAGGAGGAAGATGAACTGCAATAAGTAACGAGGAGTAAAAATCCTTCTGATTTCTCAGTTCTTCCCATGAAGGTGTTTTTAGTAACATCTAAAGAACTAAAGAACTTATCTATCCTTCAAAGGAGTTTTGCCTTGAAGTAGCTGTTACAGCAAACAAAGATACTGCTGATTTCTACTGACGTAATGCAGAAAGCCTCACTTCTATATTTCACAGCTCAGAAAAGTCTGCTGTTGGAAAAGATAAATAAGAGAGTTGTTCTGCTGCCAAGCTTGTTTATAAGTTGAAGGCTGTAGCCTTAGCTTGTGCATCTCTCCTATGTTTGCAGTGACAGGTTTTTGCTTTGAGAAACATGCTGCTGACTGCCCATCAGCATCTGGGTGTTACCCAGCGAGACAGTGACAGCAGCAAGCGGCAGTATCAGGGAGGCAAAGAAGCGCCGCTTATACATGCAGTAACTTCCAAGATATTTGCCACCACTAACACACTAATGATACTTCAGTAGTTATCAACAGATAAGAAATAAATGATTTTCAGTAAAATAGGGTCTTTTATGACACATCCATTTACTGTACGACTATTTTGATGTTCCTTTGGTGTACTATAAGAAATTCCGAGTTACTCATGTACCAATAGAGAACCAACGGCAGCAACATCCTTTTGGGCTACAGAAGTTGTTCAAGAAAGAAGGTAAATATTTGGTAAATGTATTTTTACTTAACTTCATTACTCACTGATTAGGCTCTTACCAATACCTGTGGTAACTATGTTTAGAGGTCTTGGCTAGACAGGGCTATCCTGGAAGCCCAGACAAGTTGGTATGTGGGCTGTAGTCACAGGCTATTGTCACATACTAAAAGCTTCTTTATTTAGCACATACAGGATAGAAATGGAAAAATGCATGTTGTAATGCCGTTCAGTGGTGTTACAACGGATCACTTACAGTGATGTTAGTGGATCATTTCTCTCTGTGACCTGGATGTTTATACAAGTATAAAGAAAAAGAAATGAGAATATTTACATCTCGGTATTGTGGGTGTTCATCAAACAATACTTTGAGGCATCTGGACACTAGCCATTAGAAGCAAATCAATTCCTGGAATTGCAATTTATCAGAGACACAAACTTGCTTTCTAAAACCTTTTTTGAGCAGGACCCCTCCTAGAGAGCCTCAGTGTGCTGAAGAGAGTTGTTTTCTAGGACACAGCCATCGAATTTTGTGTGCCGTCTTTCAGGGCAAGCCCTGCCCAGGAAGCAGCCTTAGCTGGCTAGTCTGGCACTACGGCCTGTGCATACAGACTCACATTTAAAAATCAAAGTGGGGGAAATTTCTCTGGAAATATTTTTCAAGTTCATGAAAACAGAGTCACATTATGAATTTTCCTTTAGACTGTCTCACAGCAGGTACTTTTTATTTGAAAATATAAAGATAGAAATTAAAGAAGAAACCCTAAGTATGTAAATTCTTTGAAACCTTAATTTTTCTCAGTTAAATTAGTTAACAGCCATATGTAGACCATCAATCTGTCCAGAAAACAAGCAGCCTACTATTCATTACTCGTAGGAAGAGGTTACTGGCTCAACTACCTCCCACATAGAAAGCACATGTTTTACAGTTATAATAAAAAGTAGCTCCATCTGGACATATTTCAACTCCACACTCACTACTGTTCAACCATTTGTTGAAGATTAGCATTCAATATTCTGAATCTTCCAAGGCTTTTGCATGTATTCCTTGTAACTCTGTTTGCAGTCTAGTAAGTTAGATAAACCTACATCTCAAAGACAACAGTCTTGTCCCGGTATTTATTATATCACTATGTGACCTTTTTGACTTATTCTTCCAAACTAGAAATAGTTTGAAAGAGTAGGATAACAGATATTATTACCTGCACAGTTTGAAAGCAGTTTGTACATTGGATTACTTTCTGTTCTAAACTTTTGATGGAGGTTTCTTTCCTTAAGCTGCATAGCCGCTTCGCTTTTTATCAAAAAACCTTGGTGCCTCCCCGGAATCACAAAATGACTTTTTTTTCCCTAGGTCCTGTTGAATACTTCAATCTTAGCCAAACAATCTTCCCTGGTGGATGATAAATCAGATTTCCAAGAGGATGACAGCACAGTTTTAACATCCTCAGACCTTCTCTGTTTCTCATATGCAGAGAAAAGATGGAGATGTGCACAAGTGCATGTGTTAGAATCATTACAAAAAATGGGCAGGTCTCAGAGCCCTGCAAGTCGTATTTCATCTCACATTTCAATAGGCTTTGATCTAGCCTCAGGATATCATCTCCCAAGTAGAGGTTCTTCTTTTCAGGCTGAAGCCAGCAGCATTGTTCACAGATTGTTTTCAAGCCTGCAATTTTCCACTAACTCAGCTCTCCCTCAGTGCCATTTTTAGCTGACCAATTTCTGGAATATATTTGAGCAGGGTCTGCAGCATGTGGGCGATATCCATTTTGGGGTGTTTCACACTTCCCTGTGGTAGTCACATCCCCCTCGCTGAGCACAGATTGACGATCTGGCCTTTGCTGAGCGCTTCTCTCAGGGGATGAAATACTCTGCGACGAGCCGCACTGCAGCCCTTCATCAGCGTTTGCAGGTTCCCTGAGCTTGTGTGCTCAGAGTGCAAGATGTGATGGGCAGATCTCCCTCTGCAGCTACCCCAGCCTGCTGAAAACACTTTGGGTATATCTGAAGGGAAGATTTGGCCCGGTCAAATTGCAAGTAATTGCAATAGATTGCCGAGCCATATGTGAAACTGAAGAAGTGGAGTTTAGTCTTCATTTATTTTCAGCAGCGCAAAGTCAGAGTAATTCCACAAACTTTCGTGGACTTTAGCAGGATTTATTCCAATGTAACAAAGCAAGACCTGTGCCTGAGAGATTAAGATAATGCAATCACATTTCCTCCTAGGCCTTCAATTAAACTAATTTCATAATAATGCTCCTTACTTATCTCCTTATAAAACCGATCTTACAGAAGGGAGGTAGCTTTATTATTATAAAACTGGATTATTAACCACTGTAATTGATAAAAATACTTTCAGTAACCCTGCATGTCACACCCCAGTCTTTGCACTTCCTATAATAATCTTTGAAAAGTTTTATTGACCGGAGGAATACGATACTTGATGTTATTCATCAGGTATTTTCAGTGCAGAATACATCTTTCACATATTTTGATGACAAAAGATAAAAAAACTGATTGGGCCTAGTATAAAAAATGAGCTAATTTCCTGGCCTTTTGGCCTGGTAAAAAGCCACTAAGAGAAAGGGCTTGGCAATCTCTGCTAAGGAAGCAACGATGAATGAATCTACTTGGTAATCTGTCTGCAATGAATATACCCTTCTGCTAACAAAACTGAAACAGGTCCACAGGGGTGAAGCTCTGAATTCCTGAACCCACGGTGTCATCCGTCAGCTCTTTGAAAGATGAGGGGGAGACACTTTCCTCCTTGAAAGGAAAATTGCTCTGATGGATTAGTTGGGTACTAAGCTGGGCTAATGCTCCCGATTCTGCCATGAGATCCTGATCTCAGGGCCTCCAAAGGACAACCTTTGTATCTGGAGCTGATCCATGCATCCATGCTTTTCATTTGGCCTTACAGAGGCGCAAACTCGGACAGCCACTGAAGCATGGCAGAGGAGAAAGCTGGAGCTTCAACCGCTGCAGAAGATGGTCACGGCCGTGCCTAGCAGAGCGTGCCGAGGGACCACGGCGCCAATGGGAACAGGGTGGCTTCTGAGGAGCCTCCCTCTCCTCCATGGCCTGCCCTGCTGCAAAGAATATAGATAAGTGTGTGGAGCTTGGTTCCTGGCACACAATGCTCTGACAAGCAATGTGAAAACATGCACAGTGCCTAGAGACAGAGATGGCTCTATTGCATGAGGCAATATCTACCCTAACTAGTCTATAATTTAAAGACAGGAGCTACCTCGAATTCCTGTCCTAAGTTTTTCTTTTCTTTTTTTTTTGTTTTTTTTTTTTTGTGGAAGAGAAGAGAAGAGGTTGAATTATTTAGTGTGATGAAAAGAAAGAGGAGATGGGATTGGTCTCCAGGAATACCAGAAAAGGAAAAGGGCTGTTCATGAAACAACTAGACATGGGCAAATTTAGTCTGGAGATCAGAACAAGATTAACCATTCTCAGAAAAATATTGGTCCATGGAGGAGGGAGCAGGGAGAGTAGGAAAGTTGTGCAGTTTCAAGAGGGTTGATATCTTTATGAAAGGGATCAAATGTCATATCAAGGGTCGGACAGGATGATCAAGGGACTTGTTACAGTCTCATAGTAGCAAGCTGTCTACGCTGTCAACCTGAAGGTTCAAAGGAGAAAAATGGACTCCTTCAGGGAGCAGAAACAACCACTCTTATATGAGAAATCATTTCACCAAAGTTGAAATGCAGCCATAGTTTCACTGGGATAGATTCTCAGTGATCCAGGCAGAACGTAAGATTGTGTCTCAGGCATTGCAAGTTGCTCAACTAAACCTGGGTCCGAGTGACAGCTAGGAATAGGTAACAGCTCAATAATGAAGGCAGGACCCCTTCCTGCAAGGAAGCTCCATTTCAGGCAGCTCAGAGAGGGGAAGGGAGTAGCATTTCATGGAGCCCACCTATGAATGTCTTCCAGAAAGAGCAGCACAGACTTGATATGCTGCTGCAGTATGCTGCTGGCGTCTCACTAAAAATCAAAGCCATGGGATGCATGCAGGGATAAAAAAAAATAATAATAACGACCCCTTTTTTGTGCCCCAAAGTTGAATGTATATGCATGTTTGGTCCTTCACTTTTGCACACTTCTGTGAGTGCTCTCCGTAACCAGCACAAAACTGAGACATACGTATTGTCAGTGGTGCTGGCTTGAAGGCAGCAAGTCCTCTTCTCTGTTTTTCTGTCACTTTTTGGAACAATAAAACAAAAATAGGAATGAAAGCTAAAACTAAGATCTTTTTCCTCTTAATCCCACAATATTATCCAGTCCTTCTGGAACAGATGGAACTACAGCTATCACCATTCAGTATGTTCTATCTTCAAAGTGCTTAACAAACATTCCTTAAAGAAATCTGGAGAAAGATGATTTTCAATCACCTAACCCTATCAATCCTAATGAATACCTTGCTCACTTCATGCAGAAAAGACATCTGAACATATATATTGAACAATGCCTAAGAACTACCTAACTCTTTCTGCTAAGCTACAGTGGAGCTACTAAAAGATATTTATGAACTATTACTTAGCTGGGCTTGTGGTTGTAGATTGCCATCCATGCACTGGGCTTCTCATCTGCTAAAGTTGATCTTTTATGCTGCTTTGTGCTCATCTCTTTTTCTTCGTGCAGGTAACTGCCTTGCTCTTTCATCCCCTGCAGATGTAGGCAGCAGCTTGAATGGTGGACATGATCCATACAGAAGAGCAAAGGTCCTGTTTAAATACTAATTGCTGTTTTCTTTGCATATAAACCAAAATTTTCTGCACGTTTTCTCTTATAGATATCTCTTTTACAAGAAGATACCTCTTTTTACAAAAATCTGTTTTAGAAAATTTCTGTCTGCACCAGAAATTAATGCAAGGAACAGAAAGGAAAACCAAAATTTGTAGGATAAACTGGCCTTTGCAGCTATGTGGGTCATTTTACATTTGAGGCAATCTGTCCCTGCTACCAGCTGGTGTAACACTACTGGCTTCCAAGGAGCTACTTATAAATTTGCAACTAAGTAAAATTTGCAGAGGCAGATCCTGCGCGTTGCAGGATGGATGCAACCCATGTAAGGCAGTGCAGTGTAGAAGGGACTGCACACAGTGGTCCCAGCCTCCCCATGATCCAGGCACGCAACTGGGCAAGTCCATACAAAGGACAGACCAACAAGAAAGTCCTACACGCCTTGAATGTCTACACACAGATTTGGTTTTGTGCAGTTTGGGAACGGAGCTTAGCCAGTTGTAATTAGGGACAATTGCTAAGGAAGGACTTGAATTCAGCCAGTCTCTGCACTCAGAAAGAAGAACACAGGGCTCCCCAAGGTTCAGAGCAATTCAAAGGGAAAGCCCGTTTAGCCTTCATCTGTTGTTGCTTGGGAGTGTTACGAACTTTCATAATGTTTCACGCAACTCAAAAAGCAGACACCAAAAAAAGGAATTCCACCATTTCCTCACCTGAAGCATCTTCACATGGTTGGTTTATGGCAAAGGACAGAACGAGGAATGACACTATTTTCCCATTCTTGACAGTTTTCTGACTTGCATACAGTTATGATTAGACTCTTCACTTCTTTCTGTTAGTGCTTTACGCCATCACCTGGTTAGCTTGGAGTATGGATGCTGTGATAGTATTAGGACAGCTGATGGCCACAAATACCCCTGAAATGGCTATTTAGCGAAGACTCTTTGAGCCAGAGAAAACAGGAGTCTTGTTCTCTGGCCTTACAGTACCCATGGGGGTACCACACGCACACTGATGGATGTAACACCCGAGTAAAAGTGAGGTAAGCAGGTGGCAAAGCAGGACCACCGTTAGCAGATGTTGGCTTTGCCCCCCCCAGCTCTGCCCACGCTGACCTGCTGTGCGTCTTGCCTTCTCATCAAGGCTCTCTTCCGAGCCAGGAGCTATGTGCTGCTTAGCAACCTGGGAGCATTATAGATATTGAGCAGTACGTACTGGGGGGGCAGGGAGGGAAGGACAGGAGCAGCAGAAACCAGAGCATGCATCCACACAAGTGGCTGTAGTACAGCTTCAAGGGTTTGGAGGGCGGCTCCAAGCAACTGTAGGAAGAGCTGTGGTGTGACCAAGAAATGCCACTCTGCATGACACAAACCTTCCCTGCACCCTTTCTGCCCTGGTACCATGGCTGAGTGGCAACAAAGATTGTAGCAAGGCGGCAGGGCTTATAGTGTGACCTTCCTTCGGAGCAGCGTGGAGCACAGAGGCAGAGCATCACTGGGGCTGGGAGGGACCTCTGGGGGTCAGCTGGTCCAACCCAAGCAGGGTCAACTAGCGCAGGTTGCCTAGGAGTATGTCCAGTTCGGTTCTGAATATCCCCAAGTATGGAGACTCCACCACTTCCTGGGGCAGCCTGTTCCAATGTTCAACCACCCTCACAGTGGAGAAGTGATTACTTGTGTTGAAGTGGAATTTCCTGTGTTTCAGTTCGTGCTCATTCCCTCTTGTCCTGGGGACCACTGAGAAGAGGCTGTCCTCTTTACACTGTTTCATCACATATTTATAAACATCGACAAGATCCTGCCTGCAACTTCTCTTCTCCAGACTGAGTGATCCCACCTCTTTCAGCTTCTCCTTGTTTGAGAGATGCTTCAGTCCCTTTATGATATTTTGTTCCAGTATGCTCATGTTTTTATTGTACTGGGGAGCTCAGATCCCCAATATCCCCATGTCTGTTGGTCTGACAAGACTCCAGAGCCTTTATCAAACCTTTTTGTTTCAGCAAAACATGTATAAGCTGACAGCTTGTTTGTGTGCCAAACTGTGACTAATTAGATAAAGGTGTGAAGATAATGCACATAAATTACAGGGGGGAATAATGCTACAGGGATTAGATGCCTGTTTACATCTGGCTGAGATTCCCTGCACAGGATGTAACACATCCTACCATAGCGCCTGCAATTCCTTGAGCTTTAACACACAGCACTGCGTAAAGACTCTGAGCCCAGCAGAGCTGCCAGGGTGAGGGTGGAAATCACTGGACTTGTGGAGATTCACCATTCCTGGGCCTCTCTTGGAGCCTTTCATCAAACAGCTGCGGTGATCTGGCACTGCTGCCTGCTGAAGTATGGTTAGGGGTAACTAAATGGGTCACGGGTAAAGTCAGCAAGCCTATTTCGAAAGAAAAGCAGGGGAATGGAGAGGAACCAGGCCCATACCCTTCTGTCTTTCTCATTCTAATTTTCAGATTTTTCAAGCTTCTTCAAATCCACCGTGTCATGTAAACACACTGGGAGCTGCAATGTGTAGCCACTGGAGAAATCAAGTTCAACTGATTTTTCCCATGTTTCTGGAAATTTCTGCAATTTCCAGATGCACTGGAAAACCTCAGTGGAATAAAATAAAGGTGAAACAAAGGTACCTGGCAGGTTACTATGGGGTTCACTTATGCAATGGGAATTTCTAGTTGATATAATGTTGGAGTAACTGATTTCCCTGCTACCCTAATACAATGAGTAATGTTTCCTCTGAGACATAAGAGAGAGTGTTTTGGGAGTCCCAGCTGTGCTGCTGGTGGATTCTTGCAAGCCATAACAAAAGCAGTCCTAAGACTAGATATCACAGAAGATAATCATGTTAAAATCTTTCTTTCAATGTCCCTACAAACTACCTCAATCACAGCTGTGGATTTTTACCAGTTGAGTCAGCCACAAGTGCCATCATGTCAACTTGTAAAAAGTAAGACTAGCTTAAAAATTAAATGAACTTCTAACAGATAAAACTATTTCTTTGCCTTATGGGGTTTTGAATATGTAGGAGTCTTGAGTTTAAAGTCTGTTTTTAGACTCATAGGTGAAGAGAACAGATGAGTAGTCTAAAACCTGATTTCAAACTCGAAACTGATGTTAATTCAGATAACATCAGAAGTTAGGACTTAAAGAAAAACATCATTCAATAAAACAACTCACAGTAAATTTGCTCAAATCGGCAATTGCCCTATTGATTTCAAAGCTTTAGTATCAGCCTGTATTTTCTAGTTCTGCTTGGATAAATTAGGAATAACTCCACTGAAGCCAATAGAATCAGAGTAGCATGAGAATTATGCTCTTGCATGAGTCTATAAAACCCATTCCTGATCATTATAGGGTTGCACTGAGACAATAACTGTGGAATGCTGTAATTTATTACCCAAGTTCAACATAGTATCTTCACTGGAAGAAGAAAACAGAGAAAAATTGCAGGTTCATTTGCACTAGCAATGAGAAGTTAGTTGATCATAGGATTGTCCGTAATGCTGTACAGACTTCTGCTAGCCTCTTTGTTAATACATTGTAAACGAGGAGGGAATAAGTGAAAGAAATTTATAAGGGTATTCTGTGAAACACTGGGGTATTTGTTTAATGTTAGGGGCAAAAGCATCTATCAGGCTTCTAAGGTTCCTGGTTATGAGGAAAAAATGTGATGTTTTATCCACTTACGATAGCAAGGTTTATCCCCAGTGGAATGTGACTTTGATACAATTTAAAGGAGACAAACAGAGGAAGAATCCTCCCGTGTAGCAGCTATGCAAAGATGCAGTGCTTATAAAAATCCTGGGCTGACAGCCCTGGAGAGCAGAACCTTCTGCTTACCCGCAGAGCACACACTGTGCAGAAACAGTCAGGCAAACCTGCCCCCAAAAACTGCCAGTGTGGCTTGGCACAGCCATCCCGCAGGGTGACAGGGTGCTTTACACCCCTTACTCATCAGTCTGCAATGAAACAGCTAACAAGTGGTAGTGATAGTATTTGTCTCCTAGTGTCTTGTCTAATTCAAAATCAGTTCAGCCATCTTTCATCTTGATGAATCAAAAAAATGTTGGACTGAACCATCTTTTAGAAAATCCCCAGTGCTTCTACTAAAACAGCAGAATAGAGACTGAAGGGCTCTGGCAGCCCCAGTGTGCCTGGCTCAAGGTTTAGAAGCTGTTCAACAATTTGTCTTGCACATATGCCCCTGTAAATCATTGCACAACTAATTTCCAGATATTAGTGCTGATTGGAACAATAGTTGATTTACTATTTTCCTTTTACTTGTTCTCAGTTTTCATCAACTGGGGCTGTATTTACTTCGCTAAGCAGTGAGAGCTTTGAAAGAACACAGCACACTTAACAACAACTCATTTCTTCATAAGAACAGAAAGGGATCTTGTGCAGCAAGGAAGCTTGGCTGCTTGGAGTACTTGGCTTGTGATTAGAGGATCATCTGCAAACGACATTCCCAGGATGGAATTAAAGTCACAGGGTTAGGGTAAGCAGCTCATGGGGGCCGTGGGCTCTCATGAGCAGATGCAGAACGCAATGCTGGGAGGCTCCCTAGACCAGATGCAGATAAACATCAGTGTGGAGCCAGTGGAAAAGGCAATCACCCAGAAGCTTCTCCCCAGGTTTCCAAATACCACTCCTATTTTATCTACTGGGTAGTTATGGACTTTCCAGCCATCTGCTGAGAATTAAAGTACCATTTTTGTGCAAACTCTGCTAATATCTCAAGGAGAATAAAAGAGAGGTTAGTAGTCCCAAATCATCTTGACCTGTGTGTCATATTCACTTTAAAGCAATTAAGTGCATTTAGGCCCCTGTTTTGTTTTATCTCTACATGCACATTCATTGCTAGGTAGTTAGGACCCTGGAGAAAACACAGGACATTTGACTTCCTACAGTGTCATGAGACCATGTTATGGATCTATGTTATGGATCATGTTATGTTCAGCTATGGCAGTGGTCTTTAGGTTATTATAAAGTGCTTTGAAATTATAAAGCATTGTGTTCTTGTGGTTAATAGTGATGCTGGACTAGGCTCTGCATTGCCTGAGTGCCATGGATGGCCACACAAAGGTGTAGTTCCTGTTTTTTGGATGAACGGATTCTACAAAATGCCATGGGGAGAGAGGCAGGCCCCAAGCCTGCTGAGTGGGGTGCACCCCTCACCCCTGGGTCTGCATTCTTCCATGCACAGTGTCTCATCACAGTCCTCCCTCCTGCTTTTTGTCAAAAAAATACCAGTGTTTTCCCTTACAGGCACCCTACCCCATTCTTTTGCAGAGAAATTCAACTTCCAAACTGTGCTCCTGCTACTGAAACTAGACCTTGCAATATATGGAGGCAATAAATCAAACACTAATGCAGAGCGCCCTAGAAAACACCTGAGCAAAGAATTTTGAGACAGCTTACATCTGAACTGCCTTTTTACTTCAGTGCAATATTTTCTTCTACTTAAACATTATTTGAAGGTGAACTCAGTAGCTATTTAAGAAAGTGAATATGTAGGTATTTATAGTAGCTTTCTCACAGGTTGTGGGGACACATACAAATTTGTTGTACCTTGGCACAGTTAGAATAGTGAGCAAAAGGTACATCATGTGAAACACAGCCATCACCAACCTTTCCTTGCTGACTAAGCAAACAGACTCCTTCTCAGCAAACCTTTTGATATATGGCCAAGAAAAGTTAACCCTTCTATCTAAAATCTTGCAGAGCCAAGAAATGGCATACTTAGGCAAAATGGGCTCAGGTCACCTTAAACCATAAGATAGGTATTGCAGAGAGGTCCTTCAGATGTCAGAAAACCATCCGAAGCACCTCCTACCAGCCTCTGCACCTCAAGCAGCAAATGGCATGGAGACTTGGGTGCTCAGCAGCTTTACTGTCACCTTTGCAATTTGGGAGAAGGCTTCAGTAGCTTAATTTTATACAAGAATCCAGAGACTGGGCACCCCCTTTCCTTCTTTATGTAAATATCCTATATCTCTCACTGAGAGAGTCCGATGTGCCAGTGAGCTGTAGAAATAGGATTACATAATGCAGTTTCTTTTCCTCCCTATCTTATATGTTTATTTACCAAAAAATATTGTTAATCCTCTTTACTATGTTTACTCCTCACTTCCTTCCAGTCTTACTGTCTTACTGTGACTGAGGTGCTTAAATTGTAAGGGATCTTGAGCAGAAATTAAGACACAGCTACTTCCAGAGGTGATTAAAATGACTAATGTGCCAATGAATTTTTTTTTCTTTTGAAGCTACACTGATTTTCACTAGCTGAAGGTCTGTTAATGCTGCTTACATTCACAGTTCACTTCCCTGAGTCTAGTCCACAAGCTATGTAATACTGAAATGATCCAGCTTCTTCCACTCTGTGCTAAGTTATGAGTTGTTTTCAGGCAATCTGCTTTTACATTTTGGTCACAGTCCTCTGGGCAAAGAGGGCAATAGCGGGTCTTTGCAGAGAGACAGAGAGAAATGCTAGAGAAATCCCTGAAAGAATTGTAGGTTTTGAACAGGTTATTCCTTTGCTCATTCAGACATGCTATTTGTTACAAAATCTCTGGCTGTGGGATCACTTTTCTAATACGAAAAATGAGCATAAACTTCCCACTGCTTATTATGGATCTGAGTGCTATGGAGTCATTATGCCTGTCCTGGAAGTCTTCAAGTGAAAGGTGTCACAGATGGTGTTTGCTGTTGATACAAAGTGTCGCACACTTGTCCAATCCTTACTAATGTGACATGGAAGCATTTCCTATGAGAAAATTCACATTTTTAGAAAGAGGAATTTTTCTTCTGCCACCAAGATGAGAAAATAACTGATAGTTTCTCAAGACATTTCAGTACATACAGCAGCTTTTCTACTGAGGCTGTTATCACCATGCGTAGAACTGTGCTGCAGCACAAGAAAACATGACGTGTGATCTCTTCCAGGCCTTGATTTATGCAAGAACAGAGCGCTGCAGCTGGTGCGCCAGCCCTGGCCTCCCAGCCACATGGCGTCTAATGCTAACAACTCCCGCAGTGCACGCACTAAGTTTAGAGCTGGCTGTAAGATCCTTGGAAGAACTGTTCTTTATGTATTTTCCTGAGTGTTTTACCTGTCTGAGAGCACTGATTGACAGTGCTGGCTGACACATTTTGCTATTTGGATTGAAAAGCAGAGGAATGCATTACAGGATTTGTTATGATCATTTCATGCTGGTAGAACTTGAATATTTCTCATGGAGACGCAGAGATGATGATAACAGAAGAGTGCTTGGCTCTAGTAATTACTTTACACATGGAAGTGTGTAGAATAGTCCACTAGGTTGTATTTTTGACAAAAAGGATTAGTGCCAAGACCAGGTGATATGCTGAATTTTTAGCTTTTACAGAGGAAAACAAGCAAACAACATCAGGAGACAGTTTTTATACAGATTCAATAAAAACACAGTTGTGTTATGATACTTTGAGGACAGTAACTCCCTCTCTTCCTGCTATAGATAAGCAGTCATGAGAGAGTTTGATCGGGTCTGGTTCTTTGAAACCAGTAAATGAGATTTTAACTTAAGCACAATAGGATTTTTCTTCTTTTTATTTCTACTTTAAATTTGATTCTTATAAAAGTGAGGGATTAATACAACAGATCCAACCTCTGTGCAAATAAATCTCTGCCTGCACCTTCCTGCTAAATCTTTTAACTCTTTCTACACTCTAGAACCAGATAACTGCTGTTATTTCACTCTTTATCATGTCTTTAATGCATATACAGCTAATTAAGGCGATCCAAATGCTTTAAGCAAACAGGATATGGATATCATTGATGTTCAGGCTACAAAACCCACTTCATTTGGAAGACTAACATAGTGTGAAATCAAGTTATTGCGGTACGGTTCTTTGCAATAGCCTCCTGTAATATTTGTGGATTTGTCATTGTGAGAAGTATGCCATATACATCTGTATTATAGTTTAATTCAGATATGACTATAGTACCTCTTTTACCCATTGATATACCTTAAAAGGAAATGATGTTTAGTATGCTCTTAATATTTTTATTTTGAACCATCTTTTTTTTAGCTGACGGGCTGGCGAGAAGTTTTAAATGTTGTTCCTATTGCACCAAACACAGTATGAGCCATCTGCTACAGGCAAGCCAGTTTTTCCACTTACTGGCACTACACGGTTTTATTGCACCCACGGGCACCCATCAGAATGAGGGTTTCCGAATGTGATGACATGGATCTCCTTCCCCTGCTCCCCCAGGAAGCAGTAAAAAAATCCTGTCTAGAAAGTCTGGAGGATGACATTATTGTGCAAGGTTTTACAGAATGTGTGTTTGGATAATAATTCCTGCCACTTTCATATTTACATTGCTCAACAAGTGATGGAATCTCAATGATATCCTGAAATGCAAGTGAGTGGCTTTATATCTGTGTCACAGAGGAGGACACTGAGGGAAAAAGGGCTCCTGGGGTCAGTTTGTGCTGATCATTGTGAACAGCCCTTTCTTCAGTGTACTCTGCTGCTCTCCTCATCCGTGTGCAGTGACAAGCTACAGGGTGACAGGGAATAAAGGCTGTGCCACCTCTAGAAACCTTTAGACGTGCTCCAAATGGAGTAAGAAATAAGGGATGGCGATGAGAGCAGAGCAGTGATTGCCTCCGCACGAGGTGTGCTCTGCACATGACGGGGTTGTCACTGCTCCCTGCGTCACTCAGTGAGTCGTGCCTTTAGGTTTGTCCTCTGCACAGTTGGTGCTGTGGGGGACAATGACATTGGTGTCCCCCTGGCCCTCACCCAGAGCTGAAGAAAGAAGCAGGGTCTGGGCAAGCCTGGTTCTGGTTTCTACATCGAGGCAAGCAGTGCATGCTGTTCCTTAGAGGACACGAGGGCTGTGCCACACCATGTGTGCAACTCGAGGTACCTTTACCCATGGGGGAGAGGACAAGCAGGTGACATCTACCTGCAGTGGCTCAGTGGAAAGGCTTTGGGTGTGTTATAAAGGAGATAACTTGCTGCCCCTAACCTGGGAGCCAGATTTCTTGGAGATGCTGCAATGAAAGAGGACACACAGAGATAACCAGAGCCTGGAAGGACTGAAGAGTTGAGCAGGTAGACACAGGCATGAGAGAGGCCAAGGCATAATGAAATTCCCCAGCCTGGGGGAATTTACCCAGGGAATTTTCCCCACAGATAAGGAATACGCTTGAATGAAACTTGGCTTTGCCTAGATAAATTCCCTGCTCTTTCTCTAGACAAGCCTAACTCATCAAGAACTACAGTGAAGGATTTCTCAGACTGTCCAAAATCTATTCAGCTCAGCAATGCATGATAATACTCTGTGTCAAAGGCAGAGATTTATCTCTCATGAAGTATCTTATCTTATTTCCCAGGGTTCATCAATAGATATTCTTTAGGACGGATCAAGGAACCTGAAATATTGAGGAATGCTGCCAAGCACTTTAGGGCATCCACTTAACAAAGATGTTTTAGAGAGGACTCATTGATGAAAAGAAATGCTCTAGTTACTCTGCAAAAAAATAATAAGATTTTCTTTCATAACCATCCATTCTACCTCTGAGCAGTTTTCAGCTTAACATTTGTCAGCAGTGTGAATGTCAACAAGATGTAAAAGGAATTTTCACTTCTCTGAGCCTAATACCATTTCAGCTGCTGACTTGTATGTTGATATTCACATTGTTGACAAATAATGGGTGTCTTCATCAAGTATCTGTATTATACTTCACTGATATGAAACACAAGAGCTTTTTGTTATGTGGACTGCCACAGACTTCTCAAAGCAGCTCTGCATTTGCCTGTTCAAAATTATTTTCTATGCTTCCCATCTATCAGCATAAGATAGAAGATCTGAGGAAATATCCTTTGCTAGGCACAAGTTGCCCTGGAGAACTATTGCTCTCATTGGCCTATTTTGCAGCCTCGGCAGAAATCATTCACAGCTTGGCAGTAGGCAGACAAATGCAATAATTGTTTTTGAATGATACACAGCTTTCCAGATGGAATTGGACCAATCACCTATGAACAGCTGAGGTTAGCTTAGGAAATACAGGTAGAAATTTTGCATGAGATCAGCAATCCAAATGGATTTTCAGTCACAGTTGATTCTTTTGAAATTTCCACTGATAGAATAAAAGCTTTACAATTCCTCAAAACTATTAAGCATTCATTTTAGTGAAACCAGAAGCAGAATAGATACTTATGTAAATTTAATAAGAAATTAGTTACAGACTTCTGTCATTTTGTTTGAATTATCCCTTTTTGATGCTCTTGGATATATAATTCTTCACATCCTGAATAAGTTTTTGGACAACCACAAAGCATGTGCAAAGGTTACATTGTGATATTTCTGCCAAGGCTAATCAAAAATCTTGCATTTGTTTTTTGTGGAAATATATATATAT
>VZSV01000014.1:5745529-5793231 GCA_013398735.1 Nothocercus julius
TGATTCTATGAACTCTATCTAATGTTAGCAGGTATCTGTACTCACCTGGATTTAGCCAGAAATGTGCATACCAGAAAAGATTAGCTTAACTACAGAGACCTTCCCTGAATGTCGAGGCACAAAAATAGAGTTTGTAACACTGTGATACACAGGATCACAAAGACTCTAATTTCTCCATAGCAAATCTCAGAGTGGATTGTCCTGTCTCAGAATTGTCCTGAGATGCTCAAAATAAAAAGCCATAAAACAGTGATGCAGCACTTTTTAACAGTAGCTTCTAGATCTTCATTTTTTATATATATATATGTTATAAAAATGTCACATGTACTGTCTGTAGCAGAATATAGAAATGAGACAAGGAATCCTTAGGTTAGATTATCTTTAGTCATCATATCTGTACTTTATAAAGCTTAGACTTAGGAAATCTAATACCCTTGTTATTTATTTAGGTTAGTGTTATTATTCACTACTGACTGGAAGCTAATTGTGCTTCGCATGGGAATGCCAGTATGCTAGGAAGCAAGATCTACAAGTAGTTCAGGAGAGGGTAAGCGCTGCTACCACACGTTGCAGTTTACTGTGACGGTGCTGGGCTGAATTTGTGCTGCTGAACGACTGTCCAGAGCAGCAAGCGATGCCAGCGGAAAACTCCTACTCAGGAGGCCACTCGCTCTTTGCCTGTCTGGTCTCTCACCCATCACCCATCCCAGTAAAACAAACCACAAGCCTGTGTCAGAAAACAGACACGGAGACAGGGACCCGAACTCTGACTGGAGTCCCGAGGAGGTGTCTCCAGACAAAGTCCGTGTCAGTCTGTTTACTGGCCCAGTCCCAAGCAACTGGTGTGTGCTCTGACATGATGTAGAAGGATGACAGTGACCCTCTCACCTCTTTTCATCAACAATAACTTCATGCCTGAAAAAGGAAGAAATCTTTTAAGATAAATCAAAACTGATTGTTGTTTTTCCTCTTGCTTTTATATTTTTTTTCTTGTAGAAAGGTCAAGAGTGCTGGCGTAATCATCTTTATGAGACAGTTGTACGTTTTTAATATTGTATACTCACAACAGACTAAGTCCTGCCATCCTTATGCCTGAAGCACTCTCCTATTGTAAGGCTGTCCAGATCAGCCATACACTTTTAATTAATGCACTTGAAAGTAAGGTTGAATTTTATTTTGAAAGCCAGGTTTGTATTCCAAGAGCCCGAAGGGTTTTGTTAGCCCTGGAAGTTAGAAGGAACTGTGGATGCAGACAACTAGGCGTTACTGCCAATCTGTAAGTATGTCGCATATATATATGCCATATTTTAGAGAGACCTGTAGATCTGCTGGCTCAGGCAGCCTTTGAGGGGTTTTAGCCTCATCTTCCACTTTTGAATATATGATGTGAACTTTGATTTGTTCACATAACTTTTCTGCACATTGACATCTCCATTTGTAAAACAGGGAGAAGACACTCATCCCTACAGTCATTATCACACTGGGATGTAGGAACAAGCTCAGAAACCTTGGAGAGGTTTAGCTGTGATTTCAGATGTCAAGGCACATGGAAAGACTCCCAGAAAAATCCATGAATAATTAAACATGGAGCTGAACATGGAGTTTGAACATTTAGAAATTTACCTCTTTAATCTCTTCACATCAAGGTGTTTCATATAGGAATATAGGAAGGAATTCAGTAAATCAGCTGAACAATGTGAAACAACTCAGATTGTGGCAGGTGATTACACACATACACACATCCCAAAATTGAACAAATTCTTCCCACTGCTGTCTTGAGCGGGATTACTCCTGGGACAAATTATAACCCCAGGAAAATTAAACAGCAAACTCTGTGTGCCACCAGCCCATGCATCTTGATCCTGCAGCCTCTCACGAACATGGTGGGGCTGATGCTGCGTCTTAGGCTGACCCAGGTTTCCTAGGGAGGGCCTGTGCTTTCACAAGGCTGAACCAGAATAGTTTTTACTCCATGGCCATGTAGATGTCCCATTGCCTCCACCTGTGTCCTAGCAGATGAGCCCTGCTGCCTTGGTGCAGCAACTTCATATACATATCTTTCTTGCAAAGGGGAGTCTTGAATAGTGGTTGCAGTCAACAGACTTTCCATTCTTTCAGTGTATCTAATTCTGCACATATCTTTTTCATCCTATGATCATATTTGATAAAAAAGAAAAAAAAAAAAAAAACACTGGCTACTTAATTTGGCCATGTTGTGATTTGAAGACAGTGAATGCTATGCTTTTCTGTTAGGTTTCCTGTTACTTATGGATTGAGCTTCCTCTAAAGGTCCAGGACTTAAAGAAGGGCAGGAAAGGGTGTTTACCATGGAACAGACAATTGAGAGGAAGCATAATGTATTTAAAGACATAAAGCACTGCAACAGAAAGGGTGGGAATAAACCAGCCAGTAGATATAGGAAAAGACATGAGTCGCTAACATTACGGTAGAGGAGATTAAAGGTAGACATGAGGAAGGAAAACTTTGTAAAAGTAGACAGGTTGTGGTATAAACTGCCCATCCTAGAGGCAAGCCCCTCACACCCTCCAGCGCTGCAAGTTATTCTCAGGGGGAGTGCCAAATAACTTGCTTGCGTATGAGAAGGAAGCCTCGGGCAGCAAAAATAACAGGGCCAAAAGCTCAGCTGGTGTAAACTGTTAGAAGTCTACCACGTCATGAGATTAACACCGACCGAGGACCTTGTCTCTGCATGCGAGTGGTGCAGTTTGTGAGCACCGCTCCTGATTTTGCAGTGGGTCAGGCTCCCAGACCCTTCCAATTTTAAGGCCAGTCAGATGCAGGTTCTATTATCTCGCCTCGGGCAATGCTCTGATATCTGTGAGTCAGGGTTGGGTGTTCTGTGCTTGTTTACTGTACTTCCTTACATAGGAATGGTTACAGATGTGTTTGGATAATTCACGTAATAGGAACATGCTGTGTGCACCCAGGGCTGCTCGCAGGGAAAAGCAGCCAGCATGGAAAAAATAAATCCTTCGCAAAGAGCATTCTAATGAAATTTGGGATATTGTTAGACTTTGATACAAATATAGTCCTCCAGCTGTTATTTTTTAAAAAGCATTTCAGAAATAGGAGTAGTATGTGTCCCCTTTGAACATATCCATTAAAAACGGTCGGATTCACAGGGAAAAATTTCCCAAGAGGATGGGGCAGAAAGGCTGCCCGGGGAGGTGCCCTTGGCCGTGGCAGCAGGGCAGGAAGCAGAGCGGTGCCAGGCGGCGCCGCGGTCGCTCCTGGGGCTGCTCAGCCTGTGCGTGCGGAGCCGGGGGCTGAGGGGACGCTCGAGCTCACGTTCACTCTGCAGCCACCGCTCTGCGTGCCCTAAGGCAGCGCTCTGAGCTGGCAGTAACAAAGACCAGCTTACAGAAGGGGTGATTTCCACCTTCCCTTGGCTGATGAACAAGAGGCTTGTCAAACTGCTTCGTTTCTGGGCACACAGGGAGAGAAACTCCCTGGTTTGTATATACACACATGCATATATGCATATAAAGGATATACATATGGCAAAAATATATTTTTATATGCATAAAATATATATCTTTATATGCATGTATTTAAATTAAGCTGCTGCCAATGGTTTTCCTGCACATGTTCACCCTCTGAAAGACTCTGAAGGATCAATCAGTAAGCTTTGTGGGTAGGGTAGGGAAACCCTTCCTACTTTTTCTTCTTCTCCCTTTCCCCTCACTTGTGATTTCCTGCGTTGCCTGAACATGTGAAGGCAAACATTCACATTTTGTCGCTTCCGTACTTGGCTAAAACAATCCATTTTGAAGATACATGAGCTCGAAGATAGGAACAAATGCACATTGAAGGTTATGGTCTCAGAGACAAACTGCGAACGGTCATTCGTTACTCTGCCTTCAGGCTGTGGAGTAAACTGAGTAATGAATACAAACAGGCTCAGAGAGAGGTAAGGAGGCATTCCCAACTTTAGGATATTCCAAGTCCAAAACAGGACTCAGAGGTAGCGAGAGCTAGACCATGTGAGCAAGGAACAGCACCTGGCTCTGTTCCCAATGGCAGACGAGCAAAATTAAAACTTTGAAGAACTATAACCTCGATTTCACCACATCTCAAAAGGAGCAAGGTTGCAACATGCTGCCCTGCTATGGCATGCTTGCCAGTAGCTGGCACGCACTGTTTTGCCCTTGCTGTATAGGACACAACTCTGGGGTCACCGCTACAACCTGCTGGCTGCTCGTCTCCCAGTCCCCTTGAGAAGCAGCATCAAAGCGAGCAGCAGAAGAGAGCTCAAACACTGCTGCAGTATCAACTGGATTAAATCCAGCAAATGCGATGAAACATAAAAAAATAAATAAATAAATGCAGTGAGTTCCCACAATACCTCTTTTCCTTTAGCTTAGACTCAAACTTGCCTGTACTGCAAGAGGAGGGGTGCGGAACAAGCAGAAAAGAAGGGCAGACTTGCTCACAGCCACTGTTAACTGGAGGGATGAGGCTGATGCATCAGGAATATAAAGCAGAAACGGATGACAACAATAACAGATGAAGTCCACTTGGGGCAAGTTCGTCTCCTGTAAATCCAAACATCATGGAAAGGGTTTGGATCATCACAGTCCCCAAGGGGCAATGAACTGGAATGCTTTTTTGTTTGAACCTGTTCCCTGAGATCCTGCCACAAAAAGCAGGCTCAAACAGAAGATGCTGCCCAGTGTGGAAAAGACTGAGGAACTCTTTTAAACCAGTAATGTCCTGTGCTGCCTTGCTTGCCTCTGGGGTAAGGCTGTAACTAGACAGGATGTGCAATAGACTGTTGGAGAGACAATAAGAACCATCTAAATCTGAAGCAAACTTCAATTCAGACCAAAATTGTATCACTTTATTTTATTTTATTTTATTTTATTTTATTTTATTTTATTTTATTTTATTTTATTTTATTTTATTTTATTTTTTTTTTAACTTTCCACACAGATCTGTGCCCTTCCTGTTATTTGTGGACATAGGGCCACTTCAGCATCCCAGGAGATGCAACAGCTACCCCTGTGAGTTCAACAGCTACTATTAGGTGGCTGGGGAATGCTCAGCAGAAAGCCTACTCCGATGTACTGCCTCCCTGGAATAGCTAGCTGGTGGAAATGAGCTATTCCTGAAGCAGATGATACTTCTGTTTATCACATTATATTGCAGACAACTTTATATCATGCAGCTGCTCTGTGCATATGTTCCTACTACAGTTTTAAGGGGGATACTGCAATCACTATGCAGCAGGAACTTCTGCTATAATAAAAACATGTGTGGGATGATGCTGGAGAAATTCCCTCCCCCGCACTTTTTACACTGTAGATGCTGCTTTTCTACTTGCTTAGCCCACCCTCCCCTTTAATTCCCTTCTGCCTTTCTAAAAATACTTTCCTTCTGAAATAGGAAACGTGCTTGGTTATGGAGAAAAGGGTTTGCAAGAGCTGTAGGAAGGGGGTGGTTCTGCAGGAGAAAGGAGTTGTGCAGGGGAGTTTCAAATGCTGTGCTTAAGGTCTGAACTTTATTATATAGAGGTTATTGAACCTGCACACAGGCAGGTTTTGGTTTTGTGGCAGATTTCACTAAAGTCCCATTTTACTGTGCTGCTTTGTTAGGTCTTGTGAGACTGCTTTTCCCAGGCAGATTTCAAAGACCTTTAGATAATTAACCCAATTAATACCAAAATAAAATTAATACCAAAGGAAAGCAACAGTAGCCCTGGCATAGCTGAAGCATCCTGTGAGGAAGTGACTTGCCCAGAGTCACTGCAGCTCAGTGGCAAAGCCAGAAAACACAAATTCTTTTGGTTCCTGGGCAGTCCTACTCTCCAGATCATCCTTGGTAGTTGCACTCACACCCTGGATCCAGGCACAACTACTGAACAAGACTAGAGGCAGCAAACAGCACTGCTGGCTTCCAGGTCTCCCACCCAAATGGACACCCAAGGCCAAGCTGGGAGCCTCGAGCGGCCTGAACCTACAAGCAAAAACGTGGTAGCATCTCCCAGAGCGCACAGGAAGGGCTGACTCTGAGCCTGTAGGATAACGCGCATCGGTTTGGGCGTTGCTGGTGTTTCAGTTCAGAGCCCTGCGTGCTTAGGAAAGGAGGAGGAGCCAGCAGAGCAGTCAGAGGAGTATCTATAAAGTAGGGAGGGAAAGTCTGTGTTCCAGGCAACCGACAGGCTGAGGGCCAAGTCTGCTGGCCTTAATCCAATTAGGCTGTTGGTGAAGATGATGGGGCCAGCCAGAGATGAGGTATGACCTGTAAAAGGAGCAAAACATGGTTTCAGCTGCCACGGCTTTTTGGAGGAGAGCGGGGTCGGTGAGTGCAGAGGGAGACAGTCTGTTCTCTGCAGAATGATCTGGGGAAGCAGAAGCAATTCAAGGCCTTGTGGGGAAAAAAAAAAAGAGGCTTTTAAGGAGATTACATCATGGCTAGCTCCTGTGTTAGCACTCCGTTCGGGCATTTATCTTCACAATGGACGCTCACGTCAGCTGCTGCCCTCCGATCTTACTGGGTCACATGTTTCCTAACCAGCAGCCTCCCAATGAGGCTCTGTTTAGCCATCTGATCCTCCCTCAGCAAAAGGGCAGAATTGTCTTTACCCTGATTAAATCACACACTATTGCTTTGTGTCCCAAGCAAACTGAAGCCCTCAGCTTGCGAGGCAGCCTCCTCCTTGCAAGACTGCAGCCACTCTGGGAAGGCTCGTGGGCACCGTTGCATTTCCCCTCTCTGTAGACCCGAGTCAGTGCCAAGCTGAGCACGAAGGGGGCGAAGCCCCTGCTCCGCCAGCCCTGCCACACTGTGCCATCAGATGCTCGGCAAGTGCTGCCGTGCTTGGTCGCCTGCTTTTCAAACCTGAAAAAAACAGCAGCTTCCAGGAGGCCATCAGACTAGTGGGTGTCTAGTGCCTCTGAAAAACAGGCCACGAGTGCCTGCAATGTTGCTTTTAAATTAGGTTTCACAAATTTATTTTAAAAGGTGGCCTGATTTTCAGAGGTTCTGAGCACTCAGAAAGTCAAAATGCTTTAATTTGGGTGCTTGGATACAGATATAGAAGCTTAACTTTAATCTTCTGAGTTTCATGATATAGGATTTAACCTCTCTTTACTTAGTCCCTGTGGGTAAAGGGCAGAATTTCCCCCAAGAGCAGCGGGTTCCAGGCTCAGTCCTCCCCCTTGCTCCTTCAGTCATTTTGAAAAGATTTTCATCCTCCTCCAGACTGGACACTGTAGTCACAGCTTTCAAATGGTTGCAAGGTTTAGGAATAAAAAGTGCAACATAAGGCTCCATGTTATCACTGTTGTTGTTCCTCACTCACTTCTGTAATAGCGTAAATAATTCTCATCTTATTATATTTCTACCACAGCTGGCTGTGTTTCCTTGAGTTTCCCCATCAACTACCTATTGAAGCAAGCACAACAGCTTGCAGGAGTCTGAGGCAGAACAACAATAATCCAGCAGTGACCTGAGGACAGTAATTCTCAGTTCTTTTGAACAGTAGGACCACTGAGAGACAGACGTGCTGGCACGTACCATCCACTTCATTGCACAAACACACAGCCTGGGACGCCGGTGCACTCGGAGCACGGGCCGTTCTCCAGAATGGAAAATCAGCGCACAGGGTTATCCGACCGTCCCGGCACACTGGGGACCCAGGCACAGAGCTGTAGTGAGAAAAAGACACCTGGAAACTCCAAACCTTCATGCTGGGTCTGCCTTTGCCATTTTTGGTGCTTTGCTACCTGCAAAGGTATGAGCATATTGCCGCATCAGTATTCAGCCAACACATGCGCACACTCATGCACAACTATGCCTGTATGACTCTCTCGTTCTGTTTTTGCTGATATCAATTTCTTTAACACTATCTAAAAATGAGCAAGATGCACAGAAGGGAATACTCTCCCAGTACTTCTTTGGGTAAATGTACACTTAGAATCATAGAATGTTTAAGGTTGGAAGGGACCTCTAGAGATCATCTAGTCCAACCCCCCTGCACACGCAGGGTCACCTAGAGCAGGTAGCTCAGGACTGCGGCCAAGCGGGTTTGGAAGATCCCTGGAGAAGGAGACTCCACAACCTCCCTGGGCAGCCTGTGCCAGGGCTCTGTCAACAAATTCTTCCTTAAGTTCCTGTGGAACTTTCGGTGCTCCAGTTTGTAGCTGTTTCCTCTAGTCCTGTCAGTGGCCACCACTGAGAAGAGGCTGCCCCATTCTCCTCACTGCCTCCCTTGAGGTCCTTATAGACACTGCTCAGGTCTCCTCTCAGCCTTCTCTTCTCCAGGCTGAACAGGCCCAGCTCTCTCAGCCTTTCCTCACAGGGCAGGTGGTCCAGGCCCCTGGTCACACTTGTCATACACAGATGGCAGGCTGGCAGCCCTGCAGCCGGAGCACGTACTGCCCATTTCCCTCAGTTCCCTGTTAATGTACGCAGTGCACCTGAGAGGCGATGGCTTTTGTGAGCCTACCTGCTCAGGCACAGCCCTGGTTCCATGCTGTGTCTCTTGACAGGGCTGAAAGAACAGAGCCATCAATTTTAGTGTTTTCTGTGCAGGCCCCCTGCCCGCTGGAACCCGCAGCCCCTGAGCTCAGTACGTGCAGGAGCAATCTCAGCACATGCAGTGACTTCTTAGGAGGAGGCTCCCTGATACAAATCGGATGTGGGGCCTCAACACAACAGCAAGGACCTCACTGGGGAAAGGAGATGAGCTTTCCTACAGAGCTTTGCTCTTCCACCACGCATCCAAGATCACCCCCAGATTCACCACTACAAGGTTTATGAAGGCAAACAAATGAGTCTTCTGCATTTTTTTGCCTCCCACAATGAGTTACTTTTCTTTCAGACACCTGGAGGGGGCTCCTAACAGTGACAGCACAGCTGTGTCTCTTGCCCTTCCTCCCCCACATATTGCCTTCTCCTCCTCCTCCTAGCTGCCCCCCACTTGGGCAGCCTGCTCTGAGGTGCCCAGGGCAGCTGGTCCGATTACTGCTCACTTTTTAGTCTAATAAAAATAACAATAATCCTTAGCACTTGCCATCCACTATTCTCAAAGCTAAACTGTACAGAGACGGACAGCGAACTCTATTTCGTACATGATAGCACTGATCACTGGCAGGTTGGTGGCAGGGAGAGAAGCAGCACCCAGAGCATTCCTGTCACCATCCCTTGCAGAGGGGGCAAGACGGCTCCTCTGCAGGAGTCTCGGTGCATCACAGGGAAGCCTTCTGAAAGCTTGTTTGCCTCTCGGCTCTTGCAGTTAATAGTCCTTCAAAGGAGAGAGACTGAAATTCAGACAGCTGAAAGGCGATTTTGGAAGTCTAAGCTGCTGCACTGATGACCAGCCTTTTGCCAGTGAATGATTAATGAGATACCTCAGAGCTGGCAGATTTAATTCCACAGGAAGATGACAGATCTGCAGAACTTCATGCTGAGCAATATGCACATGGGTGGTTCCCCAGAACTGACCACTGGGACTATGAAATGCGAATAAAATTCAGTGCTACTCTTACACTTAAGACATTGCCTCCTAGATACTTAGCAGGCTTTTGAAGAGCTTGGGAACCTCCAGATATTAGGAAAGATTAGACAAGCCCTAAGGCTTGGAACTGATATTTTTTCAAAATTAGTGCCTTCAGGGAACACAAATGTAAAACCAGATACAGGCAATTGTGACTGGCTTGCCTAACACACACTGGGAATGCTTGGAAATACTAGGAGTATTTTCCTAATGTGTTTGTAGCAGCAGGTACAAGGCACTGGTTCGTGTCCATGTTTGAAAAAATAATGTGTTGGGCATTCAGACACTACGCGGAGACCATGGATATAATTATATATATATATAGATAGATAGATTAGATTCACGACCTCGGATGAATTTAAAAAATAGCCAAGAACTAACAATCTGTACCCAAATATATGTCTGAGTTGATTATGCAGCAGATACTTCTGTCAGCATAAAGCATCTATATAAACATGATTCTTCTGTTTGATATTAGCTTATTCTTTGTATCACTTCAATGCCTTGGTTCTTGCTGGAAGTAAGGGCTGTATCTATCATTTTAATAATGTCCCCAAGGAGACCAATTAATAATCCCCACGCTTAGTGAACTTGAGTTCCTTTTCCAAATTGTACTCAGATTCCACTTAAAGTCATTTTTGTACACTTTATTTAAGAGAAATATAACTAAAATTGATGACCTGCCTAGAACAAAATGGAACTGAAATGGAAAATTCTTTCCAAATCAGGGGTAAATTTAATCCTAATAAAATAAAATTCCATTTATCAACTGATAGATTATCATGCAGCTTCTATTAAAGACAGAATATTTGCATCGTGTTAGCAGAACAATTCGTTTCACTGTGCCAAATGCCCAACTGAAAGCTCTCATTCTCCACTTAGAGTACATTTGTAGCTTTCTGAAAGCTAAAAGACAGTGCACAACCTATCTCACAGTAGCAAAGGCAAGCAAACCTACCTGCTGTGGCTCTCTGCATCTTCCTTAGGCTTTATGCAAAAGTCTGAACCTGCAAAGGTATGCAAACTTTTGCAGAGATGCTGCTCACCCTTATGCCCAGTGGGAGCCTCAGCCTCTAGAGATCAAGTCCAAAATAGCAGCACCTGTGGCTTGATGGGTCAAACTAACAATTAAAGCAAAGCTTCCCTTTGCACCACTGATAGTCATGGAATAAGATCATATATTACTTCCACATGGAAAGGAAAATGTCCGGTGATGATTCAATAGTATTTGCTCCACTAGCTTCCTGGTAAAAGTCCAGTTTAACAGCAGCATTTACCAAAGAACAGATCATGTGTAAAATATTTCCAACCAATGATCTGACAAAATATGATATCCATTTAAAAGACAATCTTCAAAAATGTAAAGCAATGCACTTTAATAACAATCAGATATTCATGATTTGCTAGTGTGTATATATATATATGTAGTTATAATGTCATATAATTTACTATTAACTCAAATTAACTCTAATGATTTTTCTTCCAACAGTATCAGTTGTTACGATATGTTTGTATTATATTAACAGATAGAATGTATTCACTTTAGGATAACATCTGAAGTGTTCAAATTGCTGCTTTCTTGGCCTGCTATTCACAGATTTTAAAATTACCCATAAATTGCAATTATACAGGTACCTTTTTGCTTTGTTTATAAATAAAATAATGCACAAAACTTTTACAAGAATATACATTGCTATGGGCTGTTTTACCAATGCAGTTGCTTAGTTTTCAGTGCTAGGATAACCTGTGCTAATTAAGAGTCTCCTACTAAGAGTCAAAATGAGGCAAAACTCATTTCTGCCATGGGCAGGGCAACCTAAGAATTACTTGTAAATCAGCAGCCTGTGACTCATCGGTAACTTCAGTGAAGATTTGTATCTTCTTAATCAGTGAAAGGATAGCCATGTACAAACGGACTGCCATCCACACAGGGAATTAATGGCCTGGCTCAGCCAAGTCCCTTTGCTAAAAAAAAAAAAATAAAACCACACTATTGGAGTATACATTTCAAAGCTGAAAGGATGGTTCCACTGCAGAATCAGTTTAATATCTAATGCTTCTTGTTTCAAAATTAGACAATACTCTTAATCTATAGATAACAGAACTCCCATTGCAATGCAAAATCTGGCCTGAGGCTCCTACTTTTAAATACTTGAAAAAGTATCAACGGGTGCATTTTCAAGAGACTGGATTTTTCCATATTATGGATTTATTACTGCATGAAAAATTGAGAACAAATCTCCAAGGTCTCAGATAGGGGGAAGATTCATCACTTGCCTAAATAAAAATTAGTTTTGACAAAATTTTCAGATTTCACGGCAACTCCAAACATAGAAAGCAATGAGAACTGGGGTTGACAGTTGGACCTATCTAATCAGGGTTTTACAAACACAAAGTTTACAGCAGACTGATATTAGGAGATGTTATGCACATGATTCATAGCAAAATCACGAAAGTATTAGAAAGAATCTTCTCCAGTCTTACCTGCTTTCTATTCACTAATCCATTCCCTAAACTTACTATGACATACACAATGTCCAAACTACTTCAAACTTCGATTGCTGCTTAAGATATCTCATTCTAAGTAATTTTTCTTGTTTTGACCGAAAGGTAAGGACTTGCAATTTTCATTGCTACACCATAAATAACTGCGTTACATTTAAAAATGTTAGGATTTTGAAGGATTTAGGTCTTAATGATAAAAACAGAAATGCCTGCAGTGCTGGGCAGGAAACCTTGTCATCGCATTTGTGACTGAGGTGTGTGGAATGCCATAAGGAATGCTTAATGATCTGGTTCACTGTGCTGAGGGAGACAATAGTGCCTGTGATGTGAAAACAATAGGACAGGGACCTAGACTAGCATCTGCATGTGCCATCACCCATGTCTCCAGGTTCTTGGGATGAATTTCTATTTAGATTTGAAAGCCTTGATTTCTTCTTCCAGTTCTTGGAGTCACAATCCTCCAGTAAAATTAAAGTATATATGGGAGAAATCAAGAAGTTAATTTTGATTTTGTTTTGTAATTTATAAGCAATACTCTCACATAAGACTGTAATTCACAGTACAACAGCTGTGTTACCAAAGCTGAAAGGGTTTCCCAATTTCAGCATTCTGTTTGCATTTGAAAATCACTGTCTAGACCAGACTTGTTCTAAAACAATATTGTCTCACATTAACTGTCATTACCATAAATTTCTTGATGTAGGAGTCTATGTGCTCCCCCTCCCCTTCTGGGGCTGCTGTAGTTCTCCTTCGTTAGCACTCAGTTTTAGTAGGAGCTATGTTATATGAAGTATGAAGGAAAATATCTTCCCCCGTTATAAAACAAAAACAGCCCTCATACGTTTGCTTCTGATTCCTCTGGACATCAGTGCTTCAGAGAAGACAATCCAAGACTCCTCATGTGTGCCCAGATATCTCAAAACTACTTACAGCTGCTGTGGCCAGCCTAGTGAGGGGCAGTAAGGGCCGGTACTACCAGCAGAACACTTAGGAGCATAGTCACATTTTTAGTGGATATTCAGATAGGTGTAAACCACCCACAAGAAGAAAACCTTCCCAAAGGAAAACTTAAAGTCAAAACTGTCTGGGAAACATGGCCCATACCATAGGAGCTGCACCAGGCTGTCCTCAACAAATTCTTTGGCTCCTCATGCTTGAAGACATATGGGAGCCTCCAAGAGGACTTCAATTGACGTTTGCAAACACTGCTTCCTTTCAACTGCTGTAGGACACTCACAGGCTTCTGCCAAGGCCAAAGGTCGCACACCAGCGTCTGTGCTTGTGTAGTACAGGAAATGGTGCGGCGAGCGCTGGGCTTGCCCACAGCTCTCCTGAATGGTCATCTGGAGGCAGAGTTCAGCAAGGGCTCCAGCTCGCTTCCGATCCACAAGGGTCACTGTACCCATTCTGCCACCACGATCTAGGTGACAGGTAAGCCTAAGGAAAAGCCCTTTCTTATTCTTTTGTGCCCCAGTACTTTAAAGCTTTTATTTCTATGACAAACTCCCACAGCAAAAGGCTATACTATTAACAAGCCAAATTTGCAAATTTTAATTTCATAAAACCTCCTCAGACTTTAAGAAGTTACACCTTTTCTGTGCTTTAGACTCCTGCCTGCATATGCACATTGTGACCATCTGTCCTGACAGATCCAAATGTCCCCAGCCTTTCTACAGACACTGAAGGAGACCTACTCCTTTCTCAAATTAAGCTATACATTTGTGCTGATAAAGTTGCCAAAAATGTTACTCCCTTCCAGCAGTTGATCATTTTTGTTTTGGCATTTTCACTAGCCCAAATCATTAGTTAATTAGATGTGTTATCTACAAAGATAAAGAATTTGACCTTGAGAAAAAAATAGTGCAATTACAGCCTGGAGATTAGAGTCCTCTGCAGTGACATCATTTGTTTTGGCTTTGCACTGACTTGATTTTATTGTTATCTCAGCTGAGAGCTCAGGGCAAACTTTTCTTGGGTCTTGAGTAGGAGCTGTAAAGAGCTACCTATATGTACAGTGTGCAAGGATACCTGTTGTCAAAGGCAGGTTCACATAGTCAGACTCGGTTGTACAGTATTATAAGCTTATAATGACATAGACACTTGAGATAAACTCAATATGAGATAAACACTTTTTTAAAAAGTTTCCCCCTCCAAATTTCAATGGCCCAGTGTTTGACTGGGTACTTTTGTCATCCAGGCAGGGGTGATGATATGGATTCCTCATCCCTTGCAGGAGTTGGGTAGAGCAGAGATGGGAAATACTGCCAACCTGCAAGTGAAGAGTTCCTGCTGAAAGTCCTTTCCCTGTCTTGTGCCATTAAAGAAAGTCGGTTATGAATGTTTTTCCCTTCAAACTTCTCAGACTTCACACAGGTTAAAACTTGCACTGACTGCACTCTTTCCTTCTTACTTGGACTTCTGCCTTTAATCCTTTCCAATTTTGACAGCCTAACTTCTACTCCCAAAGCCTCAAATGAAGTCCAGTCTTCTTTGCAATGCCTGTGGAGAATTCTGTGGGCTCACAAAGTGTTTAAGGGTTGACAACAGCAGCATTTTAGATTTTGAAGGGTCAACATCCTCTGAACTACCTTAATCTCATGGGTCCGTGAAGCAGCACTAGAAATGCTGCCTAAACATGTTCTCCATTCACCTTGCTTTAATCTTGTCTGAAATCCAAATACAAAGAGAAAAAAACATGCGGAGGGAAAAAGACACAGTTAATTGAAGGCCAGATTCTGAGCATCTCTACATCTTTGAGGGCATTAAAACCATTTCTAGGGAATATGTTGAATCTCACTGAAAGTTTATACCTTGTTTACTGCCAGCATGTAAATTTGGCTGACCCTCAGAACCTCATGAGCTTTTCCTTCACTACATCGACTACATCAACCAGCAGTTTTTTAGGTATGGGTTAAAGAGCAGGCTGCCACTTATATAGAGAGAGTTACAGAAGAAATATCAATGTACCCCGACCATCCTGAGGAACTGGCTCAGGCAGCACATCTCCTGATGGTCCCAAGCAGCTTGTCACACAGCCACCAACACCCCAGTTACTTCCTTTACCAGTTGGAGCCCCTATCCTTGAAGGCCCTTAGCAGACCTGTACTGAACGAGATATTATTATACTGAGAAGCTAACAAACCTGGAATTAAGACATTATAAACATAGGAAAAAGGGGGTCTAAGATCATGGCTGAGAAGAGTAGAAACAGTTGTGTTGAGGCCTGGAGTTTGGGCTGCTGAGGGGTTCCCTGAATTTACTAGCCTATAATTTTGTTACACATATTTGGAAATATATGGATCAAATGATCTAATTTCATTTGCCGTATTCATGATGATAATGAAATGTCTGCTGATATTTCCTCCAACCCTTCGTTTATTTGAACTGACTGCTGATTTCTGTGTGATCCTATTCTTTTTTTCTATTGAGGAAATTGCCTCGTCATCCATCAGTGTAAATATCACATTTACCAGAAATTGTACATTAATTCTGGAATTCTTCATATTTAACAGATTTTGTATAAATCTCTCTGTAGGAAGTAGAGGTGAAGATTTGTCACTGGATCTACCTGTTGATTCTGAAAGATCTGAAGAGATATCAAATGCAGTGTAATTGTCCATGAAAGTCCTCACAGTCCCCCTTAAGCACAAAAAGGCTTTTTGGAGATTGATTGTGCTGCTCATATACAGTGATTTAGTGCCATTCCATACGTCCTGGTGGGATTGACAATACACTGGATGGGTCTGGGGACACTAACAGCATCCTGTGCTTTTCCAAAGCAGTGCCTGAAGACCAGATAGGACATGTCAAAGGGCACTAGATGGCTTCATCTAGCAGATAATTGGGCTGTCAGGGTCTGTAGTAAATTGATGGACTGGAATTTTATATCTTTTGGCTTTCACCATTAGGCATGAGCCACAATAGAGTTTTAAGGAGGTAGAGATGACCCAAACCACCAGCAACTCTCAGTTTGAATGGAAAAGGAGCTTTAAAGGACTGTGTTTAGTTGGCTGCTGCCTTTTTGTGGCTGACGAAGATCTCTGAGAGCCTCTTTTCAGATGCCAGCATCTTTTCAAAGTGCCACATGGTGCAGACACTGTCTTGTAAAAGCAAAAAAAAACCCTTTGCAGATACCTGGGCTGCTTCTTTCCATTACTTAACTTTAATCAGTTAAAAAATACAAAGTGCAAGTCTGGCATCAAGCACTTAATAAAAGAAGGTCCTATCCCTTTACTGTGCTCTCCTCCAAAGCACTGTTTAAAAGCATAACATCATATGCGTCCATAACATCAATATTTAACAAGGAGGCTTGTTCATTCTCACAAGGAAAGGGATTGCTCTACACGTGGGTTAAATCACAGTGCCTAGACAGCTGGCAATATGAAAGTGTCTTTCAAGACGAGGCACTTGATTGCTACTTTGAAGCTTGCTGGTTTAAGGTATGTGTAGTCTCTTTTTTTTTTTATTGCATTTGAAATGAAATGGCTCATTTAAATGTTAGTCATCTGGATTTATACAACTCATTTTTAGAATTGGGTTAGCACCTGGCAATCCAGCCTGAGTAAGCATCATACTACCCCTGTTGTAGGCCCTAGACACACCATTTGATTTTTCTTTCCTCCTTTGTAATGTGCAGCAGACTTTTTCCAATACAATTTCTTTCCCACTTTGCAGCAGACACATCAGTGCTGCAGTCACTGTTCTCCTGCCTGTGCAGTTCGGCAGCAGGTCTTGTCCCGCTGCTAACACCCACCGTTCAGCCCCTTCTCCTGTGAGCAAGAGCAGTTCTCCTGGGGACCACAGAGTAGCCCAGGTGCAAGAAAAGAGTTGCAATGTATTTTGTTTTCTGAATATTGGAGGAAGACCAAGGGAATTTTCAATATTACTGCCCATAATATGTTCCTGGGTGTTGAAGGAAATGTTTCTGCTGCTGTTGAAAATCTTGATCTGTGCTTTTAGAGCTGTCTCTGTAGTTCCTTTCCCAAGTGTTTCCACCCACTGTCTTTTCTGCCTTTGTCTTAAACTGTGGCACAGAAGTGTGGCACAAGTACCAAATGTACCCCTAGCAGAAGACATGCTGCAAAATTCTGCCTGTCTTCTGCTGGTCTCAAAATCCTGCAGAAACCATCCTCATGTCTGCTGCACATCTGGGGATGGAGCTGACAAACAGCCAAATGATGCTACCTAATGATTTCATTTCTCCTGGGGGAAGGGCAGGGAAGGATAATAGATCTACTTTGCAAGAGTGTCCCAGGGGAGTTTATCTAAGCAGGGGGAAGAATTAATAGGCTGCCTTTTAGGGAAAGGCAAATTTGCAGAAATATAAAAGTAGTAAGGAGATTTCCTACAAAACAGAGCACTGAGGAACTAAAAGTGTCTGAGCAGAGGCCGGCCATGCCCCAGGCAGTGCATGTGCTGCCAGCACGGCCAATGGTGCCGTCGAGGGGCTCTGCCTATGTCCCCTCTGTCACAGCTACGCGAGGTGACAGTCTTTGGCTTGGAGGAGGATTGTTGCTAGCACCAGATGGGGGCAGCTTTGACTTTTTGTAGCCGTGTCTCGAAGCCCTCAAAGGGCAGAGACCCCACTGCCTCTCCGGACAGCCTTGTCTATGATGCCCTCCCCTTTCCAGGGCAGTTCACCTTGGGCAAGTCAGTGTGCACCCACGGCAAGAGGGGAGCGTGCAGAAGTAGCCAACAACGCAAGCTCAGGTTGTGCCTCAACGAGTGCTTGATGTGGGGCTGCACAGGTGGAAATCAGGAGGAACTGGGCAACCTGAATATGACTAGGAGCACTATTCCTTAGCTAGTACCTCCATTAGCAAGAAAACTACTTGCTTGCCATTGACCCTTGAATTTTGTAACAGTTTTAAGCAAATTAGAACAGTGAACCTACCAACCACTATTGTAAATCAGCATAGCTCCAGTGCCTTGAAGAGAGCCAAGAACGCAGGTTTGCCTGGGCAAAGTGTTTGAATTTTTGCCTGCTTATAAATCAATTTGTTTTGGACCACATGGACATCTAGGGTGCAGAGCCCACTGAACAGGAGGTCATATAAATCAAGGAGAAGCATAGCACCATCTGTGTGGGGGAATAGGAGTGGAAAGAAAGAATTTCCTAGGGCTAGGACGTTACTGAGTCATTGAAAGTCAAGGAATCATATATAATATAATGAAAGGAGGGAAATTCTCTGGCTTTCCTCCAACAGCCAAGTATTATTCATTGATCACAAAACAGATTTCCATCTCTTCTGAGAACATTTCTTCCATTTGCTAAGTGGAAAATGACAAACGAGCTAACTGTGCCCTCTCCCACATTCTTTCTCCTTCCATCTGTCCAGGCACCCCCGTCTCTTGGCCCTCCCTCAGCACACCGCGGCCGTACCGGTGTCTACTTACTTGGGACCACTAGCAACCTCGGTGGCGGCGGAGGCGGCGGAGGCGGTGGTAGCGGCGGAGGGGGTCTACACTGGCAAATTTGCTGGCAGCTTTCTGTGACTTTGTCTGCTACAGGACTGGAACACGACTTCTGGGGCTCGCCCTGAGTGACCTGCAAAGAAACAAGTCACTACATGAGCAGTAAAAACAACTGGTTTTCCATAAACACCTTTCTTGGACTTGAGCTCCTGAGCAGTACCTCCAACACCTGATGCAAACTGAACTGAGACCACAGCCTGTTCCTCAGAGAGGCCACTGAAAATGTCTCTGTCCCACATGGTCTCTTTCTTTTCCTTCTACCTAACACAATACCTTCAAGACTTCGTGCTCTCTGTCAAATTTGGTTGAAATTGGCCAGCTGGTTTCAGAGTTATCATGTGGAAGGGAGAAGGCGGGTACTGGCAGACAATATGATTACGTAAACCTTCTTTCCTTAGGAAACCCATCTAACAGCATGCATTATTCACGGGCTTGCTGCTGCAAGCTGAAGAGAGCTAATAACGATTACAAGACATTTGGGGTCAGGATTATGTTCGTTTTCATTATAGCAGAACGCAAAGCCAGATGAGATCTCTCCTCTGTTTTGCCTGCCTGTCTTTGGTGTTCAGAGACCATTTCAGCGAGTGTTTCATTACATACTAGGGCAAGAGCCCACATTTTGCTCATCTGCGGACCATAAAAAACACATGGCCAAAATGGAAATGCTACAAACTGTGACTTGCAGCCTCTCTAGAGTGCAGTGTAGGTTAGCAATAAAGCTGAAGATGAGACATTAAAAAAGTTGAGAGTAGGTGTCACTGGGCAACAGGCAATCCCTTAGCTGGTGATGACAAGTAGCATCTATTAACAGCATATTTTCCTTACCATCCATAATATTTACATGATTAGGGATTTAAGGAATATTCAGTAACTATAGAATTTCTAATCTTACACTATGATATGGAATTGTTAACTTCAGAGGTCTCTAAGCCAGCTCTTTTTGAATGAACTGAGACTCATACAGAAAGTACAGGTTACTATTTTAAGGATACAAAGCTTAAAAGATTAGGAAAGGCATTATCTAACAAGCATTTTGAATTTGGAATTAGAACACCACCCAGGACAGACTCATGTCTGACTATATCTAAGAGCATTTAAGCAAGCATTCAGCTGTTGTTTTGAACTGGTGTATTTTGGTTTTAGGAGGGTTAATGTCCTAATAGTTTCAGTCTATCACATCTTTTTCTTTAATTAGATCTTAACCTTAATGAGACAAGCTGGTTGTTGCTAGAAGGATGTGCTTACAGCAGCCTTTCTGACCTGTTTTAGACAGGCCTCTTCCACCTCCCTGCCTATGCCTAAGGCCGTCCCTTGTCACTTTTTCCCCTTCCTCTCTTCTGCCCAGCCTCTTTCCACAGCATCTTTGGCCCTCTTCCCCTGCCAGCTGAAGGTAGACAAAATCCCTCTCCTTTTCCCTTTCCCACCCCAACCTCCCAGCCTGTGGTATGGCCCACAAGCTTCTTCCTTTTGCACAACCCACAGCTTGGGACCAAGGGGGCATGTTGCTGCTTGGCCAGGGCAATTTTCACACATTCAACTCATGTATTTCTGGCCAGAAAGAGAGATACAGCTAATTAAAACAACATCGCTGCATGAAGGACTTGTGCATAGCCAGTTTCTAAATGTAGAAAGATGCATTGCTCTGGCCCTGGGGAAATGGAGGTAGGGCTTTGTTGATTAACTCTTACAGGGAGGGACGAGAGGAGTGGAAAAGGCTATGCATAGCTGAGTTGAAAGAAAGGCTCCGCACAGCCCAAGTCAGAAGGCTCCGTTCTTCAAAAAGATCATCAAAATCTATTACCAAACATAGAGAAAAACAAATTCAGCACCAGTGGTTTCCAACTTTCTGCTTCACCATCAGGCAACAGTAAAAGGATGGTTAAAGACCATCCTAGACAGCTTCCCTGAATCTGCACAGACTTTCTGAATGCTTTAATGAATCAAAGTGACTTGACTTTATAATCCTTCATGGCTGTTAATAAAGCTGTCTACAGCTACAGCTTTCTTCTTTTTTTTTTTTTTTTTTTTTTTTTTGGAAGTAAGTGTTCACAATCGGAATATCCTCTGCACCACTTTAGCTCTTCCACCACGGCTAATGGGTAATATGTTATTGTGCTACTGATTCTCTCAGCAGCCTAAGTGCGCTGGCAGCGTCGGTCGCTTGGGTTATCTGCTGGGTCAGAAAAGTGTGATAACATTAACAGTCCTCATGGAGGACGTAGGGCACTGTCCCTCCACTGGCCTCTGGAAGCCACTACTAATGCCTAATTATGGTGCTCCAGTTGTTGAATCCTATGTATAATTACAATCGCTTGGGAGCTAGGGAAGTGGGAGAAAGCAGAGACAGGGAAGAATAACATTGGATGGACTTGGAGCCAACTTCATCTGCAGACCAGAAGCAGCTTTGTGTATATAAGTCTGAACATAGCCCTGGTACAGAAAAGCTACATTGACTTATTGCTCTAACTTAATATCAAGCAGGACCAAAAGGCTTGCTCTGTCTTTTTTTAGAACTATTGACTGCTTTTAAATCCCTGGAGGCTCTCCTACCTTAGGCTGGTAATAGAATGTCCTCAGAAACTCATGGATATTTCTCTCAATTACTTTACAGGCAAGATTAACCCTATACATGCATAACCACTCTCTGCTTGTGCATTCTTAAATATTATTTCTAAAGCAAGTTGCTTTGTCTCTCAGTATCAGTCTGACCCTTCATTAAGATTCCTCATGTCAATTTTGAGATTGTCATGAGAGAGATGACATTCAGAAGAATAGGCTTTATCACCTATTTGTTTCGTTACTGTTGGCCCTCAGTAAAATGCTTCTTAGAAGATACTGTAAGGGATGCAGGTATTACCTGGCCAAGGAGTTGTGTTAGACAGTTAGTTTAAAAGAACAGAGATATTGAAAGTTAGCTGAAATCTGGCAGGAAAAGGAAAGACAGGAAACAGGAAACAGGTTGAGGACCTTGAGGAGGGAAGAAATATTCAGGGACAGATGAAAGAAGATTAACTAACTAGATAGTAGCAAGTAGCAACATAAAACTAAGAAAAAAAAAGAGAGAACATTTGGCTCATTTCCAAGACAAAATAAAATCCCACTGTTGATGCCTATTAGTCTTCCGAAAGGAAGGAAGGCTATTACTTGTATTTTCTAAAGGTAAGCAGAACAAATCACTAGAAAATATGCTCTAGAGAACAATCTTGCTGGGGCAAAGGATGATGAAATAAACTATTCTATGTTTCTTCTGTGTGTGGTTGAAGCTAAGCTGCCTCTACAGGAGACGGCAGGAGAGAAAAAGGCTTGTTGACAGAACCCAACAATTCTCTTAATTAGAGTTCAACCTCAAACTTCACTGCTTGCTTGTTTTGCCAGATGTTAACGTGGCCTCAGAATGGCTTCAGCAGCACGTTGCAGATAAGGATTAATCAAACACCCGCTGGGCCGCCCGCCAGTTCGAAGGCCCAAGATTGCCTCAGCAAGGCATCCTGTCTGGGGACCTGTGGAACAGGGCATGTTCCCTGGCTGTTAATTCTGCGCCGCTCAGTCATTCTTCCAGCAGTTGGAAGCGTGGCGAACGTCTATCTTCTCGGCTTATCTAAAGCCTGGGATTTTTGGTTGGCATGAGGCTCTCAACACTTTCAGCAGTTTGCCAGACACAGGTTGCCCGGACTTAGAGGTGATATATTTCCCCCTATCCCAAAATAGGTAGAGAGTTGACATTATGGATTTGTGTATTTGATGTCAGCATGTCTTGTAAAAAGGGCATTTTTGTTTTAAATATTCATGCAGATCTGATCTGCAGATCTCCAGGGAAAAGCAAACAAAAAGCGATGCTGGTGATTTTCTTTTGTATTCCTACAACTGAAGTTCATATCTGTGACATATTTCTCTTTAATCCAAGATTTCCTGTAGAAACAGTGGCCCTAGTCCTGCTTGTCATAGCGTGGAGGGATAAACCTGCATGTGGTCAGAGCTATTTAGGATTTCAGTGCAGTCCCATAAGGTTGCAGCAGTCCAGGAACGAGCTCTGTAGTACAGGACAGATCCAAGAACTGGGAAGAGAGGATTCATGCAGCACCCAGAGGGTGGCCCTCTTGTGACTTTCTGAATCCGGTAAAAGGAGGAAAGCTTGCAAAGAAAAGTGCAATCGACTGAGAAAGCAGAAAGATCTCTAAAAGCCTGCTGATGTGGCAGGAGCTTTGCTTCTTGGAAGCTGTCTACACAGATGAGATCGCAACGTTGCTGCTGAAATCCAGAACAGCTTTGCATAATTCACAGTAGAGTTAATCCGTATCTGTGCTTATGAAACCAGAAAAAAAGATGTGACCCCACTGTTTACCATGACACCTGCTCTTTGTTTTTAATTATGTCAAAAGCCCAGGATAGGATAGTCTCTTCCTTCTTGTCATTGTGTTAGCTCCTACAGTAATAAAAAAAAAATATGTTTTTTAATGAGATAAATGCTTCTCCTCTGATCAGTGTCTGACTGATTCTCTTAAGCGTCTCAAGGCAGGGCCTGAGGAGGGAACGGAGGATGTGGACGGGAAGGCTGTTGCACATGTGAATCACAGCATGGCAGAATGGGTGAAGAAGAGCTAGGGAAAGAGACATAAGGAAACGATGGAGCAGAGATGCGGGACTGATGGGACACTAGCGGATTAGTTGAGGAAAGTATTTTTTGGCAGGCTTTGAAGGTAAGAGGAAAGATTATTACCCAACATGGAAAAGAGGAGTCAACGGAGGGATTTAAAGATAAGAGAAATTCGACTGCATGGAAGGGGAGGGCTGACGTGTTGGTGAAGGTGCCCTGCACTCACAATCACTGCCAGAAACTTGGGCACGAGGAGAGGGACACCATCCCTACAGGACCTGCTCCTGCAGGGAATAGTGTGGACAGAAAGAAACGGGCTCCTTCAGAATACACTACAGGAGAAAAGGCAGCAAGGCTTCAATAGGTGCTCATTAAGATATTCCTGAACTACAGAGATTCATTCGCTTCACTGTGGTCGTATCTCCTGCGGTCACTTGGCTAGTCCAGAGCTCTCCTTTCCATTTGTATGTGCTGCTGGGATCCTTATATACATCCTAGCGCTGGAAGAAGGTGACAGAAAGCTTGAATATGAGGAGATTTATTGTTTGGCCTTACACAGAGCAGGAGGCAACAACACAATTATAGATGAAGAATGAGGCAACAAAACTCCTAAATTATTTCAGGGTTGGGCACCCTGGCTTTCACATTTTCCAGAGCCTGTTTCAGTTCTTGTAAGTGTACTTATTTTGAAAGATCAGTTTATATCACCTGAGTGTTTTCCTGGAATTATGTTTATGCAAATTTTGTGGTATTTGTTGTTGTTATTATTGTTTTTTTTTTTGGGGGGGGAGGTTACTGTTAGATTGAAAGAGTGATTACAGGGAAGAAGTTCAAAAAGTGACTCTTTTTATACACTTGCATTTCCCTTAAAAATACATAGTCACAATTTTAACTCATGCCTAGCTCCCTTGACTCTCTTGAGCAGGACAGCAGAAGGGTAGTGCTGGCAGGGATTTTTATGACAGAGACATTGGCTTAAAGGAAGTTATTTTTGCTGTATTTCTGGTTATTTTAATCTATAAGGAGGATGAATCCTCCCTGTCATTCATGGCAAGAGACAAGATGCTAAAACAAACAACATCTTTGTTTAATCTTTTGGGAGTCACTAAGTTTGGAACAGGGAGTAAAAGACGTGAAGTCTCCACTATGTTTTCACCAAGCAAGAAACTGCAATTGTTCAGTTTTAAACAGCACTTGGCTGGCTCCATCCATCACTGCTCTGAAGACATATATTATAAATAAACTTTAAAATATCAAAGTGACGCATGTGAGTTCAGCTTTGCTGCTGTTCTGTCTCTCTGAACTGGATGGCCACTTTCAGCCCTGTGATTTCCATCTGCATAAGGGTTGCTGGTCACCCCACATTACAAACAAGGTCACATCACATAACAGCACTGAGAAAAAGCTGATTCAGCCTTTCCGACAGAAACTGCCCGGTTCCCAATCAGCACCCAAAACCCATGGCAAAACATTACCAAAATTAGACTTTGGGAGCTTGGCACAGCGTGTCGCTTGCTCTGGACATCTTGCCACCTACAGCAGCCACACTTGCCACCCTCTTGCCTTGTCGGCGCGCTAAGGAAAGTGCCACACGCTTCGTCCATGGAGCCCAGACCCAGGAGCGGGTTCTGCGCGCCTGGGGCTCACACCAGGGCTGGCAGCCAGGTGATGATCCATGCTCGCCCGGCGCGGGGCCGCCGCCGCGGGGGAGTCCCGGGGCCCTGGCCGCCGGGAGCCGCCTCGGGTCCCACGCGTGACCGGGCAGGGGACACGCGTGCCCATGCACCGAGGCGCCCCTGGCACCGCGCTCCCCGCCACCCCCCCGAGCGGCGCAGCCCCACGGGGAGCTGCCCCCCGCGCCGGCTCCGGAGTGCCCCTACCTGGATGGAGCCCCAGAGCGGGTGCAGGGCACAGTGCAGCAGCAGGGAGGGCCAGCAGCGGCGGAGCAGCGCCAGCAGCTCCCGCAGCAGCATCCCTCCTGGGCGGGCGGGCTCCGGGCGAGCGGGGGACGGAGCGCGGAGAGCCGGCAGCCGCGGCGGTGGCTCGCACCCATCCCCGGAGCGCCACTCTCCCAACTTTAATTCCGGAGGGGAGGGAGGGAAAAGAGGGAGGGAAAGAGGGAGGGCGGCAGGGAGATGGGCGGGTGGGGAGAGAAAAGGGTGGTCGGGAAAACCCAGCGCCCCGCAAGCGCCCGCTCTGCTCCTCGGGAAGACGTGCAGCCACCCCCGGCCCTCCCCTCGCCTCGCTGCCCGCCTCGCTCCGCTCCGCTCCGCTCCGCTCCTCTCCGCCGCGCAGGCCGGGATGCTCCGCGGCGCCTGCGACCGCTGCGCCCGCTCCCTCCCTCCTGCCTCCTTCCTGGGCCGGGGGAAAAAGTTTGGAGGCGGCGGGCGAGCGGGGCCGGAGCGGCCGCGGGCGCTGCCCGGGATCGCCGCCGCCGCCGCCGCTGCTGCAGCGATTTTTCTAGCCCACTGCGCGCTTGGCGCTCCGCTCCCCTCGGCTCTCCCCGCCCTGCCCGGCCCCCCCGGCGGCGGCTCCTCCGGTGGGTCCCCCCGCGCGGGGCAGCTCCGGTACCGGCCAGCCCCGAGGGGTCGGACACGGCGCCCCGCGTCCCGACCCGCCGCCCCAGATCCCGGTCGGGCGTTTTCCCCCTTCCCCTTGTGGAAGGTGCAACTTGTGGGCACCGTTTCCCTGGCCCGATGTTGGAGCCTCCCTTGTGCTAATGGAGCACCCCAAAACATTTAACAGCACCCGCGGGGAAGGGGTAAAGAAGCCCTTATAAAGGCACCACCTTCTTGCCTCTTTGCAAAGAGGAAGCAGTGCGGAAAACTGCAGATGAAGATGATTTGTTTCCAGAGAAGGACCTAATGAGCAAAACCACTGCGCTGTGAATGGGGCTTTTGCTGCAAGTGGAACTGGTTTGGCATATGTGAAAATGCTCATACAGATCCCTGGCTGGGTCCTGCTTTCAGTGTGCTGATTCAAATAGACAAACAGCTTCAAACAAGATGTGAGGTCCAAGCTCTTTATTTCATACCCAGGGATAAATATGTGTGGGATACAGGTTTTAGTCTGTATTGATATTTCTGGCATCCACTCAGCCAAGTTAAGTAAAACTGTTTCATAAAAATCTGCTCAATGAAGGAGGAATATATGAATATGCAAACCCTTCTTCTAAAAAAGAGCTAAAATTCACCTTTTACATCACCATTATCTCCCAACATTACTCAATTCACTGCTGTCCTGACTGGCACTGGTTCAATGCGTGTGAGGGCAATCAGGCCTAGCAATATCTTACAGCCATGAACAATACTGAAATTTAACAGAGTTTCACCTGAATTGTACTTGGCCCAATAGGGCTCTGCATGTATTTGAGTTTGCAAAGGCAGAATATAGAGGGAAGAATATAGAGAGACAGACACATTATGACCTTGGATGCAGACAGTAATCGTACAGCAAATATATTTTCTGTAATGATGCTGAAAAAGATGAAGTCCTTTTCTGTTAGTGTACTGTGTAACGCAGAGTGCTTAATATATTGTACTCGTTCAATTATAGTTTTACTGAGCTGGAGTCACAAGAGACAGCAAAGCTTTTCAGGCTTTCTGGTGATTTCCTGAAGGTATTTCAGCACTTGGTCACAGTACAGAGCATAATAAATTGCACCATCTGTATGCACAGTTCTTGGTTCCTGACAGAATGAGAGATAAGGCTTTAGGCATTGTGCACCAAAAAAAAAAAAAAAAAAAAAAATAAGAGAGAGAGAGAGAGAGAGAGAGAAATGCAACACAGATTTCTTTTCTTTCAGTGTTTACAGTGACTTAATGTCAAAAGAACTGTAGCTTTTCCTGCCATTAGTCCACGTTCCAGGCTCTAAGTGTTGTTCCTTTGGTTCAAAGACATGCTGGGGGTCAGAGGACACAGGACCAAACGCCACTTGCAGTTGCACAGATGCAAATGCAATGCAGGATACTGCTGCAATGTAAATAAGAACAGAGTTTGGCCCAGGTAATGGGCATCTTTTCTGTTGTAGACTGGTAAGGGGCAGCTCCCTTAGCAAAATGATTGGGCTGCAGATACATTAATTTAGTCTCCAGCCCTGGACCCAGTCATGCTGTCCACACACAGGAGTATTTCCCATTAAAATGAATGGCTGAAGAAAGTACTGAACAGGTGACCTGTCCTGTTCAGGTGCCCTGTCCTGAACAGGTCCACATGGTACCAGTACTTGTCATTGATTTCATTCACTTCTATTCTGTAGTTCCTATGGAGAGAAAGTAGCAGTCCAGGAATATTTCCCACTTACAAGGACAGCAAATGATATGGTGCTTATACCACTGCGGGCCACATGTCAATGACAGACTTAACATATGTTTTGCTTAACATTATGTGGTTTGTAGCAGCAAGGAAGTACGCGCTGCTTAAATGTTGAGATGGACATTGGCCACAAGTTTGATTGTGAGCCATAACCGACATTTTCTGAGCTGTAATCCTGCTTCTAACTGGGATTCCCTGTGTTACCTCGGGCATATTTTTAAAATTCTCTGCATCAGTTTTCTCACCTATTAAAATGGCATGTCTAAATACAGCTGCTGTGGGATGTCTGGTGACTGAGGTAGTAAAGGGGTTCTGACTTCCAAGCGTCAGCACATCACAGAAATCAAAAGCAATGCCTCATCCTTCACTCGTGTGAGCAGCACTGGACTGGGTTATGGCTCAGTGCTCTGAAGATGAAAAGAGATTTATAAGTACTAAGTGTTACTGCTCTTAAAAAAAAAAAAACAAAAGCAAAAGTTTAAGTTATTTGAAAAGATTTTTTTTTCAGGAAAAGATTGCAAGAGCAACATCATTCAATCATTTTCTGAAACATTTAACACACATACTAACACTCAACAGAATAATGACCATTATTAATTTTCCTTTGGTTTGATTATCAAGGAGGAGATCCGTTTATCTGGTTTCTTCTTTTTTTAACAAATCCACATAATGAGAACCATCATGATTAACACTCCAATACTCAGGAAGCATTATAAGAACTGCAACACTAATCAGTTGCACTGATTAGCTGTACAAGCAAACATTATCTGTCCTCCTTTAATCTAAGTAGCCATAATGTTTATAAAGAGCCCTAAGAGGCTATTTTGTTGCTGTAGACTGAGTTTACAGTAGGTATTCAAGTGTTCAGAGGGCCTATTCCAAGCTGACTTGTTGAACTTTCATTAAAATCAATAGATTCGCACCAGCCTGACTTTAGGTAGATTTTGTTCCTCCATCTTCTGATACATTCAAATGAGCTTTTAGCTGGAGTCAGAGCAAGGGAAGTGAGGGTGACCACTTCTCAGGATGGAGTTTTGTGGTCAGTCAGACCTTGGAAGAATCCATTTGAGCTTTTTTTTGCTAATGACATTTCTGGATGCAAGTTAATGAGCTCAAGAAGAGTCTTAATCCTGTGAAGCACTAACCAAAACATGAAAACATTTCAGCACTGCGAATTCAAAGCCTCTTACTATCTCAGTTGTCATTCCTAGTGTTGATCTAAGAGTACAATCAGCAGATTGGTAAACTCACATTGTTGCCATACAGTGAACATTTGATTATACTGAAAACATTACTATTTTTGTTCTTTTAAAAATACGTTTTATTGTTCCCTCAGTGTAAAGCAGTGCTTTCAACATGTGAAAAGCAATTTTATTCTCTACGCAGGAATTCACAACTTGTAGGGGAGTCTTTAGACATCCGCAAACTAACAAAGGTCACCACATGAGTAAAAACACTGGAGGAATTTGCAGTTCTCCAGACATTATCTTAGGTAATTTGGGGAAGTGAAAAGTTGGGTTTGCTCTTGATGATCCCAAGTGTTTTATTCAATACAGAATAACCCTAGGACAATGGAATGGTGTTTACACATATAAAAACCAGACTTGAGTTTAGAAGAGTTGATCGTTCATTTTTTCTGTGACTCCAGTTCAGTGGAAAAAGATTCCCACCCAAAACATATATAGAATACATTTTAAAAATATGTATTGAATTAAGAGTTAATCAAATACTGGAAGTGGATCTTAAGTTTTAAAGTGTTCAGGCCTCTTCACATTTTCACCTGGATAAATAAAGACTGCTGCCCTATAACTAGCAACCAAAGGGAAGGTGTCTCCTTTCCATTGGTGTAGATCAACAACACCTTCACTAAAACCGATGGATCTATGTCAGTTCAAAGGAGGAGTAAAGTAGGTGTGACATAGAAGACTGCATCATGTAATTTTTAGGTTGTGTTCCAGCACCTTAAATCACAGGACACTGCAGATTTGTATTCATGACCAGAAATGACCTCAGTTATGACTATATATCATGTAAGCCTGTTCTCGCCTTTTCAGGTTTCTAGCTCTAAAATGCTGCATTTCGTGATAAACAGGCCTCCTGCTTACTCACTTTCAGTAGTTTGTCACGATTTGTTTTCTCCAAATGGATTTGCTCAGCAGCATCACTGAACTTTATTCATAAATGTAAAGGAAAATGTGTGGAGTTAAATATATCTGGGAAGGTCCCATATGTTAGGAAGGACTTGTATGCCCCCAAATATGTCTTCTTTTTTTTTTTTTTTTTCTGGTTATATCAATAGGTCTTGCTTCTCTTTACAAATATTACCTTTTTAGTCCATTATATCTATTATAATGAAATCCCTTCATCCTGAATAAATTTCAGTTTGTAGGACTCACTTTGGTGCCATTTCAATTCTTACACTCTGTGTTTATTATTGCTTAGGTTTCATCTGTTTTTACAGACATTTGCAGATGTTTTACAGAAGATTATATGCTTGTTATTTGAATATGCAAAAGATTTCATGAAGACATTTCCTTCACATTTACTCTTGGACTCCATTTCACTCTCTTGAGGTCTGATGTAGAACACAGGGCTGGTTACACAATTTTAGGTGGAATTCCTCACCAGCTGTAATGCAGACTTCAGTATAATTGTCCACTGCTCTATGGTCTGTTGCTGCTCTACTGGACAATATCTGATCAGATGATAATGGTTTGTCAAACTTTAGTAAGCGCTAGAAAAGTACCTCTGCTTATTCCATCCATCTATTAAGGACGTGTTTCTCTACTATCTTTGAGGTAGTACAGTAACTGTAGTAGAGTAATTATAATCATCCAGACTATTATGGGGATGGATAGATGACAAGAATGAGGGTGAATAAACTTACAAGAGTGTAAGTATTTCCAGCAGAAGAACAAAGACAGAATTACAATGTCTAGGGAAAAGTATCACTGACTTCTTTTTAACTCCTCCTGCATGTAAGAATCTCAGAATATTTTGGTTAAGGTGTTAAAGGCACTGAACTGATTAAAAGAAAGCTGAAGTTAAATTTTGTGATATCCTTTTTTTTTATTATCTTTTTAGTGAACACCAAGAGTCAGCATCTTCCCCAAAACTATGAGTCCAAGGGTATCTATTCTCAGCCTAAACATGATTGAATTGCTCTGGTGACAAAAACATTTGGCTGTAGGTCCATAGGCTGGACAATGTTTCATCAAAAATGTTTTAAATATGGTTGTTTTGCTAGAAAATGGATTTCTCTTCCTGCCCTGTATCTCTCTCACCTAGTACCTCTATTTTTAATCTGAAAAAATAGAAAGGATATTTTAAAAAGCTGCCAGCTTGCAGACCTCAAGGGCAGGCTGTCCAATCTGTCACTGTGGCTGGGACCACCCTGGCCATCTGGCCCCCAGAGCGGAGGCTGCTCAGGCAGGGCACTTGGGTGAGATGCTGATGAGCAGTGTACAAAATCCTCGAGGGAGATGCAGCAAGAGAGGTCAGGTCTGGCTCATATCTTCTGCATTTTAATGTAGGAGAGTGCCCAGAAATAATCCGAGAAGAACTTTTCAGGCAGGATTGCTCCGAACACAAGTTAGTAAGAGAAGGAGCAGAGTTACAGCACACTTGGAGGGTCCTCTTCTCCCTGCACATGAACCCTCCACTTACACAAGTGTCAGAAGCACAATGTGCTGCCTGATTTATTCCAGGCCTTGAGGGGTTTTGATGATAGGAGAAACTGCAGGGAAAGTTGAATAATGTATGAAATTATTCAATAATTAATAAAAGTCATCAGAAACACTCAACTGACACCCAGCTTTGTAAATAGTTTCCCACTATTGTTTTTCATTTCCTTACCATGTTGGTCAGGGGGGCATGATGACAGCGGTCCTTCCATTTTGATTTAGCATCTATCTGGCCATGTTTGTGTATAGTAGAATAGGTGTGAGGACTTCATTTATGGCCAGAAAATTGCCTGTAATGAAAATATTACAGGTGAGTGGAAAGAGATCAAAATTTGCCACACGAAGAGATGACTTGGCCATCAAGCACCTAATATGGGTGAGGGAAGAAACTGAAGATTGCTGAGCAAAAAAATGCCACCACCTTCACCACTTGCAAGCCAAAGCTTAGGAAGGAACGAATGCAGAGATGGTCTCAGTGCTCTGCCTCCTTCAGTTCCTCTATTGCTAGGGCACGCCAGACCTGTAACTTTTTGGAGAGGACATTGTTTGCGAAAACCCTGTGCGAATCCTGCACTACCCCATAGTGAAAGGAGAATATCACAGAGGGCAAGAGGAGAGGGGAAGAGGACCGTGCGCCTACTCAGGTGTAGGTGTACACATGGATATGCTCCATGGTGGATTTCTGTAAAGATTTGTTATACTGCTACACCATTATACTTATCATTATACTCTTTAACAATGGATGCTACATCCAAGGGCATCACCCATTTTGGTGAAGCCTGATCTGATATACAGTGTAGCAGCTTGACGTTTCTTAATGGCGGGGAAAGAAATATGAGATTGTGCCCATGCCTAACGCAGAACTTTGGTGAATATATTGGCCAAGGTTAAAAGTTAAGAGCCAGACCGAACAGCTCTGACTCTAATGAGGCTATCTGTCTCCTAAGAAGAGCTATTGATTGGTTATTAACCATAGCTAATAGAGAATATTACAAAGGCATCACCAGCAGCAGAGTGGACGCTGAGAACCAGACTCTGCGCTGCGACGAGCACTGTTGACTCCCAGCGGCATTACTGATAGCAACTCCCAGTTCCCCCAGACGGTCTCCATTTGGTCCATAATGCAGTCTTTCCTTTAAAGATTAATTCAGAACTATCCAATACATCTCTTCCCTGCTGAAAATATACTACAATTCTATCTCCAGCCAGGAAGGAAATCCATCAGCTTGTCAATGTCTTCCAGATTTTTACAGATTTTCACATCTCTGTAAATCTTTTGCATCTTCTGTATCTGATGTCACCATGAGGAGTGAGCTTTACTGTCATCATTTCTTAGATTCTCTGGGTTAGTGTTTATCTCTTAAAGTCTTTTCACCCTCGCAAGATAAATTTCTTTTACACCCCACTAGCTGCTGAGCAGAAGTGAAATCCACCCAAAGCCCCCTTGTGAGACTGACATTATTTTACATTCATCTCAGTGCCTCTTAAGCACTTTGAGTTCCTCCAGTGAAAGTCGTTACATAAATGCAAAGCATTGTAATGTTAGAACTTTAAAAAATGACATTTTTAATACATATTTTTTTGTGACTCAGTCATGAATACCCACAATTTCCATATATTACTTTCCTATTTCAATATATCTTCCTTCTCATTTAATCCTTCTGACTCGTGCTGCTGTGACTGCTGTGATAACTCTAAACCTGAATTACAGAAGTAACTATGGACTACCTTGCTGCTAACTTCGTAATGACTAATCTTTAAATACCTATTGGCAAGAATAGTTAACAATGGTTTGTAATAAGCAGGGAGGAAATCTATAATCAGAGGAAATATTTCCCTTTTTATGAACACGCACACCTCTTTTGCTTTCTTCGTACCCAAAGTTATAATAGGTATTCTGCATATCTGTTTGAAACAAATATCTTTTTCTTGTGCTTATTACAGCAGTGCTAAGGATGGCCTTGCATCGGGGCTCCGCATAATAAGGCACTGGAAAATATGGAGGAATAGGCAGTGCTATCCCAGCACACCTGCAGTCTCAAAGAGCAGAATGGGCAATCAGTGAGGGAATATAAATTCAAGAATTAATAGAAAATGGTAAGTGATTAATTGTCTTTAAAGTATTTTCTTTTGCAAAGGAGCACTTCATCTGTCTTGGAAAAAACATGCTGCCTATCTAGTCAGATCCTTAGCTGCTCTTTTCTGTTTTCCATTAAATAAATTTGCCTGGTGAGGGTGGCAGTTCTCCAGACACTCAAATGTAGGACAGGGTTTGCAATGCAGCATGCGTGTGCATCTAGAGCACTGTCCAGTAAACAGGAATACAGGGTCTGGCTCTGCACGCCTGTCCCAGCAGTAGCTGAATGCAGTGCTGCCATGGTATACTGGACAGTGCAGGCAGGAACCTGTTTTCTTCATGGCTTTTTGAAAGGGACCTGACTAGAGTTAGGACCCACAAGACCAGGAAAAACTCTGCTTCTGCCACCCTGCTTTCCATAACACAACCCCTTCGCCCTTTTAAAAGTCTTTGTGATACTTAATGGAAGGGAAAATATGTTCTTGAAGACAATATACCCTATGGCGTTTTCCATTATGTTTTCTTTTTTTCTTTAAAGGAGGAAAGTGAATGCTTGCAGTCAAATGAAAGAACTTTTCTTGCAGCTAACCTGCTTTATCAGAATGCTGGTTTTCCCCACTACCAGACATGGAAAACAAACCACAACACAGCTGCAGAAAGACAATAATTGTCACAGAATGACTTCTCCTTTGCTGGAAGACCAGAAACTCTCCATACACATTTTTGTACCCAGGCTTCAGTAGGATAACTTGAATGTATCAGGCCAATTGCTTGTGAAGGCTTGCAGGCGCCTTAACCTTTGCTGACATCCTCTATCTGCTACAGTTTGAAAACAATTCTGCAACTAGCTTAGGTGGAAAAAAAAGACTGTTACTCTTCTTCTCTGAACGAGTTTTGCACTTATTTCTCCTCTCTAACTTCATAAATTTGTAGTGGATCTGATCTGAATCAAGGGCAGAATGTACAAATACAAAGTTGGACTGTTCTGGTGAGCTCCAGGAGAGCTCGGAGGGCTCTGCGGGACGGGAGGGTCTCCATCAGCAGCAACTGGCACACTGCACGGCTGCATGAGACCTTCAGGAAGCGCGGGAGCAGCTCTGCTCAAAAGCCTTCGTAAATCTGCAGATCATTTGCTCTCAAGTACATATTTATTTGTGTGCTATTTCTTGTGTGAGCCGAGGGTGGAGTTTAGCTTTTTTGTGGACACTCATTCAGCCTTCCTTTTCATTTTTCCAAATTGTGTGCATCCATCCTGTCCATCAATGTGTTGCCTTGCTTTCCACAAAGGTAATAAACTACAACCTTAAACACTTTGGTCCATAACTTCCCTCACATAAATATGCTCATTAACTATTTTACAAGATGACTTGCATGTCATACGTACTCACTGGTAGGAAGATAAGAGTCTGAGGTAATTGGATTAGCTGTAATAGAAAAATGGGTGAGCTGTAGGAGTGAAATTTGCCCAGAGCTGATTTGGAGCACAGAGTATCTGAGTGCTGCAAATCTGGTAGCAAATGAGGCTCATTTAGATATCAGTCTAGAGGGTTTATAAATATTTATCTAACACTGAACTTGCATGTCATCTGCAGAACTTAGGAGGCCATGCACCTACAAATAAATGCATATAGTATTCTTTGATAGAAAGAAATGCTGGCCAGTACATTTATTCTGACTGAGAAAACTATAGAAATTTCACCATAGTTGGTAATCTAGCAAAAAAGACTCACCTCAAAGTTCAGAAACATCAATACATTCCGTATTATTTCTCTTTGTTTTACCTTCACCACCAAATCTGAAAAAGAAAAATGCTTGTTTTTCCATGCCATCCTATTGACATCAGTGGGAGGCACAGCGGGAGGCATCAGAGGGATTGTTTATAATGGAGGTTCCTCTGACCAAATTGAGCAGCTTGAAAAGAACAGCATTGACCTTTAACTCAAAAATGGAGATTTAGAAACGATTATTTATAGAAGACTTTAATAATGAAATTCGCCCCAAAGGTCTGCAAAAAGATAGAACTAGGATAACTCACACATACCATATATGCACCCATGACTCATGCACATCAAACAAAGTGGACTTACTCGGTTCTGTTGATCTGTGAGGACTGATAGTACCTTGTGTTAAAATTTAAAGCCTCTGCTAAGTTTTCCATGTTCCCTTTCCTTTTCTTCAACGATTTGCTTGTGTCCCTCATTGATAACAAAAAAAAAGTTTAGTTTTTCTACTGGTCCTTTACTGGAGATAATTATTTTCCACAGTGGTCTCCAGGATCTGCACTTGGCTAACAGAGATGCATGTCCAGACCATCCAGGGTGACCTAAGAGTCAGTTCTTCAGGGCTTCTCCCCTTCCTGTTTTGTCATGATGTCTCCCCAGGGCTGCATTTGTTGTGATGTAGCCATATTTTTCAAAGTGTCCTTACTCTCTTTCATTTTCATTCAATTTATAGTTGTTTTGATAGTTGAGATTAATACAGATTTTATTTTATCAGTGGATATAGGGTTTATTTGCAGGTTATTTATTGCTCCAGCCACAGAGAAGAGATAAATCATTTTTCAAAAGAAAATGTCCTGTGTTGCTATGGGCTCATTAAGTTTGTCCAAGCATTTAAAAACACTCCATTTAATTTCTGTCTGTCATTAATTCCCTTGAAACTAGGACTGAGAAGTAAAAGTGAAATAAGCAATATACAATACAAGCAATAGCACCAGAAATCTGTTTGTGCTTCCTCTTCTTGGGCTTACCGAAAAATTAAACTCTGTGCTGGTTTATGATTCCATTTTCACTCAATATCTTCTACTTTTTATATAAGTAGATAAACACACTTGGTCAGCATCCCGCATGTTTTACAACCCCAGACAGACAAATATAGCATGTTCACAGAATCTGCTTGTATAAGCTCTCTATGTTGATATAAATATTATATATTAGCAGGTTGATATACTTATTTATATAAAACTCTCCTAAAAATGGCTCACCACATATAAGGATCAAGATTTCCACAGACAGCTAATGGTTTTGAGCAATGGTGTGGAGCACCCAGGCTAAGACAACATAGAAATATCTGAGCAGCAGGAAAGGGCTGAGAACTTCCTCTGTGAAAAGCAGACCTCTTCTAATGCTCAAAGCTTCAGATATACAAACTAACAGAGTGCCTGGAGGATCATTGTCCTCTGACAGTCACTGTATTTAATTTTGTTTTCCAATGGCACATGGTAATCAGATGTGCATGGTATTAAAAGATTTTAGTGGAAACATATGCCATTTTGCATAATTAAAAATGGTTTTTGTTGTACTCTGAGAAAAATGGTCAAGAACTTGACAGTTTGGAGGGAAGTATGGAAAAATAAAAGAGTTAGCCAATGAACGTTTTGAAATGAATGCATTTAAGGTCCAGGTCTGTGAAAAAATTCAATGCTTTCTTAACTTTATGCACTTAAGTTTAACATTATTAAAACTTTGGTACGTATGCCGCTATGGTGATTTCATTCACCTCCAAATTTTTATGATCATTTATGCTTTGTGTCTTGCAGTCTGATTACTTGCCTTGTCAGATTACTTTCTTCCACACATATAAACTCACCTATTTCTCTGTTAAAACATCATCTGTGAGGCAGCTAGATGTACACTGGCATATTAGTCAGGTTTTGTCACAGGAGGCTGTTATTGCACTTGCTGTAGAGTAAAATCTTAGTTTTATTCTCTGTTGTCAATCAATCTATTGCTTGTACTTGTGCTGTACTCAGTTCTGGTACCCAGTTAGAAATGTGCTTTGTGTCAGAAACTAATGTGCAGTGTTACCTTGCTTAGTAAGTCTAGTAAGAGTCCTAATTCTGTCTCATCCAGAAGAGCAACTTCATTCCCTATCTGTATTTTGCTTTTTTACTTCTTTGTGTTCTGTACAGATTACAACATGTTTTCATGTAAAAAATATTTGCTTTTACTGTACTCAATATCCAACAAGTCCTTAGAGGTGTTGTTACTCTTATTAGGCCTTCTATTAGATTGCTAAATTAGCATAAGTTTTCAAGTGAATTTAACATATCACTTTTCTTTGTAAGCAGATTGCAATGGAAACCTGTTGTTCTTGTTATTTCCTAAACTTTTCATGTCCCAGCCTGGAGTATGGGTATTGAAATATTGGAGAAAAATGGATGTTTATTTTCAGACATCCATTCATTCAACTGCTTTTGACAAATATCCCAAACTTCTATGTTTGATTTTGCTTTCAGCTTCTCACAGAAAAAGCTGCCTGTTCCAAGGGACCTGTTGGATTAAATTAAGTAACCTTCAGATGAGGGGTTTGTTTCCCTGTCATTTAGCAAAGCAGAGCCAACTGCTTTTGCAGATCAGAAGAATAAAAATCAGTCCTCTTCTTACCCCAGCACAGCGCCCATTCATATGCCTGGTACTTATGCACACTATACATACAAGCTAAGAATAGAATATTGTAACCCTACAGTTCTGAACATATACGTTTGAGATGTATATGATCTCAGCCCCTTTCTGCTTAGCAAAACCACTGGACAAGTCTGCTGTTTTAGCAAATATGACGAATAGCTAAACTTGGGACTGACTGCAGTGATAAACATCAAAGTTGAAATTCTCTGATGTGCTTACAGTAAAAAACAGGAGAGAAAGAGCCCCTTGTAAAACAAAACAAAGCAGAAAACAGAATAAGTAGGATCTGAAATGATAAATTATAGAGGACATCATGTGAAGAAATCAAATAAATCTCTCTAAATATTTTTAGCGTGCTCAGTTTCCTTTCAATAGCACGACGGGTGGTTCAGCGCTCTCACCTGGCACCTTATTAACACTGAACTGATTGGTAGGCAGGCAGGAGAGGAGCAGCACTGGCGTCTTGGTTAATCACTCCTTGAAAATTGTGCAAACGGCACGGGAGATACTTCATAAACAGAAAGCTGAGGATCTGCTGCAAAAGGTCTGTTTTCGCAGCAGGTGGTCAATAAATCTAGCATTGTTATGGACCATAGCTGCAAGTCAGTTTTCAAATGTTCCCAACTGCACATATCATCTGCCTTATTCTGGAGTCTGATCACAAACAATTTTCTTGCAAATGAAGGACGGATTTTCTCCTGCACTTGAGCTTGCTTACCTTCCTTTCATCTGTGGCTTTTCCTTGAGCTTTTCTTCAGATTGCGATATTTCAGAGGACTATTTTTGATCACTATAATCCTTTTTCAATGCCTAGTGATTTCTTTGTTTTGAAGTAAAAATATCTTTCATAAGCAATTCCCTATAGAAATGCTACTTTTAGTCTGAAGCACTGTTGGGGTTTTTACTCAGGGATGTAATGTTAGTTTTCTTTTTTCTTTTTTAATTCTCTTTAAATTGTTGACACTAATGCTCTCTATAAAACTTATTGTGTGCCCTGTTCCGTATTGCATATATATTTGAGATTAAGGAGAATTTATTACCATGTGGTCAGAAAGCAGCTTTCTCATAAACCTTGGGTACACTCCCCTATGAGGTGAGTGCAGATTATATACCATTGCAAAAACGGTTTTCAGACTAGATCCAAGAATGAGAAAAATCTGAAGCTTTGTGATGAGCAGGTAGGAGAAACAAGAGTGGGAGGAATTTGCAGCAGGAGAAAAATCTCAGCTTCCACAGAGGATGCGTGAGAGGACAATGCTCCTCTCCGGCATGGGCAAAGCTGTGGCCTAGGAGGCATCCCAGGGAGCACTGAAGTGCTAGACACCATAACAAACAGTCGAGATGGAAAGCCTGAGCAAAAATCCCACCAAAATTCAGGCTTTGAAACCAGGAATCTTGATTCCATTCAGCTGGGATAAGGGACATTCACATCAGAAGCCACATCCACATGTTCAAAATGCTCAAGAACATCTGAAGTTGGGATTCCTACTCAAGGCTGGTCTTAGTTTTTATCTGGTTTTGAACCTTCTAGAAAAGCAGCTGATGCAATATTTGCTTAAATAGCGATACACACACACTGTGTATTTAAATGGACGGTGTCGTTTTGGTTTCCTAGCACGCTGAAAATCCACCCTGTATATCAGGCTCTTCCAAGACCCCCTCAATCAGACAGCTGAGCATGAAAACAGCACTACTACCGATCTGTTGGCCTGATGGCTCCATGTTTGTTATAGAGATATTTAAAAAAATGAACAAGCATTTGGGGCATTTAAAGTGATTTTGAAAGCAATCGTTCATTGAAGAAAAGAAAAAAAAGGGTAAACAAATTCATAATGATCTCTAAAATGGACAAGTAAAACACAGGCAGATGTGTTTTTTGAAGGGGAAATAAATCAAAGTTTAAAGTGTCAGGCTGAAGAGAAAAAAGTATTTCAGTACAAAAAGAGATGGTTTGGTATCCTAAAATTAGTATTATGACAACACAAGCTTGGCAAGTGTTCAGAATTTATAATCATGATAATTTTAGCAAAATATATATAAATGGATCCATTTTTAATATGTGTAACAGCAAATCTGACAGAGATAAACCTTTCAAGGAACCACAGACTCAGTCTCTTTTTGAAGTTGACAGTCATTTCATTAGATTTGACTTCAAAAAACCACCTTGCCATGATGTATCATTATAAATTAGGAACTACTTAAATTGCTCACTGGAAACCTTTTAGTTAATGATGTACTTTAAAAGTAACCAAATGTAAGCGAGCTGTATATTTTACAGGTTACACATTTCATTCTCAGGGCTCCTTTTCAACTATCATGCTAACTTCTCCCTGTAAGCTAGTGATACAAGCAGGAGTGTAGACACTGGGGCTATGAGAAAGGCTGTATGTGACCTTGAGGAAGGCATTTCACCTCTGTGTTGTTTTTTATCTGTAAAACAGAGTAGGAGAAAAGCAAGGTGGCTCTCCTGGGGGGTGAACCAAGTGTTTGCAGAAGAATTAGGATTGCAAAAGGAAAAGGTCCTGGAGAAGTGTTATGACTTCACTTATATTTTTCTGATTTTGTTGCTAAGCAGAGAACAGATCCTCAGATTTGGCCTTCTTAGGTTGCTTCTGTGTTGTAATAAGATTGTAAATCTGCCCTAATAGGGCAGTTGGAGGGAATTCCTGCACACAGTAATGCTGTCATTCTATTTATATCTACTACAGTTAGGTCTGCAGAGAAATAGTCAAATCCTTCTTTACTTGAAAGTTAATGGAAGACACATGATGTTAGTTAAGAATTAAAACTTCTGTAAGAAAATCCTGTTTTTTACCTTCTCAGAAAACCTAACCTCTCAGAATATCCATCATATTGGCAGTTCTAACCAGCACCATGGTTCATTCATTCTTGCTGCATTAAAAAAGCCTCAAATCAGTCAATTCCATTGCTGTTTCTCTTGAGCAAGTAACTGGCCCCTAACTTTGTCTGCCTTTTTAGTTAACTTTGATTCATACTTATATAGATACCCCTGAAAGCATTTAAACATTTTTAACATATTGCCTTGCAGGCACCAGCTATAATTTCCTTTCCTGACTTTCTGGTCAGCAAATTTTTTGCCTTAAATATTCTGTCTCTCTGCAGACACATTGCTCTATATGTCATCTTCCAGGAACATGTATAAAGTTTAGCTCCTTAAAGAAAAATCTTAAGAACATTGCTTTTTGTTTGTATTTATCTGAATATAAGATCTAGAGCATGTAAAAATTTCTTTTCAGACTTTTTGTTTCTCATTACGCCAAGCCTAATAGACTACAATGGGCTATTCACAGTACCAGGTGCTAGGCTTAGCAATGTGCTCTTGTGTCATTTAGAGAGTCAAGTCACTACTTTGTTGTGCTGATTTAAAGTCCATGAAAGTCTATAGATTCCAGTAACACATTTTGTCACAGAAATAGTGCCAAAATGGTGAAATAGTACCAAATGGTAAAACAGCAGTGGATAAAGCCTTTCAGACTCACTGGGCTGTTGAAGAAGGGAAGGATTTTAGTGTGAAGTGTGAGAATCTTAGACGTTCTTAGCAAGAGCAATTGGTTCTGCTGGCAGGTAATGTAATTTCAGTACTGGGGGGCTGCTGTTCCTGACTTGCCATTCCTTGCAGGTGTAAGTTAGGGCATTTCCCTAAGATAATCTCTTTCTTTCAATTACTTGTAAGAATTTGAACTTTTTATCAGGAGAGATTAGACTGAACATTCATAAAGCAGTGATTAAATTGCCAGAAAAATAAGACTGTGACATAAAGAACATCTTAGCAAAAGGAGCGCTAGTTCAAACACCCCGTGAGAGATCTGTTGTCATGGAGCACAGTATCGCTGCATCCTCATCCTTACTTTGGCTCCTCCATGCTGGAGCAACTGGGGCTCTGATGGCTCCAACAGAGACTTATGTGTAGTCCGGCATGTTCCTGGTCAGGGCATATCTGTATTTCCTACAACTTTGACAATTCTGGTTCATATCCCTTTCCAAAGGAGACATATTGGGACATAACAAATAAAAAAATCTGTGCTTGGTCAGTGCTGGCCTTCACAAAACCCAGACTGCTGGGCCATATGTTTTGAGTCTGTCACATCTTTTTCTCTTGCAGTCATAAAAAGCCTTTCAAGATGGGAAATTTAATGGAAAATATTGTTGAAATGTGGGCTAACTTCCATTGCGTAATTGTAACCTCTATCTCTGGGAGTTATTAGCTAATACGACAGGCTTTGCCTTTATTTATTCTTCCAGTGGCAGTGAGAACATGAGAGAGCAAAGTTCCCTATGTGACTGCTCCATCTCGTTCCTAATTGATGGATTTAATATTTCCTACCACAGGCCTCTTAAGGTTGAATGTGAACTGTGTCTTATTAGCCAGAATCCAATACTGAGACTGTCAAATCTTTTCAAATGGTATTGTTATTTTTAATGTACGAAGCTAAGGGGTCTGGGTGAGAAAAAGGGAGAAATACCTGCTTAGTTCTGTGAGGCTCAGGCACAATTTAGGTTCCATCTCCCTCTAATAAGGATGACTTCTCTACTATACAAACAGGAGCATAACCAAACATTAGCTTTATACTTAACTGAACAAATGGCCCTTCTTTTATAATTGATTCCTACTTGTTAAAAAAAAAGTCAGTACTTTCTGTGCATGTTTTTCAGCAATTGCCTTGCCAGAATGGAAACACATCTTGACAGAATTTTCCCACTGCAGCACAATGTGTCTTGGGAGGCTTCAACCTGGCTTGAAAACAAACCAGACTGCTTTGTATTCTAAGAGTTTAAAGCTCACTCTTATTTCAATACCCTTCCAGAATCTAGGAGGGATAAAGTTTCTGACAGGATTGCAGTGCTCTTTTTTTGAGGAAGGTGGCTTCATGTCCCAGTGTTGAAAATACACTGAAGAAGACAGAGGATTTTATTTATCATAGTCCCCCAAACACTGTCTGCCTGTTATTGCTCAATAAATAGCTAAGACTTAGAGCTCAAAATAAGCATAACCTTTACGTATATGTTTTACAGAATGGTGAATTAGAAAAGGAAAGCAAAACAGAAGTGAATGAAAGAAGCTCATGCTTCTCTGTTTCTTTTTGACGGGCAAATCTTGACCAACACTTATTTCCATCTTGTAGCACCATCATAATCAAAAAGTCACTACATAAAGCACATGTGGATACGTCAGTTGTCTCAGCTATCAATCTCTTTCTGTTGGCTGTGTTTTTTCAGCTCCTACTACAGTTTTGTAAAGTCCAAAACACCAACCAGCAAGATTATTTGCTGGCTATTACTTCTACCCAAATGCCCTCTGGAGGACATAGGGTGGAAAAAAAAAAAAAAAAGAGAGAGATATAAGGTTAAGGAAACACGCAAAAAAAATTATAGTGTTTGCTCATGACCATAGGGAATCAAGGTTTGGTTTACAAAAATAAAAGATGTCCTATTATTATTCCTTCTTTTGCCTCATATGCTATAGCAGCAGTAAGCATTCAACCAGTCACTTTCATTACATTTTCTTATTCTGTTGTCTTTATTTGCCAGTACATTATGCCAGATTTTTCAGTGTAAAAGTGAAGCAGGAGGCCATGGTATATACAACCTGAGAAAGCAGATATGTCATGTGGAAGGAACAAACTACTAATTTTAAAGAATCGTAGAATCATTATGGTTGGAAAATACCTTTAAGATCATTGAGTTCAACTGTAAACCCTTCAACACCATGCCTGCTAAACCATGTCCCTGAGGGTGTCATCTACATGTTTACTGAACACTGCTAGGGATGGTGACTCCACCACTTCCCTGAGCAGCCTGTTCCAATGCTTGACTGCTCTTTCTGGGTAGAAATTTTTCCTAATATCTAACTTGAATATTCCCTCGTGCAACTTGAGGCCATTTCCGCATGTCCTATCAGTAGTTGCTTTGGGGAAGGGATTGACCCCTGCAGTGTTCGCACAACAATAACAGCCTAACAAGCTGATGGCCTTAGGGTAAGAGTACATGCAAAGGACCAGAACTTGATTGTGGTAAGCAAGTAATCTCCATACAGATCAACAAGACCTTTCCAATTAATTTCATGAAGGAATGGACTAGCCCTCAGTCTACAAGGTCATCATTCAAGAACTCATGCTATCTGATAGCTGCTCCTATGTGAGGGAGCACATAGCAGCAGAAACCAGTCCTATACATTTTCTTTCTCATCCCGTGTGCCTATATCATCTCTTACCCATCAAACACTCTACATAGACTGTATTCTTGTAGCCTTGTGAAAAAGAATGTGAAACAGCTGATGCACAACCCAACTGTCCTGAGATATATGCTTACATTTAAAAAAACCCTTTTGCCTTGTTCAGGACTTGTCTATAAATCTTCTTTCCTTGGCAGGGTTATTAAGACCAACTGGCTAAAGCAGCATTACTGTTAGCTGAAATTTTTGCTGTCCTAAAATTCTGTCAGCCAAATTATAGAAGCAGGTATAGAGAATCAATAGTCTTTTTGGCAAAGAGAATGAGTCCATATTGGTTCTAACTCTGGCAGCTGATTTTCATGCCTTACCCTTCAGGGTGTGGCCAAGGCCAATCTTAGCCCTGTTGTCATCCCATTAGGATGAAGTATGTTGTTCATGAGTAATAAGGAAAGGACTATGTATTCTCATGTTCTCTAGCTTCCATGAATTAAGGACTGACTGAGCTTGATAAAACCTCACACATTCAGAGGGATAGATGGGAGTGTGTGAATAAGTTACTTTATTCCTTCCTGCAGGAACAGTCCTTAGCCTCAGATGTTTTACCATATGACAATATTATTGCTCTGAGGAAGTGCCCTCAGTGGACTTCTGGAGAGGTTTTATCTCATAATTTATCTGACTAAATAATAAGATGTGCTCCAGAACCACTACTTGAATTGATAATTGCGGACTACAATTCCAGACTATGATATAGACCTACAGAAACATGAACTTGCACCAAAACCAGCTTCCTGAGATTTAGCATAGGCAGAAGCACAAAGAAGATGGTCTATCTGCATTCTGAAAATAAGGTTTAAAAGCCAAGGAGTCATGGTACCAATCCTTCCTGTCCCCCATACTTTGCTATTTCTACTCTTTAAAAACAGTAAATAATACTATACTTGACAAATGATGCTTTTGAGTATTTGCTTTTTCTTAACTCAATTGTGTTTTGAATTGCAGTGCATTTTTACAAGGGCCCAGTCAGGGGTGGGTAGAGAAGTTATTTTGTAATGATCATTATTAATACTGAACGCCACAGCATAAAACAATCGCTCATGATTTGAATTCATTAAGCATCCTGTGTTACACATTTTTAATTCATTAACTTTGGTGTTGCCAGCATGTTGCCACAATCAAATCCAACTTATTCTGTGTTGTGCAATGAGAGCTGAGGATACATCTCACACTGGGTTGTCTTCTAATGGCCCTGAAGCACCTGTTAAATGAAATGACATACTGTTCCAAATCTAGGATTTTAGTGAGAAGAGAATATATGTTCTGAAAAAGGATGCTTATATGCCCAGAATGTAATGTTCATGAACTTTCAGTTACGCCATAAATTCTGCTCAGCATGGTTCCACCTATACAAAAGTCACTGCTGATGGGGGCCTAATGATGGTTGTCACATTTTCACTGTCCTGTGGGGCAACAAGGAACATTGCTAAATGTGATAATAAGAACACATCTTCTCTTTACATTGTCCTTAAACATGGTGTACTGATAGAAAAGGCTCCCGTTGATTTCAGCAGACCATAGATCAAGGCCCATTAACTTATTAAGTCCAATCTTACTTCTTCAGCTCTGTTGGTAAGCAGTAACATGCCCAGTTCCTGTTAATCCTACATCTGCTTAGGCTACGTTGATACTGCTGAACTAGAGGGTGTCAGGACCTCTCCTCCAGCCTTAAGGGCAGCTGCCTCCCTGTCGCACTGCAATGGCTGAAAGTGGCCATACCATCAGGAGCCAGAGAGCCAAAAGCACAGAGAGAACCGGCAAGTGCCTTCTCGCTACCTGTCCCATGCCATGTGCTGGGCATGCCTAGACCTTTAACCACAGTTTCAACCCAAATACCTTACAAAATTTCTAAAACCTAACTGATACTACCCTTGAGCTACAGATGAGATTGAATTCACTATAGGTCTGTTTCAATTTTATTTGCTTGGAATGTGTTCTCTGAGGAGGAAGGAGAGAATGGACATATAGGCTTTCCACAACAACTGCTGTACTTCTCATACTGCAGGTATCACATATAGGTGGCATAATTTAGCCCTTTGATGTGAGAAAAACAAAAGAATACTAAATACAAATTCCGCTTCATGTTAATATGTGCTAATAAAATAGCTGAAGCTACGGACATCTTGCAGATTTCCAGTACCTCCCTCCACCTTGGGCCTTCCCGTGGCCAACTCTCAAAAAGACCCATGTAGAGCACCACAGGGTACAATGAACTCTGGAACCTGCTGTTTGAAAAATAAAACTTCCTGAATTCAAGAAGTCAAAATACCTGCTAAAGCCAAACACCATCTCTAATGGTACAGAGGGAAAAACAAAGATAAAATACACCCCAAAGAGTATCTTTTCTGATTCGTGAAAGATACAAATTACAGAATTGCTCAAAACTCCCCTCAGTAAAACATTTACCTTTATGTTATACGCAGAAGAGCTGTTATTGAAGATGATGATTTCAGCAATTTGTCAGAAGCTCAATAAAATCTGTGGGCATAGAGTTTCCTTCCAAACTGGGCAATATGTTCTTAGGAGGCAGGGTTAGATTTATTTTATAATAATTTTGTGGGTATAAATTTACCAAATATTTCTGGCTAGGCTTTTTGATGGTCATGCCAGTGTCCATGAGAAACACTCTATCTCCAGGAACGAAGCTTCGTTCTTCATTTTCTGCTAGTTTTGGTCAAGGCAAACATGGTATGCCACAGTATTTAGGTCATGTGAGTTACCTTTAGGATCCACCATTACTGGTATTATCCATACTTAGGATATAACAATACGAGGGGAATTTGCCATATCTTGTAGGATGTGGTGTGTTAAGCATGATAAAGTCAGTTACTCTCATCCATTCAAAAAGAAAAACATTTTTCAGCACTTTCAGCTGACGAGGTTCAATAACGAGGCCAATTCCTCTCTCTGCTTAGTATCCATTTAACACGTATTCACTTACTTTTTTTCTGTGTCTGGACAGAGTAATCCTAAGAATACTCCCTCAAAATATTCTTCACCTTTTAATTGCAGCAATTAATATTCCAAATTGTGTATCAGCTAACAAACTTTCAGCTAGATACTTTATTGCTGGTGATTTGCACAGTTCCAGCTCTAAAATGGTAATTAGTGTTTTGATGACAAATAGCCCAGTTATGTATGACTGTAAATAATGGGGCCAACTTGATTCCATCTAATTGTTTAGATTATTTCGGAGTTACATTAGCATACATAGGATCAAACCCCCAATCCTCTGGCACTGAAGGCTGACAGCTTCTATGGAGCTGTGCCTACTGAGTCAGCAGTCAGCTCTTGTGCTGCCTCAGATCAGGATCAGGCCACCTGGGGAGTCTCTGTTTACACAGACATCACTTCTTTTGCTTCACAGTTTTTTGCTGAAACTCTTCTGACTTCAAAGGCATCAGTCTGGATGTAAAGCTGTGTAAATGAGAAGGGAACCAAACTCTAGAGAGAAAGAGACAGAGATCACTGCACAGATTGCTTTGGGGGAGTCCAGCCTGCATTACCTGTAATAGCTCTTGTATGAAAAAAAAACTCTGAATAACTTCTGAAATCTCCTCCAAAAAATCCCTAAATCAATAGCAAAAGTCTTACTGTCTTTCGAGGTAGTGACTGGTACAAATAGGCACAAGTGTCTTTCTCTCAAACATCATAAATGTGTCTCATTGTAATATGGGGGATATAAATCTGGGAGAGACCAGAAGTGCAGTTGAAGAAGCCATTGTCTGCCTCTGCAGCAGCCAAGCCATAGGACCTCAGGTATAGTTTAGTTACCTGATATCAAGCTGGGAGATTTTCTCCATGGCTCTTATGGGATCCTTTGGTGAACAACTCACTTCCAGAAAGCAACTTGTACCTTGGAATTTTTTTTTTTTTTAG
>VZSV01000014.1:5793296-5816925 GCA_013398735.1 Nothocercus julius
AAAAAAAAAAAAAAAAAAAGGTCAACCTAGCTCTCACTACTTCAGTCACCTTCCCTTTTATCTATATGTACGAGGAATGATAGCTGCAGAGAGAAAAGACCCATGGACAGACTGTAAGTCTGGGAACAAAATGACGTGGTTTTCATTTGTTGCTTCTTTCCATAGTAGCAGAGAGAACTGTACAAATCACTTTATCTCCCAGTGCTTGCCCACCCCATCTCTATACAAAGAATAAAAACTCCTGCAGAAGAGGTGATTAAAAAGTCAATACCTGCAACCATCACCTGATGTTACTGTAAATAATGATTGCAGGCAAATTCTGACTTTGTGATAGGGACAAGCTTATCTAGACCCTCACAGGGTTTGGGAGTTTCATGTCTGTGCTGTGCATGGAGATATTATCAGGAAAATGGTCCTGAAATGTCAGGTACCTCTGCTATTTTAGCACTTCATCTTGTGTGCTTTGATGGTCCCTTTCTGACTTGATTCAAGTAACACTGCAGCCTGACTGCAAAGAACCTGTGTAAGAGAATTCAGAGCTTATTCAGAATTTTCCTTTCTTACAGGGTCATTACAGGTGATATAGCTGGACTACCATTCTTTTTTTTTGAGGTGGCTTCTATACCTGCCAAGGACCAGCATCAGCTTGCACTGGTGACACAATGATTTTCATCTACCCAGAGCAATAAAAGGGAGCCAAAACCGTCCCTTAAGCCTATGGGTCCGGTAATTGGTCTTGTTGAGCTAAGGAGTAAAACTTTTTGCCAACTGTTGCTTGAGGTATTGGTTTGGGACATGGGGGACTGAGGTAGTAGCTATTCCAACAAATAGTTAGTAGTTATGTCTGAGCTGTTTTGTTGTTGTTATGTATCAAAAAACACAGCTTCATCAAAGCTGAGAAGTTTGAAAAAAGTATATTACTTTTGAGGAAACCTTCCCTAGTGGAATATGTTACTGGCTGTAATGAAAACCAATGTCTGAATCTTGAGAATACTTCAGAGCCAAGGTCCCAGGCCAGTAAGGAAGGTTATTTGAATTTTCCCTCCTTCAGCAGCTGCCCTGAGAAACAAACATTATCTCGTAAGATTACTGCTGCTGTTTTTTGTTGAAATGCCTCAGAGATACAGAAATGGAATTAGCCAAGGGGAAAGTAGGTATTGTTTGCAGCATAATTTCAATACACATTGCTCCATAGAGAGCACCATCAGACCTCGGACAGGTCAGGTTATAGACGTAAACCTTTGACAGCCCAATTAATTAGTAGAGAGAGGTAGAGCAAGGACTCATCCCCCTCGGCTTGGTGCTCTCTGTCCTTGGCCTGGGAGATCCCCTGTTCACATGGTGTTTGAGGTAAGCAGTGTGTCTGCGCCTTACCTTGTGCAGTGCTCTATGTAGTGCTTAAATGGCCTGGGGTCTCTGGGAGAACATTTTTTTTTTATTTAATTTTGGGAATTCTTCTACCTAATAGAAATGCTTTCTAGTGCTCAGCAAGTCATCTACCACTTTGCTTTCCTGGCTAGATGCCTTGCTAGCTGCCTCAGGCTGCAAAAGCAAAGCAATGCTGAGTGCTCCTTCCCATGTCTTTGCTCTGCTTTGAGAGGACTGGCAGGCAGGCAAGCAATGACGTGCAAAATACACATTGCCTCATGCAAGACAGGAGCATCTGTTATCCGTCTTTCTTGTGCAGTAAGGGCACTTTCTCAGGGCCTAAATAACATGGCAATCCCCTGCTGAAGGTCTTAATTGACAATCTTAAATTCACCTTCTGACTTCAAAAAAAAATGAGGTTGGAAAATGTATATTTGTAGAGGAGAGGAGAGCAAGACCCATGCAAAGCTGACGCGGTGTTTCAGGTTTCCTCACAAGCAGGCTGGATGCACACACACACACACACACACACACACATTTACAGGTGAGTGGGAGAGCTCCCCAGTGCCTCAGACTCGAGAGGCAGAGTGACTACCCTCCTGCACGGGCCTAGGCAACCCAGTGCATCCCACTGCGCTCCTGTGCCCTCTCTCTGTAATGGAGAAATCTCTGGGCTCCAGGAGAGTGACTCATGACTCAAGCAGGGATCAGTCTCAAAGTCCCATCAGTCTTGCTCACAGACACGAGGAAGCCATGCACCAATGTTTGACACGTTTTGGATAATGGGAGCTGAAGCTAATGAGAGTTGCATTCTTGGATCCAGTATCCACCGTGAACTACTCAAAGCTCACAGTGGTTTAAACTCAGCATGTCAGGTGGAGTGAACTTGTGGATGTTGCCTCCTGATGAGTCCCTGGAATCCACCTCTTTCAGAGGTCAGTGCTTGAACTTATGTTGTCAGTCTGAGACCAACTCTAGCCCCTTCAGATGGAAGGTGGGGAAAGCATCTCGACGCGATGTGGTGAAGCCCTGTTTGGAGATACTGGCTTCGGCCCTAGAAGCAAAACCACTGCGCCAGCATGACCACCTTTCAGTGTGGGCTCAGGATGTCATCCCCAGGGCTTGCTCACGTGACTTCTGTGGTGTCAGTGCTTGGCCTTGTCCTGCTCGGTTTCTCCACTACTCTTTGCACAGCACCAGTGGGTTCACAGACTTACAGGACTGCAAATCGCAGTAGCGCGCGGGGTGCTTAGCTCAGAGCGCAGGAAGACCATGCTTTGCTTCTCACTGAAGTTCTCCAGAAAAGCCATAATGGAGCTCGGCTCAGATTTAACCAGACATTGTAATCTTGTTTAACTGGCAATATTTCTGTGCAAATAGATGAAGAAGTCAGTTTAAGAGACATTTGAAATTCTCTAAGTTTGTTTGCTTTTGCAAAAATGGCTTTCCACTGTTTTATGGTACAAAACTGTACTTTCTGCCAAACTGCTCTCAATCAATGCTTGTTCTTCTGTTTCTGAAGGATTTAATGGAATAACATGTCTATTGCTTGATTATTCTTACAGACTAATCAGATCCTCAAAAATCTTTGCTTTAAAGTCCTTAACTATGTTTTCTTCTGTTTTTAGTTCAGGGAAAGATTGTCCTGGGTTTATTGTGTTTGTTTGGTAATTTTTTACCTTATTATTTAATTTTCCGTTTTTTAGCATTGTTGAAGTAATTCTTTCCCCACTTCCTTTTGTACACTCTGCCTTTGAATTTTTTCCATGTAGATTCTTATTTGTTCAAGCAGAAATGCTTAAAATTCCTGGCAAGGGGTGTTGTTATCAAGGGATAATCACCCCCCCACAGAGGTATGAAGTGTGAGGTGTAAGTGGATATCTCGGACTCCCAGTGGCAGCGTTAGCCAGCAATAGCCACACTCCAGGAGACATCTACAGGTATTGTGGAATGCCTTATTTTTCCACATAAGTCATTTAAATAAATCACCATGATGACTGGAATTGCCAGCTGATGCTAAAATGTTTTAAATGAAGATACAAAGATAAGTCATTTATGCACTTACCACCATGCCATGTTCCATTAGTCCATTATTATTTAATTTTACAATAGGGGAAGTGGCAGGGAAGGTGAGTGGAGGAAGGTTGTGAAAGGACTTTATCTTTTAGGTAAGAGGCAACCAGAGTACAGACCAGGAGGCAAATTTAGGCCACTGCACTTACGGAAGAGGCTGAAGGATCTTGTCATGCCTAGCAGGCCACGTGCAATGCAGTGTGGGGGTACTCGCGCTGGTTTAGCCAGCTCATTAAGGTAAACTTCCCACTGCCCACCGCGCTTGCAGTGCATGGTGACTGTGCTCTGCCTGAGTTTAAGCAAAATGAGCGCATCTCTCACCAAGTCTCAAAGGACAGTGCTACCTTCTTCTCATCCTTTATCCTGGTGATGTAGGAAAGGGTGTTGAAAAGTCATTGAGAAGGGTTGGATACTGCTAGCTCAAAAGAAGAGCAGTGGTGAGGCACATGTAGCGGGATGGAGGGAGAGCACGGTGCCTCAGACGACTTCCTCCTGCAGGTTATCGAGAAAAAACACCGAGCTCTTGCCTAACTGAGGGTGGCTTAGAGGTTGTGCCCTGAATGCCCCAAAGCTGGAGCCTTCCCTGCGTGGGTGCTTTCGGTGGGCTCAACCAGAACCAAATGTGCCACACACCTGGTGGTGACTCGTGGTTTATGGCTGATAACATTATACTGGAGGATGTGCTCTATGATAAGAGCTCACCCATGCAAAACAGGGGGAGAGCAGATGTTACCTGCAATCCTCACCAACAGCAGCATGCGCAGACCCTGCTGGCTCTTCTCCATACATATTTCTACCAGCCAATTTGATATCCATAAGCCCCTCCATGCAGGAAATAGCAGCGCTGTCAGGTCCTTGTTATCCACAGGGCAAATCCTTCACAGCTGTGTGCATCCAGCTCCCGTCGGGCTGGCAGCCCCTGGGTGAACATGCACAGGGAGCCCATGTGCTCAGCCTGTGTCTTTAGCTCTGCTCAGGAGATCAGTTGCTAAGTAAGAGGCCTCAATGCTCTTGACTTTAAAAGACTTTACACAAAGATGTGCTGCAGTTTTCTAGGCTCTCATTCCAAGGAGAACAGTGACGGTCAAATCCATCTTTGTGTAAAGTCTTTTATTATTCCCGCTCTTGATGGTTGTTTAGTATTATGTTTAAAATATCTCATGGAAAAGCTGGTAAGCCTGAGATCTCTTCTAGTTCAGGTTTATGTTGTTAGAACTGCCTTTCTCTCCTACTTGAACTAATGCTACTGACACCAGCTGGGCAGCCTCAGGATACTGCACTACATTTCCTTGTGGGCAAACCCCTTGCCTCCGGCTTTGAGTCAGCTGGTTGCAATTACTCTCCTCACTGAGGCCTCAGCAGGCATCATGGTGCGCAATGGTCTCGCTGCTGAGCAGACTGCTGGAGGCAACCAGGGCCCAGCGCTTCTTGTTGCCCCCAGTGCCGCGATGGGGAGCCGCGTCCTGCGCGCCCCTCGCACGGCAGCAGCCAGACGAGCTCACGGAGCGGCGAGCGGGGAGCGCAGCCCTGCCCTGCTCATGCAGACGGGCTCGTGCTGCACGCAGTGCAGTTAGGAGCCGCAGTCCCAGTCTACTGAGAAATAAAGGTTATGAGCAGGCAGTGCCCTGCTCATTTGCTGATTGATGGGAGGAAAGGGAAGTGGTTGTTTGGGGAGATTGGTAGGATTTTTTTTAAAGCTTTCACAGCCTTGTGTGTTTTACAGATATGAATATGGATATTAAGATATCCAGAAAAAAAATAGATGGAGTAAGTAGTAACACAGATAAAGAAACTGAATACAGCCTGTAATTTTCTGCATTCATGTAAGGATCCTCCTCTAATGAAAGGACTATTTCCTAGCCATCAGCTGAGGAAAGAGCATGCACCCAAAGGCTTTTCTTTTTATCTGTTTTTTTTTTCCTTTTTTTTTTTCTTTTTTTTTTTTTTTGCCTAAAAAGCAGTTGTATAGGAAGCTCACTGGAAATAAGAGCCATTATTTGCAAAGAACCTCAGTGACTAATGCAAGTATCAATACACACTTCTCCAAGATTGAAAAAGTCATTTTTCTCTGAAGATGAGCCCTTTCATTATCCAGACTCAACAGTCTTCATCCATTCTTCTGTTTTTGTGAGACTGACAGGTGGATAGATGAGCAAACGAAGGGCATGAGAGATGCAGCCAAGGAACTTGTCCCTGCCCTGGCACTGGACAGAGACCTGCAGAGAGCTGAGCGCAGCCACGGCAGAGGGGCAGAGCACACACAGCCCGAGGAGCTGCCTCTCTGCCGTGCTCCCCGTGTGAGCTGGCTCAGCACCGTGTGCGTCCCGGGATAACTCCCTGGGATGCTGCTCACGCACCAAATAGTCCATTTGGAGGTGTCATCCTTGCATGAGCTAATTAAAGCAGAATCCTGTTCTCTCACAATAGTGGTGTAAATGGGATAAGACCGATCCTGAATACCTCCCTGTTTGATATGCAAAATGAACTGGGAGAGCTCCAGATTATGCACTGAAAAATGGAGTCACCATGTATTTAGATGAAGTAGGGTGTATGAATATATTAGGACCGGAAAGCTCTTCAAACACTGCCTAAGTAGGTACAACAGTCTCAGATGAGCCTCAGGACTTGTTTCTAATGCATGTATTTAAGAAAGTTTCTACGGTAGATTTTTCACAGTGCCTGCTTACAGCTGCAGAGCTCTAGCTTATAATGTAGATCCACCTAAAAGGAGATATATTAAAAGAGGCTGAAACCAAATCTCCAGCCTAATTTAACTCTCAGGTGCAGGTCTGTAGTTCTCCTCAAGTCTTCCAATGAAGTAAACCCCATAGACAGGAAAAAAAAAAAAAGCTATGTCTTGTTTATAGGCTTACTCCTACATCCTCTTCAATATTAATGATAATAATTATTGTAATGAATTGTAGCAATTTGATGTTGCCCTGAAAATAAAAAACCTTTCTATAGCATCATAATTTTGAATCTTGAAAGGTTTGCCATGATCATTATATTGCTACAATTGTCTTATATGACTCCTGGTGATTTTTTTTATCATTCCCCCAGATTAATGGAATATTTTTTTCTCACTGTAATTTTGATAAGGCTGAAGGCAACAGACCTCGCATTATTGTCTACTTCAAGGAACAAGAATCAGAATACATTCTGTCAGATATCTCTTAGCTATAGGAAACAAGGAAAGAGCCCTGTAGCTGTGATTAAAACACACACAACCCTTTCTTTAGTTGTGCATCCTGTCTTTCTAAGTTTTTACACAGAGATAACTTATATTTTTCATCTGCTTGTTTATCTGTGCTGAAGAAGCACCTTAATTTCCTGTACTGAGCAGTCGCATTCCTGCCTAGGCTCACACGGGGCACAGTTTGCAGACTGCAATAGTTTGCTGAAGCTGTAAAAGGTGGCTTCAGCTTTCCAAGCCATAGAGGCAGCTGTGGGGGTCCATCAGGGAGATGAGCGCTCCACAGAGCTGGTCTCCAGCCCTCCCCGCGAGTGGAACGCACCCCGCTGCAGAGGCAGCACGAGGGGTGCTTGGAGGCCACGAGCTTGGCGCATGCGGCGCGAGGGGCCTTTGCAGCGCTCCTCCTTGCCAGTCTCCTCAGCCCAGCCAAGCCTCCTGCCACCACGGAGCCACATCTGGGGAGTCGCAGGACCCCCCGGCCCATGTCTGCTCCTCCCACCCTGTGGCTCTTCACATATCCTTTTGGACAGTGAATAAACAGATTCCCAGCCTCCTATTTCTTCACAAGGCAGGTTCTTGATCCTGGACTAAGTTCACTGGAAGTGAAGTGCTTTCAAGTCCAGTTTCCAAGAGCACCTCAGCTCTCTGAGCATCCCCAGATGAATTTTGAAGTCCATCCTCCAGATCTGAGAGGAAAAGGTCACGGATATCAGTCACTCTCAAATTCAAGAGGCTTTTTCATTCTAATCAGGGAAGGGAAATGTCACTGGCTCTTCTCTGCAGCACTTTGCTTTGGGAGTGCTAGAGATGTTCAGCATTCTCTCCCTCCCTTGCACAGGAACATACATTTGCACACACACACAGACAGAGGAACGGGGAGTTTGAGCAGCCGTGCAACAGACTCTACTGCCAGCCACCAGGTTTCATAGCAGAAGCAGCCCCATGGAGCTGGGCCCCAGGAAAAGGACTGCTCATGTCCACAGTGTGGTGCAGGTGGGTGGAGACGAATGCCCAAGAAACGTGGGAATATAACCTGTATCCCAGGCTCTGTCCCTGACCACAATGTGAGCAGTGAGTCACTGCTGTCGCGCTGGTGGGAGCCCAGCTGCCTCCCTGGAGCCATACGGAAGAGGGAGAACTGGAGGGCGAATCTGAGCTGCTCCTGTTGGATCAGTAGTCGTAGGTGACCAGGACCCTCCACCTGGGTCTCTTTAACATTTTAAGCCAATATTTAAACGTTCCCTACTTGCAGTGAATGTTTGCAAAGACTAAGTACTTCTGGGGCACTCTGTGCAACTGGATCCATTTCCAGTCTAAACCTGTGGCTCATCCAAGAGTTTCTCCTTGCTTGGCCTCTTCTGCCTGGCCTGAGAGGAAGCAAGCACTGCTTTACCTTTGGAGAGCTCATAGCTATCCTGGACAGACAGGGATAACGTGCGAGTGTACCGCCTGCTTGTGGACCCTGGGTTGAACTCTGGAGAAATCTTTTCTTCTTCCCGTCTGGCTCTCAGAGGCTTTGAGCACGGGGCACAGCAGCCCTGTCCTTTTCCCCACATTTTTTCACTGTCACCATGGGGCCATTTGCTATTGCTGTGGGGTTACTCCCCAGGGCACCTCCAGCAGGGCATGAGGAAGAGGATGCATCCCACTGGGAGCTGGGCAGGAAGCTTCACCCTTTCCTGGCTAGAGGCAAAAGCAGCTGCCCCCTCTCAGGGGCTGGTGTGTGTCTCAGAGGAGCGAGTGATATGCAGACACGCACAGGAGTCATTGAGAGAGACACATCAGTGGAGATGCCTCCACAGAAGAAATCACTCATCAACACGGGACTGCCTCCTTGCATCTCTTGCAGAGGGGAAGCAGCCCTTAGTCCTTAGCTCTAATCTGGGGACAGGCGACAGCCACACGGTTCTGTCAACAAGACTGATGCCAAAGTGTAGGACAGGTTCAAATCCTGGCAAAAAGGCCTGTGTTTGTCCCTGACCTGTTATAAGCAGCGCAGAATGCCCTTACTTTGCCCACAGATTGTGTTTTTAATAATCTTTCCAGTTTATTTCCATTTTCTCTCATTGTCAAGCTGCTGTGCTTTATGTATAGTATTTCTAAAAGCCCCAGGTGTTAAAATGAAGGTGCTGAGCTGTTCAAGTCTGGAAGGTACCCTGAAAATTTTCCTCTCTTTTTCCTCCAGATTTTGTATTTCTTCCAAGGGAAGAGCTGGCTCTGGGCTGGCAGTATAGAAGGAGTGGGGTTGTGATGGAGCCTGTTTCACTCACAAGCAGTTCAGTGTCTCTTTTCATTTTTCCTTCAGGTCTGGAAGATACTGCTGACCTGAGGCTCCCCAGCATCAGCCCATGGATCAGGGGTGTCCATATGGACTGGGGAGGACAAACTGCTGCTAAGGGAGCTGAGTCACAGATGGGAGGAGAGCCTTAAGGTCTCAGGTCCTGGATCTTGATTTAAGTCTGGAGTCAAGCAGGGCTAAGGGGGTTGTGGAGCTGCTGCCCTTGCTGTGTGTTCAGAGCAGGCTGTTCTCCGCTGCGTCCATTTACACCAGTATCACGGCTGAACACAGCTACAGTGTGCATGGGAAAAGGCTGCCAAAGGGCTCAGTGTCAGGTGGAAAATAGCTATAAGGGTACAAACCTTGAGGTCATCTAGCAGGGCAAAATATACTAGAGATTGGCTGGTGTCTCTAGACTGATACAAGAGAAAGAGACCTTGATTTAATTTTAGCGTAAGTAGATTAGGTAAGGTTTTGCTTTGTCTTCTTCACAAAATCTTTTGCAGGCATCATCATTTTGTTGTTTGTTTTGCAGCCATAAATAAATTTTTTGTGTTTTACTTTAGCCTGGCTTGAATCAGATAATCAGATAAAAACGGAGATCCCTTGCTCAAGAATATGGGCCACCCATACTGAGGGCACCTTTACAAGTATTTCAGTTCTATCAGATAAGCATGTCCAGAGTAGCCAAAGAGCAGGAGCATGAGACATTGCATTTGCTGCATGAGGAAGAGGAGAACACACAGGTGTCAGGGGAGGCAGAAGTCTTTTCTAGTGGTATCTCTAGATATTGGGACCCCAGAGCTACACAAGAGGTTTGTGACAGTCTAAGGTGGCCTAGGTTTTAGATGAGAGAAAAAATATTAAAGTACTTGTGGAGATACAGGTACTGAAATTAAATGAGAGTAAGGTAATGTCTTTGTAGATCTGCAGAGTTCCTAAGCCAGCAAGAGTGAGAGGAAAGCATCCCTTAAAGCTCCTGTAATACGGGTGTCCCAGAGGAGTGAGGAATCCCAGCAAGGCTTCGTGTGTGGCCTGGTGCCCCCAGGCAATGGCTGCGGAGGCTGCTGGCAGGGGAAAGGCTCTCCGCCTGCCAACCACCCTTACATTTGTCTGTGCCACGTTTGTCAGAGCCAGCTGTTCCCTCTACATTCACTCTTCAACCGCCAGGGCAAACATTAACTGTTTCCTCCACACAAGGTTTCCAGACAGGAAAATACAGTGTACTCAAGCCCCTGGGACTCCCAGCTCCCAGGCATCAGAACATATTAAAATGAATAGATGAAGACAAGTACGTGGAGGGGAGAAGACTCTCCTTTCCTTTTCCTTTCCCTTGAAGGGCCCTCATGAAGCAGCTTGGCTGCATTTGAAACCTGTGTCCCCCCAGAGCTGCACGGCAGCAGGGCAAGGTGCAGTGCTGAGACATGAGCAAGGCTGGCTGTTCAGGGGCACACAGTGTGTACATACATAGCAAACCAGAACTTACCAACATGGGCTGTGTTTTGCTTTCATCACTGTCCAACACCACCTGTGGGGTAACTGCACTTCCCAGCGCTCCGGACGTACGATTGCTACTGCCACCCTTCTGCTCTTGGGTGGCCAATATCAGGCAATAGAACAGGCAATCCCTGCCTGTTCCCCCGGGAACAAGCAGGGACTGAAAGCGGACACGGAGCTCAAACTGGGGCATGCTGGCATGTGGAGAGGAAAAAGATGCTTTACCAGCCTTCCTCCTCACTCTACCAGGGACTCCCAGATTGCACACCAAAATGTGACTGCTGACCATGCTCAAGTAGCCCAGTGTTTGGGCTGAAAAAGGCTTTATGCAGAGATCTTCAGTTACAGCCTTGGCATGACCTTCACTTACCTTTGTTTTTATCTATTATCAGCTTTGGTCCCCAAACTGCATGCACGTAATGACTTTGTTCCTTTCACCTGAGACCAGGGAAACAAAACTTGCAATTCAGCATCTCTGGTCCTTCCAAACTGTGTTTTTTGTCTGAGTGAAAGTTTGCAGCACCCTCAGTAAGATGTTCTCAAACTTTTTGCATTTTCCAGGCACTTAAAAACACTGGGAATTACCATATAATTGAAAAATGAACCTGTTTCTTAGAAATGAAGTGTAACAAATAGCCTGGGTCTGCTGACTTAATAGAGAAGCTTAACAACATTATATCTATATTAATAACAAGGCCAGTCAGCTATTAGCAAGAGAAGTTAATTCATTGCATCTCTCTGACACTTTCCAGCTTGCTTCTTTTCATGGCAAACGAGTGTTGCTTGTGCTCATTTTCTATTCAGGTAATTCCCACTAGCAAGATAAACATATGGGTGAAAGAACTTACTTTTTTCTACCTCTAAATAAAAGCTGTTAGCAAGATAATGATGAAAATAATATTAATCTAAGACAGAGGCAAATAAAAAGACAGGAGGAATCCATAGGAAAGTAGCATCGGTGCAAGACAGTGGAGGGGGACCAAAAAAAGAGACCCTGGAGCCCTGGCACAGAGAAGTTCAAGTTTTTGTGGTAGCTCACCCTGAGCTGAAGGAGACTCGCTAAAGGGTATGAGTACTGAAGGGCCTGAGACACACGGACGAGCAGCTGTGCTTACTGGAGGCTTATTGCATTTATTCTTATAGCAAGCCTATAACTCAATCACATATAATACCATGCAGCTTTAATTTTGACCCACACCTTTGTTTTGAATAAACATCTTAGAACATGAGGCATGTTAGACAGCTTGGATGTATTTCATTGACCAGATGAACTTAATATAATATATGTATTAGAAGTGTTGATATAACACTGCTAAGGATCTGGCCCATTTTTCTCTTTACTAGTAGATAATGTGTATGCAACAGGTTAGTTCATCTACCTCACAAATTCACAGCTAACTCAGTAATAAACATTACCAACTCAGCAAAGACATCCGTTTTGCTGTATATTGTAATTCTCTATCCCTGACAGCTACCGGGGAGGTGGTAGTTACGCTTCGTGCTGCAGGACTTTATCACGTGCCCTCTTGCTTCACCCAATTTCCACACCAACAGCAGCCATCCTTCTCTCCTACTTAGTCAGAGACGTTGTTTAATTTAATATCATAACTAAATTTAACTTATTGTGAAGTTTGATGTCCGTTTCAGACCTGAAGAATGATCAGCATGTCCAAAAGCTTATCAACTCTTTCATTACATCAGTTGCACCAATAAAATAAATAGCTTTTTTTTTTTTTCTTCATGCAGACTTGTGTCTTTCTTCCATCTGCCTCAGGCGTAACAGTGCAATGAGTGGCAAGCCTCCTTTTGTCCATAGCTTCTGAGGGAAAGTTATTCAGTTTCTGATGCAAGGTGCGAGTAACTGAAGCACGGTTCTAAACACCAGGCTGATACACCTTTTGTGCTGGTGATTAGATCTGCTTGCACATTGCAGGCAGAATTTGCAAATACTGGCGTAAACCCCCAAATGCTGCTGGATTAATCCCTGTTCCTCATTCCTACACCAGTTACTATGTCACGTATTTGTAGAAAACTTTCCTCCTTTTGTAACTGTTGGAGAAATAGATTTTAACGTCTGAAAGTTACCTTGCACAGAAGGCTAAAGCAAAAGGCAATGAGGTCCTGGTATGTTAAGGCTTCTGTGTACTACGGTTGCAAAAGAAAAAATGCTGAGTGGTTGATGAGCATGCTGATGCATTAAAACACAAAAGCAATTTTACAAAAAAAAAAAAAAGCCAACAAACTTGAATTTGTTTAATTCTATTGGATCAGCATAAGCCTGTGTTTTTCTTTATTTTTACTCTTTTTTTTTTTTTTTTTTTTGGCTAACAGCTATTTCTGGGAAAGGAGTCCAGATAACAAAACCAGATTAATTGCAATGGTAATAGTATGTTATTAAAAAGTTTCAAAAAGTCACTGTTAAATAAAAAGCAGGAAATAGTGCTAACCATTTTTGGGGCCACGTTTTTTTTTCCCTCTCCTTTTTTTTTTTCTTAGATTTTTTTTTTTTTAACGGGAAATGTTTATTTAGAGCATTTTTAGCAGGCCTGCAATGACATTTTCCAACCCCACTTATTCCCTGGGCAGCTGGCACGCTGCAATCACCTCGTGGTGGCTGGCTGCAGTGGCGTGGATGTAATCTTGTTTGCGTAGCCAGTCACATACAAAACCAAGAATTACTCTAACACATGAATGGGGTATTCATTGCTTGCTGCATCCCATTCGAAACGTTTCATTCACCCAATCAAGAAGGGCAAATAGCACAATGTGGCCCAACTGAAGTGACACAAAATTAACTAACTTAATGGCTGGGATATGGGTTACATCAACCATCCAGGAAATCATAAGCAGATAATTAATGGTAATGAACCAACAAAGGCAGCCTGATTTTTGCAGTATACTTTCATAAGTATGAATTAAAAGAATAAAGAAGAGGAGAGAGAGACTAACATCTCTTCATCAAGCCAGATAGGGTAGGATGTCAGAAATCCTTGGAAATCATCCCCAGTTTGGTCTCCTGAATTATTAACACTAGTAGACTCTGCACTGGGAACAGGATCTGGTCCCCATGGCACATTGGCCATCCCTATTTGAAGCAATTCTACCTCATGACAGAGGTGGGACAGAGACACTTCTGCTGCTTTTCCTAACTTGCATCTGGATGCAGTATGGAGATAGATTGCATGAAGTCTAGGTGCATTCAAAACACGAGAAGAGAGAATCTTCCCTGTCAGAAAACAGTCAATATCAACTCAGCCTTGGAGTGATGTTGCAGAATGATGACTTACCACATGGCGTTAATCCTGGAAAACAAAACAAAAACAACAAACAAACAAACAAACAAATAAAACAATAACAAGCTATATGTAAATCAGACTTCTGGAGATCATGAGAATTTATATGGAAAATAAAGGTTCTACCTAAAGAAAACTGGTGCTTACAGACTGTTTTTACTGTATCCTGTCTACTCATGCTACTGATCAATTCCGTGGGTTTCCATATCTGGAAGAATGGTTGGCAGAGAGTTTCCCTTTGCTCGGCCAGGATCTTCTTAAATGGTACAGGAAGATGCATGTTGGTTCATGGATGTTGCTCATTTATTCCTCTTTCCTTTTTCTTTAGAGACAGCCATATCTCTGCATACCCATTTCTCTCTGGAAACATTTGTTTCAAGACTCTGCCAAAGTCCAGATGCAGAAAAAGACAAGCTTGTGAGGATGCATGTGTGTTTGGAAGAGGATCTGACACCTCCTGAGTTATCAAGGCCTGAAAAGATAATGATTGGGTTCTACTGTTTGAAATGAATATTGCCAGCCTCACTACCAAATACATCTTTAGAAACAGAGCTGATGGGATACTTTGTTCTATGGACAATAATCCTCCTACTTCCACTTCCTTACATTATTTATACGTAACTGATATTGTACCTCTTATGTTACTGGTATCCATTTATGAGAAAACAGGGAAACATTTCTTTCTGTAGTAGCTTTTTCATGTTGTGAAGGAGGCATTTATGTTAGAAGGAATAGAAAATGCTGCTTTTTGGCTTGAAAAAGAGCTTTTTCTTTTGTCACAAATTACTGTCTGCATTTTACGATATTGTATCGCTCTGAGCAGCTGTAGTCTAGCGTAGGGGCTGCCCTTCTTCAGCAATACAAACACGGTCCTTAAATGGCTGTAGATAAGCAAATCCAGAGAATCACTGCAAACATGCCGTCTCATTTCCATGTGTGGTGAGTACATTTTCAGTCTGAAACGGGCTTCACTGTAAGCTAAAGATACCGGCAAGAAACAAAAGGTGTCCCAAGAGAGACAGGCAGTGCCCTAGTGAAAGCTCTGTCCCGTTGGCCACACGCTGGGATCAAATCCACCCCGGGGAACCACTCTTAGTCACGGGTGCTTACTTGCATCTACAAGGGAAGCTTTTTCCCCATCCTGGAGCGATAACAGAGACGTATTTGAATCAGAGAAAGGTCCCTGGGCGCAGGGAGAGATGTGTGAGCAATAACCTGTTCTTGCTATTTCTCCTTCAGGGTAAGGGCTCGTGGCAAAATCAGGATCCTGAATCTACGCGTTTCTGAACTGCTCGTTCGCATTCAGGCTTCATGCTGTGGATTCAGTGCAGTTCAGGCTTGCAGCGCTCCTTGCTGACAAGGAAAGAGGAATCCCCTGCGCCCTGCGTGAGCTGCCCGCAGATGCAAGGTGGGCTGGACTTGTCAGATAAAGAGCTCAGTGCTTATCTGCCCTGAGCTTGTTCTTTATGAAGGAATCACATAAGGAAGGAAAGATGACCGACATCTTTGTGATCCCCTGATCCTAGCCCATTTAGCTACTGGAAGCTCCTGAGTTGACTCTCTTTCCTTCAGGCTACAGCACTGTTGGTACCAGCCAAACAGCCTGCAGAGCATGCAGTGATCCCTCCTGCCACTTCCTTCACCCCACACGTAATTCTCCTTGAAGGGAGTTCTAGCATGAAGATATCTTTCCAGGCATCTGTTTACCAGCTCACTCTGCACAGAGGTGTGGAAAGGGGAGCTGAAGTGGGGAGGCCGAGTGGAGCCTGTGCTCTCCCCCGTGTGCTGCATGCCCAGGTGACACTGCCCAGCACCCCACAGGGGCAGGGCTGGCCTGGGCTCCTGACCTAAGGAGGAGGGAGTGGATGCCACATTTTTTTATTCATGACTCCAGTGAACTAAAAAGGGAGGTCATAAAGCTGTATCTGGATTTACATGAAGAACCTATCCATTGAAATGCGTCACCATTTTTGAAAACCTTGATTAAAAAGTTGGACCTCACTTTTAGCTCCAAGCAGGCAGGGACTGCAAAGAAGACATTGCCTCTCTCCTCTCACTCTTTATTGGGAGAACTTTACATAAATTAAAATTAATGCATTTTTTCAACTAGGTCAGTGGAATGTAAATGTTCTGTTCCAGGGAGGATTATACATCATAACTCAGTTAAGGGACACACAGCACAGATCAGTCCTGCTGCGTTTATCAAGCAGAGCCGTTTGGAGCACAGAGCAAGCAAAGTTTTCCTGCTAAACACTTCACTGCAGCATGTGAAGGCTCTTGGGGCTGGGAAAGGGAAAAGGGAAATGAAACAGGACCAAGAATTTAGTATGGCTCTTGGGAAATCTCAGAATCTTCTTTGGCTTTTCTCTATGTATCAAATGTGGTTGTGAAATCTGTGTGAATAAAATGGAACAGCGGAAACAGCCCTATCTCATTGCTTTTTATCTCCAGTGGGAATGTGCCCCCTCATGTTTGCAAACCAGGCAGTGCAGCTCAGGACTCCGCACCAAGATGAGCAAAGCTGAACTTGTGCTGCCCCGCGAGCACAGCGCTGGGCTGCTCCTGCCTCCAGGAGCGCAGGCTCTGCCAGGCACCGCAGCAGCCTGCCCCACACACGCCCCAGGCCCCATATCAGCCCTAAATGCAGACACTGCAGCACCGGCCTGGCGTGCCTGAGTCCTTGATGGGGTCCAGAAAACAGCAAGGAAGAAATAGTGTCATGCACCTTTTATGGTTTAATTTTGCTACATAATAATTAAAGTGGTTACCCCGACTGTCTTGTAACTAGTATTCAAACATGTGCAAATATTATATACAGGATTGTAATGCTGTTTTCTGCTCTGCTTTCTACTACTCTTCCAGTAATTCCTGCCACACAAATTGCCTTTTGACTGTTGCAGGGCAATGAGTGATGTTGCATCACGCTGTGTTTGAGGTCTCATTGGGTATCCCAGATTTAGGTTCTATCGATTATAATTATTTTAAATATATAGCATTAAAAACCGGGAGTATTGGATTGACAATTGTGTTCAGCATGGGACTATGGAAATTGTCCAACAACAGAGCAGGGGAAAAGGGGAACGTGAGTGGCACACATGGATTTTTGTTTTTCCCCCTGATGGGTGATGTAATTTGGAAGCTAACAGAAGCCCATTTCATTTCACAGCCCTTGTCTGTTAAATTGGGTAAATAAATAAAAGCAGAAAAAAATAGTTACAACCCTCATATGTAAGAGTATTTCACAGCAATGTTCATAGATTGAAATATTTTATCTATCTGTGATTACTGAGATGAAGTGTCTGATGGAATATCAAGATTCAGCTTATGGGTCTTATTGTGCTGACCCCATCCCAAGAATAAGTTAACACATGTTCAGAGCAAAAGCCACTATTGCAAAAATCTTCAGATAATTTAGGGTATTAGTCATGGTGTGAACACAGAATGGTAAGAGCAAAATTCTACGCTAGAGAGAGTGTAATACAAATAGGAAAAATAAATTAAAAAAAAAAAAGATTTATTCAAATGCTCACAAAGATGAGAATGAGACATAAAGCAATTAGGCCATAAACAAATTCCATGCCAAAATCATTCTCTAATCTTCAGATCTGCCAACCCTCAATTTTGTGTGGGCAGCTCAGACACAAGAGTGAGATCTGTACTCTGAGACGCTCCAGTTTGCCAGCTGAGCTTGGTAACTGCTTCTGTACGTGGCACACACAAGCCGAAGAGGTGTCAGCTTATACTTACTCCTTCAGTTCAGGGAAGTACTGATGTGTCTGAGTTTTCCCCCAACGGACCAGTTCTTTTAATAGTGTCAGGCTAAGGCATATAAATAGAAGCAGCCTTTATCAACAGTTGCCGTCCTACTGCTAAACTGAGGAACGCCAAGGTTGAGCCAAAGCATTGCTTGTGTCACTGTCTTGGAGGAGAGATCCTCACGGCAGCGTACTCACCGCCTGCCCTTACTTGCCACCTCTGCAGTATACTTTATAAAAAAAAAAAAAAAAGAATACAAATTCTGACTATTTTATGTATAAAAGCCTCACATTTTATCAGATTTTCTTGCTGAGGTAAAAATCACACATCAAGTAATAAGCATTCAAGCTATTGATAGAAACAGCCACAAACACTTCTTAATTATTATAAGCCACTGATTATAGGGTTTTGTAAGCGAACTTTCACCTTACAAACTGCTAACACACTATAAATCTGGATGGATTTCTACAGTCTCTGTGACGGATCTGACCAGGTTCCCCAACACCCACTGACTCCCTCACAACGTATCGTGGAGTTCTGAACATGCTCAGCCGCATGATGCAAGGATATAACTTGTGTAAGGATATAACAGTGACAGCCTCTCCTGTGTACCAGGTTCACCAGAGGCAGAAAGGAAGAAAAATGATACAGGTAGTATCAGAGTTGCAAAAACTGGCTTGATCACCCAACTTGGACAAGCTATTTGTAACTGCATTTGAGATAGACAAATAAAATATTCATTTTGTTTCATTATTAGCATTCATTCTGCAAAGGACGGTTGAATAGACTCTGCTAGGGCCATAAACATTCATAAATATGTTGTTTATTTCAACATATCACTCTCCTGTTTTAAGACCATTATGCTCTGCAGAACCATGGACCAGACCCGGCTTCCTCCCATCAATACTCATGTAGAGACTCCCAGTGGACATCAACACTCTGCTGAGTGCATTATGGTTTCCTAAACAAGCACAAGGCTAATTCCTTCCATGTACCAGTCCTTGTATTTTTAACAAAAAAATTCATGGAGGACCTAATTTAGCACCTGTAGAAATTTGTGCTCAACTAAAGTTTGGCCTCAGTGGGAGTGGAGGAGCTCAGAACTGCAGCAGCACACATCTGAACTCCAGCAGAGAAAAGGTACTAGCAATCAATGCCTTGCTTACTGTTGACTTCATGATTTATTCATTTTCTGCACTGCAATATGTACAGAAAATCCCATTTTCACTTGAAACTCTTCCTGATGCTTTAAAAAGCAGGACTGGGCCCAAAGAGCAGGGCTTAGGCATCTCCTGTAAGAGGCTGAGCTCAGGCAGGCCACACTGAATTCAGAAGGTTTGAGGATGCTCAGGGTTTTACTCACTCATGTTTGAACCTTCTGCATCCACGAGAGATTTTTGAATAAAAGAGTTTTTTTGCCTGCTATGGCTATGTGTTTTGTATCTTTTAAAAAGCAGTCCTGCATCGGGAGAGTACCTCTCAAAGGCACAGGAAGAGCTGCAAAGAGGAGAAGGGATTTTCCCCTCCCTAATCCCACTGGATTAGTTGCATGTATAATGATTAAAACATTGAAGCTGGCTTTTCTGGGCAGAGTTATACTGTTTCTTTGACTGCTTCTGCCCAGATGGAGAGCAGTGCTGCGGGATTAGAGCAAAACGATGAAAACAAACAGCACAAACTTCATCTAGTCTGCAGCATAAGCAGCCCCAACTTGGTTCCCACAGTGCGCTCTAGCGGTGCCTTAACGTCAACCTCGAAACTCAGCTGCAGGGCGAGCGGTGGCGCGAGGGCCACCGCAGGGCGAGCGCTGCCTCAGGTGCCATCCAAACTCTGCCCATCTCCCTGGGGGCCCTCAGCAACCAGGGGGTCCAGGAGAACCGCAGACTTTCGGCATCAGGGAGAAATCAGGTCCCAAGCACCTGCCCTTTTTGCAAGAACAGGGCAGTGGACATAGCAGGGATAAACACACCGATGTCACTGGAATGTCCTGTGAAATCAGGTTTTTCCAAGACGGTGGGTAAGTGGGCAACTTCCAAGAGCAAATGGTAGCCAGGATTACCTTGTAAAAGAGATGACCATACCTCCATCCTGGAAAACACACTGGAATAGGATTTCTAGAACAGGATTTCTATCTGGAGTTTGTGACATAGAGTTATTTCTTTTCCTGTAGTCTGATGATTGGTTTCAGACACTGCTTCTGATACATCTCACAAAAGAATAAATTCTTGAGCATTTCCCTGCTAAAAATGGGTTACATTTCTGCTTCAGTTTCTTTTATAAGCGACCACATTACCCTGAAATTATTCTAGAAATTGAATGTTCCCTATTGCAATATTCAGTTTGCCAAGTCTGAGAATGTGCAGAAAATGCCCTGGGACTGTTATACGGTTGTTTTCACATCAATGTGAGTATAATTCAAACAGCTTTCAAAATTGTTATAAAGGTAAGAACAGTTTTAAATGCCACACTGACCTTTCCTGGCATGAAGGAAAGGCAGAGCATCATTCATCCATTCCATGTGGGATCATCCATAATGCTGCATTTTATGTGGAAGGGGAGTATTTTCTCAAATAAGAAACCTTTAATGAGCTGGTGGATGCAAGTGGAGTAGAAAATTTCTTGTTCACTTTGTTAGGGAGTGAATCAAAATTTAGCAAATAAAAAAATATTTGATGCTTCCTGATAGTTGATAGAGATGAAAAACAAAAGCAAACAAACAAATAAAGGATCCTAACTTGGAAGACTGGCTGGTCCAGCAGAGCCAGAGCTTTCTGTGGGTTACGTCTCCTGTGTGACTCCTGGCCCTGCCAGGGTGGGAGCTTGCCTTGCATGAATGTGGTCCTTTGCATCCAGCAGACAGCAGGTGCGTTAAAAAATTACAGAGACAAATAACGCTGACAGAGAGCTCACACAGGAGGCTTCCCAGGGCCTCAAAGAGACTGTCTTTCCTTGGCACTGCAAGGGAATAGTGAATATAAACACCCAGAGCCAGGAGGGCTGGCTGCGTGACAGCCTCAGGGCAGCCGCTTGTGCCACCGGGCACTGCAGCGAGGGCAGCCGGAGGGACAGGAGCTCCTACAGCCACGGCACTGCTGCCCGGGCAGCTCTGCTCCGGCCCCTGACACAGCCTCACGCTCTCCTCTGTCCCCTGATGGACACTGCTTTACCCAGGCCTCGTTTTTCTCTCATGAAACTGTATTTTTAACCACTTGTGAAGAGGCACAGACAGTGCCTGGATTTTGGGTCTCCTGCTCCTTCCCAGCACCAGCTCCCTGGGGTGAGGAGGGGTGGGGAGAGCTCTCAGTCGAGCTGCGAAGAGATGGCAGATTTTCCTCCCCTATCAAGAGCACATGCCTCCTTCCCTTAAAGGCTTTCTGCAGAGAGGAGTTCATCTTCTAGAACGTGGAGACCTGGAGCTGCGGCTGCAGCCTGGGAATTAAGGCAGCTGCAAAGCGGGAACACGCTGTGCCTCGGCCACGTCTGCCCCAGCAGCAGCAATGGCTGAAGGGTGGCTGGTTGGGAGCAACGCTGCCTTGAATCATACATAAAAATGGGAAAAGGCAAGAGCCAATATGTGCTGAGAAATACTCAGAGCTGCAGGTTCTTTTTTTTCTTAATTGTCATTTAAAGGAAATCTCACCACAAAGCTGCGAAAAATGCATTTGTGCCTATGCTAGCAAAGCCACGTGCACCCCAAAGTACTTTGTTTGCTGCTGGTGTAAACCAGCAATGCTCTGCTCAGCTCAGGCGACAAATGAGCCCTGGGGAAGAAAACCTCAGTGGAAGCACTGGGAAGATGTGTCTGCATTGTGCAAAGATGGGGCAAGCACAGGGAAGGAGAGGTGGTTGAACTGCCCCCCGGCTTCCCAAGAAAAGCCTCCCCATTTCCAGGCACAAGCTGGCACCTCTGCAGGGCCGGTCAACATCCACCCGGGCTGCCCGGCTTCTCCCACCACCTTGCGTGGCCTTAGCTGCCGCCCTCGTGCTGTGGCTCAGCGCAGCAGCCGGGCTGCAGGGTCGGAGCACCCTGCAAAGCGCAGCAGTCACGCAGCACGTGGTTCTGGCTGGAACCCCAGCCTTAAGGGCCTGGCAGTGATTTCATTGCAGAAGTGTCCAGGAGGAGAGACGCTGGGAGAAGCCCTGGCTGAGCAAACAGGGCAGCTGAAGGGTGCCTGGGACGGGCTCTGGCACAGCTTCTCCCACTGCAGACTTGAGACCAAGGCTCATTTCCCATCCAGACCTCGCTGTCCCTTTCCTTTTCTTCGTGGTTTGCAGCTATTCAAATGTGCATATGCATGTCTGCATTGTTTTTAAATCCTTTCTGCAGCATTATTTCGCTTTAACAGAAGCTACATATAGTATTTGGCACTCGGCTTATCACTGATCTTGAAATGCTTAATCGCTCCGAAATTATGTAAAGAAATCTATATTTGGCCCTGCTGCTCACTGCATACCTGCTGTGTGGAGAAGCAGAGAATTTGAACCTCCAGAAGGACCAAACCAACTCCAGGCTCATTTTTAGACATTATCTGATTTAGCAGAAAGACAGACAGTGAAAGGCAGTATGGGCTTTGATCAGTCTAATTACAGAGTGTAACATTGGATACAGACTCTTTTCCTGCCATGACCTTGTAATAGTTTTTTTATTTTTTTTTTCCTTCAGCGCAGAAAAACAAAATTTCCCTTAAAGAACCAGCTGTGCCCTGCCTGCAGCCTGCAGAAGAATGGCATTAGTCACGTGCGGTCCAACACGTAGCACGATTGTAAAGTTCGCTCTATGAGACTGACAGGAGCTATTCATATCAAGCCCTTCCACCATCTGCCTGAATGGCAGTCCCTGGGTAGCAACGGCCCCCCTCCTCGCTCGCGCCGCCTCGTCCCCTCCCTCTGCACGGCCTCCGCGCTTGGTGCCTGCTCAAAGTCTGTCCCCAAGTGCAGAAAACTGGGGACTGAAACCAAAGAGGGGTGTCACTTAGACCAAAGAAGATTGCCAAGAGAAAAAAATACATATAAAAAGAGAGAAAGAGCCAAAACTTTGTCTTGTGGGAATGCCAGGCTGCTCTTCTCCTTGGAAGAGAGGTGTTGACTCCAGCAAGGAGACAAGGAGTGACAGCAAAGGGGACTGCCGGGCACTGTGCATCCCAGGAAGGACCTGGAGTCCCAGGGAGATCAGATTGGGTGGAAAGAAAAGGATCAATGAGGAGAACAATTGAGGAGCATATGAGAGAGACTCCAACTTTTAGAAATCACCTCCTATTTTCTGGATCAAAAATAGTCATGGATTACTTTATACTTCTCTTCCTGCATTTTATCATATCTAGATGAAGTTTCTATCTCTGGCCAGCTGACGGCGAGCAGCCTCCGACCTTTGACTTTGCTATAGGAAGCAAACCCATCTCGTTTAGTCTCCTTGTGCAATGGAATCTCCGCTCTTAAGTAGCTTCCAGCTGCCCTTCTCTGCATTTCCTTCACTTCTGATTTGTCTTTTTTGAATTGTACACAATATTCCAGAACAAGGCCCAGTGGTGTCCTGTGGAACGGTGCTAGTACACCTAGAAAAACCAATGACACCACCTAGTGCTCCGTCCAGGGCTGTAAATAAGTACTCTTTATAGGAAGAAAGGAAATGTGGATTAAACTACTGTCAAAACAGTGACTTCTGTACAGTCTCTTTACCACCTCACTGTTCACTAAGCTGCTCTTTGCTTTATAGGCCATTAAAATAACATCGGTGACTGCATATTCATGTTATTAGAGCTGCTCGGTGCACTCACTGCTTTGCGATCACCACCCAATTAATGGCATGCATTGAGTTTACTGGGTCTGTTCACGCACCTCAGGTCAGACTGGTGCTGGAACACCTTTGCTGAAAGGGGCCTTTAGTGTGGAAATAAGCAGTGGGAGGACTTGGTATAGAAATGGCTAAAAGTTGACTTCATTTAGAGTGAGTGACATTTTAAAAAAAAGAAAACGTCCCTTTTTTTTTGGTAAAAAAAATCTTTTTTCTCTCCTTTGTTCAGTCTTTAAGGAAATGCTGTATGTTCAGGAGAGGTCTGGATACAGCCTTAAAGCAAACAAATTTAATCTTGTGTCTTACTTAACCGAAAAAAAAAAAAGAAAGAAACAAAGAAAGAAAGAAAGAAAGAAAGAAAGAAAGAAAGAAAGAAAGAA
>VZSV01000014.1:5820647-5895512 GCA_013398735.1 Nothocercus julius
CGGCCGTGCCGGCCGCGAGCACGGCACGCCGCTGGCCCGCACGGGACGGAGCGGACGACTTGCTTAGCGGGGAAGTCTGACGTGTTTCTTCCCCACTTCCCTCCCGTCCTGCCCCACTTCGCTTGATGCTTTCTGATGCTTCGCGCTTTAAATCTGCCCGTCGTGTTTCACAGATTTGCCGGAGCTGGAAGAGAAGGATTATAAACTTTTAATGGAAATCTCCACAAGCCGCACTTTGTGAAATGGCATCAGACAGCGAGGTAAAAACCCTCCTGAATTTTGTCAATCTGGCCTCGAGTGACATCAAAGCGGCTCTGGATAAATCCGCTCCTTGCCGGCGGTCGGTCGACCACAGAAAATACTTGCAGAAACAGCTCAAAAGGTTCTCCCAGAAATACTCCAGGATCCCACGGTGCCACCCCAGCAAGCCAGCGGAGTGCGGCGGGAAGAGGGGCGCTGAGGAGAGGGGCCGCGGCGCCCAGCCCGAGGCGGCCGACTGCAGCCACCCCTGCAGAGCCGAGAGGGCGCTGAGGGCCGCCGAGGCGGACGAGACCTTTCCCGGGGAGCAGCTTTTGCAGGAGCAAAACCCTGAGCCCGCCAGGCCGGATCAGGTGCCCATGAGGAAGAGACAGCTGCCTGCCTCCTTCTGGGAAGAGCCCCGGCCGGCACAGAGCCTGCTGGCCAGGAGCATTCCCGACGGCCTGGGTGGGCTCCCAAACTCCGGAGAGCCTCTTCCTTACGAGGGGAAGAAAAGCAGACAGAGCCCGGAGGCTGCCGGCCCCGAGAGCCCCCCGGAGCCCATGCTGCATGGCGGCGAGAAGGACCCCGCCAAGGCTCCGGGGCCGCTCGCGCCCGGCCGCGTGGCTGCCTGGACTTGCTGCCCCTTCCAGTGCCCTGGGCAGCCACTGTACCAAACCGCTGGCGTGCTGCCGCCGTCGCCCTTCCCGGGCCTGGCGCTGTGGCGGAAAAGCGCGGCGCTGCCAGGGGAGGGCCAGCACTTCTGCAAGGAGGCGGACAGCACGGGGCAGAAACTCTACAGGCCCGTGGTGGTGAAACCCATTCCCACCAAGCCCTCCGTGCCCCCTCCTATTTTCAATGTTTTTGGCTATATTTAGCGGGGGGAAGGCGGGTAAGAGCCAGGGGGGCTGTGACTTTGGATGCGATAACGCCTCTACACGCATTGAAATGTAACCTCAGGGCTGGTGGGGAGCGGAGAGCGGTGCAGAGCGACGCGTGCCAAGGAGGGTGGTTTCGGTCTAGGGACAGGCAGCGACTGCACGGGGCTCCCTTGCACAGGCTGGGGCAAATTAAACAACTCCAGTGAATCTACGTGGGCTTGGTTCTCCTCTCACCGCGCGGGTGTAAATCAGCAATAAGCCTTACGGAGCCGGTGGCATGGAGTGCAAGGCAAATCAGGCCTCTTTCTTTGGAGTGCATTGTCTAAGCCATGGCAAGTTGGGCTAAGAACCATCCATAATCTGCTCTTGTAAAACCTAGGAGACCTCCTCCATGTGGGAACATCCTTCGGGGGTTGCCCTGCAGCCACGACAGTGAAATGAGATGAATTAAACCATTCAAACAGCTTTTGTGCTTTAAAATAATTCCAGAGAAGTCAGAATACTTGGGTCACTTCCTTTGGTGTACAAGAGACTGGGTGGACAGTATTTAATGTAGACACCATGTTTGTAAATTGGTTTAAGCTCTTCTTATATGTAAATATTGAGAAAATTAAAAAAAAAAATAAAGGAAGAAAGGAGGTAGTTTTATCTTGGTCTTTCTGCAGATGGAGTTGGTTTATTTTTGCCCCACCGAGTAGATGCAAATTTTATTTGTAAGTGGTGGTGAGACATGAGGCCTGAGATCCCTACCCATTCAAGTGATATAGATCAGCAGCAACTCTTGTGAGGCTGGAAAATTAGCTAGTGTTACACTGGAAGCAAAGAAAAGCAGAATTAACTTCTGAGTGTCAGCAGCACAAATGACAAATCATGTAATTTGCTGAATATAAAAATATAAATTATGATAGAAAAGTGCACAGTAAGGCATGCCTTGACTTCTGCCATCTCCTTCAGGCAGAGGAGATCTTTCATTTTGGCTGATTTAAAGATGCTATCATAAGATCTGACTACAAAAGTGTTTGTGAACTCTATTACGTTAATAATTACTTCATTAAAGTTACTTTAGAAAAGTTAACAGGGGATATGTTTAAACTTTTCTAAAGCCTATGGATAATGTGCCAAGTCCTAAGTCACAGAACATGAGATCTGAAAGCTTTAATATTGCAGGCTTACATATCCATTCATTCATGTAGTAGGCCATGTAATCCACTGAGGTGGAAAGTAGTACATTACCGATGGAAAAAAAAAACACAGGGAATGGATTCTGATCTTCCAGGGCCTGAACTAGCTCCCACTGGAGTTAACGGGAACTTCTCCCAGGACTCAGCAGAAGGCAGCTTCGACCCACGCATTCCCCCGGCACAGGGAGCTGGCAGAGCTCCCTAGGACTCACGCTCAGTATCTCATCGAGGGGAAAAACTGGCTCAGCTGCTTTTGAGGATGATGCCATCATAAGAAAATGAACATTTAAGCCTTCTAAAGTATAACTCTGGGTCTTCTGATGTGTTTGACATCATGTAACCAACTTTAGTTTGAATATGCACTAACCTGTGGCCAAAAGCAGCATCCTTATTCTTTTCCTAAACCTCTCACTGAATCACACTCATGATTACCTATATGAAAGCGAGGGCTATAATGCATTAGTCTAGTAGGTCGAAAGTAACGACAGAAATGGTCTTCACTGACTTCCCTCTGGTACCAGCACTTACTATGTGTATCCAACCTCTGTAGACCACACTTATAGGATGTGAGACAGGAGAGAGACAGCCAGGAGTGGCACTGGTAACACATACCTGCAACTACATGCCATGTGCAGGGTGGTAAAGAACAAGTCCAATGGTTACAGGTCCCCAGTCAACACTCAGCCCAGAGGTGCAGATAAGAATTTTGTATTTTGGGGTAGGGGGAAATGAGGACACTCTATCCCTCCATTACTCTGACCGAAATCAAGGGTAGCATTCTCTTTTAATTCAGTGGGAGAACTATGGCTTTGAATCTGCAGAACTATAGCCAAGGGATTTCTTCACACGCAAAGAGCTTCATTTTCTCACATACTTAGTCTTGTGTTGCCATTGTAATACAGATGGTGACCTCTGTCTCAGTAGTACTACTGCACAGTAGCATCCTTGGCATCAGTCTAGATTTCCAGCGGGGTGAGGAGAGCAGGTCATGGAAAAACAGGTATTACAGTGATCGCTGTGGCCGAATGTATCTGGTTGAGTTCAGGAGAGAAACTTGGAAGTGCTGCATATTATACCAGAGTATGGATTCAATCAAAATTGGAATAGTTGCAAAACTGGCACCTTGCTCACAACGCTTGCTGTTCTCTCACCCCTGTGTTTACCTACCAAATTATTATTGCTTGTTCAAGCTTGAGCTGATTTGCACTTTTCCTAGATATTTTTGTGCTAAGTCACTCAGTGTGGCTATTCAGGACAGCTGGTAGTCCTTCAGAATTTACTTGTTTATTCATACTTCAAAAGATCAAAATATATCATTCAGAGCTGCTATTTACTACAACAACGCAAATTTAAACTGTTAACACCACAATAGCTTTTATAAATAATGGAAAGGGAGAGGTGAATGAAAAGGCTTTCATACAAAATAAAATATCAAAAAAGTGCACAAGAACATAACGTGAATTGCACATGTTGCAGTAAAAAAAAAAAAAAAAAAAAAAGAAAAAAAAGTACAGTAACCTGGTCATGAAATACTCCTAGGACATTTCGGGAAAAGTCATCATCTCTGAAGAAGTCTACCATGCTCAGCAAAAACAAACCACTTTACTCTGCACTGGAAGTACTGATCTGATTACAAAGCCTTGTTTGTGTGGGTTGTTTGGTATTTCCCATTTCACAGTAGCTTCCAGACAAATAAATTCACAATGAGTTTGTGCAGATACAGTGTTACATAGGAAATATTTGTGTCAGCGGTCAGTGTGTAAGAGGTAGCCAGCTCTATTTCAGTGCAAATACATGTAAACTGACTAAATGTTTTCAGTAAGGATCAAGCAGAGAGGATATAATAATATTGTAATTACTATATTGTAATTACTATATTCACCCTCTTACGGACTTGTTTTCCCACAATTTCTGTGCCAAGTGTGCCCTTCTTCTTGCAATTGTAGTATGTCCACACCAAACTAACGCTCTCCAGCTCAGTGATACACCTGATCAGGACAAATGTTTGAGAGGCACCAGAACATGGGCTTTCCAAAGGACATGAATATTTCTGGGCTGAAGAAACGGACTTTGCGTATTTGCTCCATTCAAAAATTTCAACTTTCCAAGGAAATTTTAAAAAGCTGTGATTTGTGAGACTTTTACATATATGATAGTTAAGGATCAGGGCAAATTCTCAGCTTGAGATTGTTTTTGAAAGCCTATCCTTGTGGTGTATACGTGCAGACGGTGATTTCAAACCCTTCTATTAGCCAGTGGTCTCCATGGCTGTCACTGCACATCAAACAAAGGCTTATGGACACAGTCTCTGACAGACAACACTGCTCAAAAGAATTCCTACCCCTATTCCTTTTCTTTCCGCCCAGTATTTTAGTACCCTGGTTTGATTTATAAGGCATCTCCATGATCACAGCTCAAGAAAGCTGCACTGCTCAATGCCATGAGGTGTCTGGGGTAGTCTGGGAAGGTCTTTTGCAGACAGTACAGCACATAGGGAAAAAAATATGCTTTTTCCTTTGTCTTTTTTTCTTTTTTGTTTGAAGTACCAACATATTTTCTGAAGTGTTGGTCTGCAGAGACAGACTCCCAAAACCCAGAAGAGAGTTTTAGTGATCCATTCAGGCAGCTGTTCTCAGCTCTGAGAACACTGTCAGTCAGCTCCTAACTGGTGTGACTGGGAGGCTCCATCTTGTGAGCCTGACCATGTGCCCATGTGCCGCAGGACTGAGCCAAGGAGACAGCCGAGCTCCCCTCTAAGCACCTCCCACCTGCCATGCAAAAGTGTTGGGCTTCATGCCTGCGGACAAAGAGACACATCACAATCTGGTAATAATGCAACTTGCTGGACAAAATTTCAACACTAGAGAAATCTAAGTTGACTTTCCGAAGCTTTGCAAGACCACATTTGAGTCTGAACTGAAATTGTTGTTTCTTCAATTGCCTTTATATTTGAGAAGGGGACAGCTATGCATAGAACACAGTTAGCTGTAACCATTTCTGCTTCTGTTCACATCCTATTCCACAAGTGCTAAACACATTTCAAGACAGTGCATTTCACAATCTAAACTTACGTGCCCAAATATGTCTGCATGTGTGCAATACAGCTACAGTTCTGTGCTAAGGTGTAAAACTCCACACAAAGAATACTTAGTGCAACATATTTTCCCTACTTTCAGTTCTGATTCCATGAATGGTGTAACACCCAACAAGGAAAATTTATCTGTCGAATCTCTGGTGGGAATCCAACCAAACCATAGTGCATAGTTCCTTTGATGTCTAAGATAAGGAGCAGTGTTCTTTTAGCATGAGATCTGCAAAGATATGCTGCCAAATTTTGGTTCTTTCATCATTACTTAGGTGTCTGATTTGGGAGTGAGGCACACAGTGGTTGAACAAGTCACACCTGTCAACAGAGCTGTAGTTGCTGCCAACAACTGTTTGTGAGCTCCTCAGCCTCCCCAGCTGTGAGGGAATGTGACTTGTTAAAAACATCAATGAAAGAATTTCACGGGCAATTATAGCAGTTCAGCTGATAGATGGTAACTTGTTAAGCTGCCATAAATCTGTTGCGGATCTCAGCTGTATATAGGTGACCTATATTTTAAAGAAGCTCAGAAAATAACTTTCATCAGTGTCAGGGGGTGTTAAGACATACTCTGAAATTCCAAAATCAGGTAATTCAGGGCTAAATACTAAACCTTTGCTTCTACCTCAGTAATATTTGACACCAAACATGGTCTCACAATCTTCAGTGGAACTGCACCTGGTGTAAACAACTTCACATTGTTCAGGTACCTGAATTAGGCTTTACAAGTCTAATTCAGGGTATTCATTTTTATAAATTTAAAAGTTTGAGGTTCATCATTTTCAAATAATTTCTCTCCTTCCACTAATACTATTGTCATCGCCACAGTGGTCCAAGGAAGTAAGACAGCCTGGGTTTCGTGGGGACAGTAAGATCTAGAAGAGCAACAAATTAATTTGGTTTAACAAAGATGGCATATCCATGTTACCTTGCCTCTCTCCACTGCATCGCTGTTGGTTCATGTTCCTTTATGGCTTCATTCTTTTTTGACACCAGCTTCAAGACAGAGTAAAGCTACTGTTTTTAGTGCAGCTACTTCTAATTTACACCTCAAAAATGAGCTCAGAGTGGCTTTCAAATCTTCAGTCCAGAAAATCCTCTCAAAAAGAATATCACCTATTTCTTGCAAATGAAATGCAAGATGAACTGTATTTTCTATCCATAAATACAGTTCTTACATCCTTCTTAAATAAACCATCCCGTGACTTTTAAAAGAATCAGTGTTTTTCTGTTTCCCCTAATATTGATACAGTACTGTGCTGAGGGAAAAAGAATCTACTAAAAAGTTCTGAGCTTTGAATGTTCAGAAATCAAGTTCTCTATTCAAAGGAAAGGTCACAAAAAAAAAAGGAAAAGAAAGTAAAAGTGTTAGCAAAATGGTGTCAAAATATCTGAGAATTAGTAACCAGCACACTGAGCAGAAATCAAAAAAAAAAAAGAATAGAAATTAAAACAAAAATCTCAGTCAGTGAATGAAATGCAATCATTTTTCCAAATATGGTGATTCTTGATGATTTCTGAGTTTTGATCACAGGAAGGACTCTTAAGTTCTACCAGACCTCAGAATACCTTTTAGTTCCTCACTGCTACTTGTTTCAGCAGCACTCTTCTTTACTGCTGATTTTCATTTCCCTTTCTTTGCAGACCAAGCTCTGAGGTGAACTGTACAAACAACGGTAGCCCAGTGTTCAGCACACTGTTTCAGTTTTTTTCCACTGTTCAGTTCAGTTCACTGAACACTGTTCACTGTTCAGTTTGTTCTTAGTTTAGCTGAGCAATTGGAGAGCGCCAGACCAAGGCCAGCAGCAGTTCCTCCCCACCATGCAGCGTGTGTGCCATCGCCGTGCTGTTGTCCCCTGCGATGACCCCGGGTACCAGGCCAGGAAGCTGCTGTGCGTCTGGTTTGCCCAAGGTCACTGCGTGTAATCATGCTGTAGGTATCGAATCAGTCTCTCCGGGAGAGGCAAGGTGTCAATAAGTTTAATGCGATTTCTTCCAACCAAGCTTCGAACCTTGATGCGGCAAAGGTGAGCAAGAGGTCTTGGTGGCTCTGCAGGAGAGACAGGTCAGAGATATGAGCAGAAAAACTTAAACTTGAAAGCAACAGCTCAGTTTGGCCTGGCCAGTGGTGAGCGCATTAAGCATGGGGAGAACATTATTGGCAGCTGAATGGCTGCCTGCAGCCAGCATGCTGATGCAGCTTGATTTGAAAGGAATCTTGTCACAGCACACCCATACAGGCCACAAAGGGTAGGAAGGGGAATGTGCGAGGACCTTTACAGATGGTTTTAGGGAAGCAAATGGAGGTACAGAATTGTTCTGCTTCTTTTTGCATGGTCAGGACTTCCTTCCACCTCCCTTCCCCTCTGCCATGCGTCACACCAGCCCCAGAGTGCTGTGCAGGATTCTTCCCAGGGTGACCATACCTGCTTTTTCTTTAATGACAGCCCAGTCCTCATAGCTGTCTATGTGCTCCTTGAGCCGGGAACAGAGCTGCACGTTACCCACATAATCCAGGAGAACGTCAATAATCGGCCCGGCCCATCGACTCATCTCCGGAGCAGACACCATCTCACAAAACTTCAACAAAAAACAGATACACCACAGTCAGTGAGAGATGAATGCACCCCATGGAAACTACAACAGTGACAGACTTGGTTACTTGGTTGTCTCATCTTTCTGCCAGCCATGAGGGCAATTCCAAGTTTTTCCTCAGAAAACTTCTACTAAAGCCTCTTTTTTTTAGAGACTGTGGGCAAAATTCCCCCTTATCTCAATAGAAGGAGACAAAACCCTGGTGGAGGCCTACCCATGGAGCACAGAAAGCATATTTTGTAGTCCTTCTCCCATGGGAAAGGGGAGAGCAGCGCTATGGGCTTTGCCCCGAGCTGGTGCGGGAACCCAGGATGCTGTGACTGAGTGTGCTGGATCCCCGTCCTGCTTGGAAGGGCCTCCATGGGGCAGCTGTGAGCAAAGGAGGTTCTGAGGAAACAGGAGATAGGGCAGGGCACAGCACCTCCTGGCTCTGGTGAACCTATTGGTGTCTGCAGCTTTTGGACATCAAACATATTGCTAGGAACGAGTCTGGGAGATGAATCCCAGACTGTTTCACTTACACATAGGAGAACTATCCTGCGCCTAACATGGAGCAAAGGCACCTCCCTTAGTCCTGGATCAGGCAAAACTTCTGTTGTCACTAGTGAGAGCTTTGCACGAAGGGCTGCTTGTATCGATACTGAAAAACAGATGTAAGAAACTGACTTTAAGTTGTCTCATTTAACAAAAATAGTGGCTAGACAGCTTCATCTATTTCTGTTAGGGTGCTGCATGTGATGAGGATATCTGTTACTTATCTGCATGGGAGCAGTCAGGAAAGTTAAGATGAATTAAATCACACTGTGCACACAGGAACTCAGGCACATGGCCGAACCCAATTGAATTATGGTGATTTAAGTACCATCCATCAGCTTAGTCTCTGACACTGTCAGCAGGCACACTCTGAGCCTACCCCCAAATGGCAAAGAAACGGCACCAGCTTAAACCTCTTTCAGTTTAAGCTGTTGTAACTAGATCATATTTGATTGTATTTGCATGAGCCCTAACTCAAAATGCTTTAAGCCCTTGTGTGGATACTCACATTGGAAATAAAATGATATTAACCCAACTAGAGAAGAATAAAGCTGCAGAATATTATAAGCCCATTTAATTTAAAGTGAGACTATCCACAAAGGTGTTTACTACCCTTCTGACTTTGTCTCCATGAGCGGCCCAATGTGTTTCCTAGGAAAATTATATACTGGGAGGGTTCCCAGTGGACAGCCCAGCTTTCTCCCTGGACTGATTATCAAAAGCTCAGTTTGAGATATCCAGGCCTATTTCTCCAGTGCACCTGCTGCTGCCATGCAGCTACCCATAGGAAGCACTTGCCTCTCCTTTTCTCTCTTCCTTCCGCACAAGTTCAGTCTACAAAAACACTTTCCAGAATAAAAATATCCCAAAATTTGTTGCAGGAAATGAAGCTCAGCAAAACAAAATGATGCAAGTCTGCAACTACATGCAAAGGGATTCTCCGAGACTGAGTGACTCTAGTCCCATGAGATAATTTGCCTGCAGCCTCAGCAGGACACTGAATGCTCTCATGGCAGTAGGATACTTCATTCCCCATGTTAATTGATTGAAAACTCAAACTCTTTACCATATAAAGAGTAATCATTCTGACTTATTATCTTTATGTAATCTGATATGAGAAAAATAAGTAATATACATCTTTTACTAGGAGGTTACGCTTTCATACGATCTGTATATCATGAAGCTACATAATACAAGCCGTACTTGTATTAGCCATCCTGGTGGTTGACAGCAAATTTAATGACATTTCTTAGGAGGAAGGAGTTGCTTTATATGTTCTATTTGTATTTGTTCTCTCATTGATACCTCTTCCGCTGTAGGCATAGATATAATTTTACACAGCTTTTGCTATTTCTGTCTCATATTCTTCATAGGTGAAGCCTGCAAGTAGTTCCACTGTTTCCAAGAAACAGTGTTAGTTGAGAGCCAAATGAAAACCAGAACTATTTTGTGTGTCTGGGATATCACAGAAGGCTGCAGAAAAACTCACTCTGTTTCAGGATCCCAGCTCTCTGCTCATTCTATGTTATGTTGTTTCATGGCTCAAGAATTGGGGATATTATATTTTATTTCTTTTCTGTGAAAATAAAAAAATGTGGTGTCCTGGAGAAATTTTGCTTTGGCAAATCCCCTCAAGGAGAAGACAGATCTGTTTAGGATGAGAGCTTTTTTTTCCCTTCTGTTTCCAAGGTAGGTCCTGGACAGCAAAAACTTTTGGAACACAGGAATTACGAAAAAGCCTGTGATTTCCCAGGTTCTTTTAATATTTTCCTTTATTCTTTTCATCACCAAGGAGTAATTATTGGTCATTGTCTCTTTCAGCTGAATGGCACTTTCTTCTGTATCTGCAAAGCTACACTGGAGAGGAGTTGATTTATTCCTTCCCTGGTATCTCACATCAAAAAAAGAAGACACCATTCTGAGCTATATTTGCTTTGTTGCATATTGCAGGACAGAATTTTTGATCGAGAGAATAGATTTTGGAAAGAGTCAACAGAGACCAGAAGTGTGTAATTTGAGATAGAGTGGCTTAGGGAATTAATATCCCAAATTAATCGCAATGAAAGCTGCAGCTAAGCTTTGGAAAGGATTGCACAGATGTATATAAAAGACATAGACAGCTAAAGTTTGTATGTGCCTTTGAAAATAAGAAATCATGGATTCAATTTTCCTAATTTCCTGTGCAAATTCTGAATGCAATGCACAAAGTCATTTAGCTAATGTAATGATTTATACTCTTCCAGTTTTCATTCAGTACATTTTGAAACTGCAACTATTTACATTCACCAAGTTACCTTTGTTACATGAAGGGCTAGATAATTTTGCTTTAACGAGGAACTTAAATTATGTACAAGATAGCGCAAATCTTATGTTTCAAATAACACAATCAAGTTTCCACTGCTGATAGTCAATGCCCCATATGAAATTGCATGTCAAGGAAGCATGCTTCACTCCTGACAGATCAAATCCAGAGGAAAACAGTATCGTACATCTGCCAGCAAAGGCTCTGGAGATGGCTAGAATTTACTTAAAATTCAGCCTATGGCTACCAGGCCTGTTGCTACCCTTCCACTGTTTTTAAACGTGGCCTTGGGCAACTTACAAACTCTTACTGAGTTCTTTTATTTATGCACAGAAGTAAGAATAAGGGCATCTTTTCTCACAGGAAAGTTGGGAGAAGAAATACATTAAGATTGCAAGATGCATTGATAAAAGAGGTCCTCAGAAATACTGTAGGTAAATTAGGCAGTGCTTACCTGTATTATGGTTGGCTGTTTGGACTGCTGAGGATCATTGAGTCTGTCCCTTCTGTAATTTAACACAGGATGTGGCCCATTTCCATACTGACACTCAAAACAGGAAACTGCATCACAGCCCAGATCCAGGAGATATTTGAGCACAGAAAGGTACTTCATTGAAAACATGATCGTAGCTGGAAATGTGGTGGGATGGCTTGATATATAGGCATCAATGTTTGCCCCATGGTCAAGAAGCAGTTTCATGGTCTTTAGGCAGCCGTGGCGAATGGAGATAAGTAATGGGTTGATGAGGTCAACGTTGGGGTTGGCTCCAGCCTGCAACAAGAGCTCTGTGGCGTAGATGTTGTTGTTAAAGACAGCAAAATAAAGGGGGGTGGTGCGTCTGTCCTCATAAAGGCAGGACCGTTCCTGGGAAAGGGTAGTGTTCACATCATAGCCAGCGTCAATCAGCTCTTCCAGGATGTCATCGTTGTTGCGTTCAGCTGCTAAATGCAGGGGACTGATGCCGCTGCGCTTGACACGAGTGCGACTGGTTACAGGGATCAGCATGGAGACAATCCTGCCGGGTGGAGAGTCAGTGAGGAGGGGTGAGCTTTAGGGAATCTGCTGCAAATCACAGCTCTGTCGTCATAACCATAAGAAAGGGCCTGTCACCTTAGGCAAGAATCAGCTTGCTCAGAGGTAAATCAGGGCATGAACGGGGAAACTGCCAACAACTTTTTGTATTATCTTGCCTTGCAGAATTGTGAGTTATGAGACCTCTCCTGCAGGGAGGAACAAGTTGTTTGAAATTATCTCCCAGTTTCTGTAAGGCAAAGGCAGGGACAAGGGCAGGAACAATGGAAGAGGACATGCTGGTACCTCATCTACCCTGTGGTAACTAACTAATAGACCAAAACACAAATGAGCAGTTAAAAATTGACAGATATCCAGCCATACTCTCCCAAATGTTCTGCATCTTCATCTTTGCTCTACGGATAGGAGCGGAGGAACAGCATACTGTTTCAGAACTGATGTGCATATGGACATGCTGGCAGAGAGAAGATCTCCTTCTATGAGTTTTGCTGTATTGCTTAGTGGGGACAGGCACATAACCAAGACATTGGTAGGCCTAATATGTCACAGCAAGATGCCTGAAACTATAAAAGGGATGAAATCAAACCTTCCTCTCTGGGATCTAGATAGGATTAGCTATATATTTGGTTTCCAGACCTTCATGCCAGATTTTACAATGAAGTTTTTACCCTGATTTGAGCCCTGTCCTGGGGGGCCTTTGCTGCCTGTCTTTTGGCTGTGGCAAATCCACAGGGCTATCAATGTCCATTCCAGATTGCGGGGAGCCAAAAAGACAATTAAGAAAAGGGAGAAAACAAAATAAAAATACTTTCCAGGCCAGATTCCATGCTTTAGCCCAGGGAGAAAAAATGTTCAGCCAAGTTCTAAACCCCAATAACCAAGGAATGCTATTGGAAAGTGTTAGAAGGCCCTAAATGCAGTAATGTAAATTGAGCTTCTCGTTATATAATATGATGTTCAAATATGTGAAGTACAGTGACTCTGCTGTCAAATATCCATGATCACTTTGATGCCTCCATAGGAGTTATTGGAGCTGGATAACTAAACCCATGGTTTAGCTGGATAACTAACCATGGGTTTAGTTATCCTCATTTCTTGCCTATAAGGTGCATGTTTTAGTCAAGGGACTAGGTTGATTCTATAAAGCAGACAAGTCAATTTAAGCTAGATCCAGAAAGAGACCAAGCAACGTTCAAATTGAGTGTCCAATTGTCCCCGAGATTTCCATGCTCTCTATATGATGCATGTGGAGAGAGACCCAAAAATAGGACTTGTGGGACCCAGCAAGCTGAGCACACCTCCTCCTACTCCTTCCACACTGACTCCTCTACATAGCAGACAACAGCTCTTCAAACACACAGATGTGCAGAACTCAGTTTCCTGGACATGCGTTTTGTATCTTTTATAGTGCTAGATGTTTTGTGCTTGACTGCAGCTGCCAGTCCCAACACTGGACCCTCAAACATTTACATAAAGAACCAAGGAAAATACAAGCATTACTGTCAGTCTGAGGTAAATCAGCTTTACACAGGCTTTGCCTGTGGTGCACTGAATGGCCCTGAAAAAAACTGAGTTTACAAAGCTCCCAGGAGCAGAAAGGAGGGTCAAATATGTATGACATATAACAGAATTATTCTCTCATTTTCATGATGGACTGATGCCTCTAAGTTGACATCTCATTCTTAAACAAAAGCCATTTTGTTCTTATTTAAGTATCTTGGGAAATGAAGCATGAGGTTTTTCTCCAGAAAACCTCACTGATCTTCCAGTGCCGTGATGCTCACCAGGGAGCAGGAGGCTTGGATGCTGCTGAGCTAGCTGCTTCCCACCATTAGCAAATGTTCTGTATGAATCATAAGAGCAAAAAGCATGTGAGGACACCATGCCAAGTGCCAGCATCTGCCATCGGTAGATCTCACTATCTACTGGTTTTGAAAATGTAAGTGTTTGTTTTGTTATTTCCCTCCAGAATCATACATGTTCCACACAGGTCTTCACATCTGATTAAAGAGGCACTGCCTCATTCCTATTTGCGAGGAGGATCTGAACCTTACAAGAGAGGTGCCACAGCAAGGCTTTGCCTCCAGATGCTGCAATGTCCCAGATCTTGGTACAATCATTGCAACACTGATTTATTTTGGGAGGTCAAACAGCAAGCATCAAATTTGCATCAGGAGTCTAATTTTGTTCATCAAAGCTTTGTTCCTTTTGTTCCTTTCTTCCTCATCCTCCAAAGAGGATTGATGCAGTAATATGATGTCTCTATATCTGCAGTCTCTACTGCCTGTCTGGATGGGAAGGCAGCTCAAGGGAAAGCAGCAAAGGCAGGACAAATTTGGAGATATTCAAAACCTGCCTGGATGCGACCCTAAGCCATGTGCACTAGCTGTCCAGGCTAAGCAGGAGGGTTGGACTAGATGATCTCTAGAGCTCCCTTCCAACCTCAACCATTCTGCAATTCTGTGAAACCAGGTCACAACACACTTCTGTCAAGGGGCTGATCTGCATATACACATTTGAAATATTGCTACATTTTCCCATATCCCTAATATCTACTCCTGTGACTTCTTTTTGCTAGAAATAACATGAAGGAGGCAGAACATCCTTAGCATGCGTGTGTTGAGGGACTTGCTTTTATTTAAATCTGCACAAATAATGTCTTCTCAGCTCATCAGTTCCAAGAGGAAAGGGGTTAAGTAACTGCTTACTGTTATCTTTCCTACAGTTGAAGAGATGAACCTTATGAACCTCATGTCAGTATTGATAAGGTGTCATTTAAAATAAACAAACACCAAGCAACAAGAGTTGACAGTTGAGCCTTGGGACCACATTCTCGGCTCTTTGATGGCAGGGAGCCTTCGTGTCCTGGCAAAAAAGTTGAAGCGTGGAATTCCTGCTGAATTACGTATTTAATCTGCAGGAATACAAAGAGAGGTCACCATGAAGGGTGTTATTTTACTGAATACCAAAGGAATTAAGAATGATCAGTCAATTAGGTTAAAGCTTTGTCATTTAGATAAATATTTGGTTCTGGCTGCATGAAAGATCTCTTTTTTTTTTTTACTTCAGTTTACAGCAGTTACAAAACAAAAAAATTTGTCTCAGTCTTCTACATGTGAAGGAACTCGGACTTCAGGCTTAATTCTGGTCTCATTTATGCTGTTGAATAACTAATTGATGTAAGATCTGAATCAAGCCCTTTCTTTCGTAACATCAGGATAGACTCAGGTTGAAAAGCTTCCATGCAAATTTGATTTCATATTGTGATGTGGAGGTACTGAGCAAAGAGGAGGAGTAGATAAGAGATGTGGTCTAAGCTTTATATACAAATTAGATTCAGATTAATGTTTTGTACTTTTGGATTAACTTTGTTGAAAGTTGTTGACTGGAGCTGGGTCCTGTCTCTGTCTCATCTAAACTGTGCTTGTTTTCAAGAAACTGTCTCTGTAACTCAAACCCCAGAGAAAATTTTTAAACGTGCTTGCATAGACTATGCAAGGCATTTACACACATGCTAGAAGTGTATAAATCCATTACATAAATTCACACTGGGCTGCCCTCTGGAACATACAGCTTTCACAAAGAAGCAGACCTAGTCCAGTTACAGAAAATAAATATTCTCAGGTCTATCTAAGTGATTTGAGAAGCTTAATTAGGATTCTCAAGTAGACTAAAAGTTGGAGGAAAGATACTGTGGGAAGGTATAGTGTTGTCAAAAGTTTTCATTCCTCAGACATTGCTGAATACATATGAATCTGCTCCAGCAGTTGTTTGGAAAGACAGATTTAATACTCAGACACAGTTCTTGCAGCTGGATATACTCTCTCATTTTACTATTGCTGTTAGGATTCTGGTGAAAAATATAATAGTCAGAAGAGTCCACAAGGGTCGTCGAAGGGGTCTCTTACTGCAATCACATATATGACTGTTTTGCATAGATGTCTGTGAGCCACTGGCCCTTCCAGCAGTAAGGAATTAAAGGCAGGATATAAAATGTGCGCTAGTACCAGAAGCATGCACGCAGGAGTTCAGGCTCAGAAGCATGCTGCAATGGCAGTACTTGTCAGTCCTTGGAAGAGCTAGACAAAATCTACTTACATTACAGAGCTATAATCACATCTCTAAGTGGCATCTTGTAAGTTGGTAACTCTCATTCAAAAGACTGGTAAATCTACCCATTTCTTGCTTCATTTTTTCATTAGTTACTCATCTCACTCTTTAAGGTGTGTGCTCAATTCTATCCCAAACACATCTAATTTCAGAAACTAATCACTGGATCTCTTTATGCATTTGTCTGCTGCATTTAAGAATCATTTAATCACTCACTAATGAAGTATATCTTCTAGACCCTGAATGATTTTTCTACTTCTTTTCTGAAGTCTTTCCAATTTCTTGACAGTCTTCTGAAAGGAAGGATACAGAACTGGACATCGTATTCCAGCAATGGTCTCATGAATGCCTTTAATACTTCCTGCTGTCAGCATCTGAATTATTGCTTAAAAGAAAACCTGAACACACCAGAGATGAATGGAGCATTGTCATGCAGAAGAATCATTATGGGTTTTTTTAGGTAGGAATATGATTGTAAACCAAGCTATGTTTTGATAGCTATTGAGCACTAACCCTCCATGCGGATGCTTTTGTTCCATCTCAAACATATTTTGTAGGAGTTCAGTTTAATATCCTTCCAAGATGCATAGGGATATTTTGCCCTAATTAATGATATTTTGGTAAAGCTAAAAGGACCTTTCAGTCCACTCCACTGCTCTGTTCCACCTTGCTCATTCCACCCCACTCTATCCCATCCTATCCCATCCTGTCCTGTCCTATCCCCGTCCCACAAACACAGTAAGTTCAGTTAAGGATTTCAAACCCAACCTCTAAAAATAGAAAGATGAATTGTCAGCTGGCAGCATCCTCACTCACTATGCTCAGTATTATATATGGGATCTTTTTTGTAAATATTCTTGTTTAAAAGGTGAGACTATGAAACAAACGCCAACTTACTCGCAAATGCCTTTTTTGGCTGCTATGTGAAGAGGTAACAGGCCATCTTTATTGGCTTTGTTAGCATCTGCTCCTTGGGACAAGAGAAACTCCACAATATGTATATGGCCATTCTTACAGGCTTCATAAAGAGCAGAGGCTTTATCACAGGCTTGAGTATTTATATCAGCACCTAGGAAGAAAGGAAATTTTTGTAGCACTAAAGAATTAAAATCCGATAAAAGAACATATTTTGAACGAACAGGATAAGTCTGAATGACACTAGAGCTAAAATAATGTGCCAGAAGGGGACATGAATGAGGTCATATCATATAAAAATAAAAAATGGATACAGTTATACTTTAGGTCTCCACTGATTTTTATTATAATGTGAATTTTATGAGGGAAAGTTTATTGGGGCAATTATTCTCTTTATTCAGTGTGTTGGGGGAAAACTGTGATAAAGTGGCTCTACACTTCTGGAAAGTGGAGGTAGCCACAGGGTAGAAAACACAGTGAATGTCAACCATTAGCTCACAGTTATGAATCCAGGCTCCATTCAACTATGTCTCAAAGGCAAACACTTGAAAATATGTTAGAGCGTAGTTCATTATATAACACGATCTTTTCTTTGGACACGATAATCTCATTAATATTTATATATTTATTGTGTGTATAAGCACTGTTTTTCAGCAGGAGGTGGGACTAGATGATTTCAACAGGACTCCTGCAAAGGAAATTATTCTATTACAATATTTTATGTATTTATATATAAAGGTCATGTTTATATATGCTATTTATACTACATGTATTTATACTATAAGTACATTTATACTATTTATGCTATAGTTTAATTATAGCTCAAATCCACTCTAAAGTATTCTTTAATATTCTATAATAAGACATTCTCATAATGCTCTGAATTATTCTACAATAAGACATTCTCATAACACAAAGCAAATAATTCAGTATCTAAAAGTTGCTTTTATTCAGGTAAGCCTTAGTCAATGAATATTTCATTTCAAAACTTAGGATCTGAGGCCCTATGTCTTGATTTTACCAGGCTTCCAAATAAGTTCCAAATACTAAATTTTTCCGAAAAAAAAAAAAAAAAAAAAAAAAAAAGACAAGTAATAATAATGCACTACTGAATTATTTTGGGCATTCCTCAAGACTTCTAATGGGTATATGGCTTAATAAATAATCAGTAAGAATAAACCAAGCCCTAATATTTTTTGTCCATGAACATTTTTGAATCTGAATTCTAGATTTTTTTGCACTGCAAATCTAAGACTTGAAAGCCTAATTTTCGACTGTAATATATTATACCATTCTGTCCTCAAGAAGGCTGCTCTATATGTATCCTAACTGGAAATGACAGTTTACTGGCATTTTGCTTCTAACTCCAATAAAAGGGCCAATCAGTCTCCTGTTTGATCATAAAAACTCCCTGCCAAGGAGAACATTTCCCTGGGCTCTCACCCCAGACTGAAACATCTGTGTTGTGTTTGGCCCTTTGAAGATATTGTAGTTAGAAACATTAGGAGAACTGCAGTGACAAAACATAACACAGGACTATGTTCTTAATGAAAAAGAAATGAAAAATAAACTTTTTTTTTTATGGTGAACATTGCTCATTGTAAACAATGCAGTGATATAATTCCCTGCATTTTTAGAGGAGCCTTTGAGGGCTTGAAACATTTGGACAGTTTTATCGGATTTTCTCTTGTGTATTCTCAAAATTTAACTTTGAAACACTTTTTGTGTTTCAATTTAGATACATATTATGATCTCCTTAAGGAAATAATATCATAATATAATATATTATCATAATATGTATCTAAAATCACATTCCAGCTTCATTTTCAAAATCATGGGTAGCTTGATGGACTAGTCATATAAAACTGACTTGACAATGCTAGCTGAAAAATGGACAGCATTTTCTTGTTCTTCAACTGTCATATCTTTCTTGGCAATACTAATTGCTTCAGAAGTTTTTCTTATCTTCATTCCTGTTTTGGTCTCATTTCATAAGTATATTAACATGTGCAAGGCCTGATTCTCACTTATGTTGAAGATATTACGCCACACTGAGAACAAAAAAATGCCTTGGAATGGTAGTAAAGTATATTGTGCTTATTTTAAGGTTGGCTTATATGGCTGGAGCAGTATAAGGTAAGTTTGGTATAAACTAGAATCAACTGCACTCTGCTTATATGTTTGAATATACACATGAGGAAGAGTGAGTCCGCTTCTCTTTGGTTTAAAATTGTTAATGTCTAGTACTTTATTCTCATCAGGAGGTGAGGAGAACTAACCTTACCCATCATTACACATGCTCATGAGGAAATGGGGTTGGCTCATGTTCAACTTCTGCCATCTATTATTACATGCAATTTCTTTTATAACTGACTGGATTTTAGGCTACACATGTGCAGTCTTCTAGGTTTTGAAAGCTACCAATCAGTACAATTAAGGAGCACCAAGCTACTTCACAAAGTGAGTGATCACCATCTATTAGGCTGCTGACGAAACTTGTCTAGTCCATGCTCTCTCAAAAGCCCCGTGCAATCTGGCCTTCTGGAGCACCTCTTCTGGCTAAGCCTTGTCTCCAGAGATTGAAAAACTGATGCATGGAATGGAGAATTAACAGGCACTTTGAAGTATTAAGGATGAATTGAGTAAAGGCGTGCCAATCGCATGACTGCACTCACCACATTTCGCGAGGTATCTCAAAGCATCCAACTGCCCACTCTCAGCTGCCACAAATAAAGAAGTGATTCCATAGGCATTTGTGGACTCAATCTTGGCACCTCCTTTCACAAGAATATCAATAATCTCCAGGTCATTTCGGGAGACAGCCTCATGGAGAGCAGTCCATCCTCTGTTGCAACGATGGTTGGTATCAGCATTGTACTGCACCAGGAGTCTTGCGGCCTCTGCATTCTTGCGTTCACAAGCTGTTTTGAGAAAAAGGGAAGAGATACAGGAAAAAGTTTTGAATAGATTCAAAGTGTTCTGAGCCTCCATCGTATGTAGCATAAAGCAATATAACACAACTTGGCCATACTGAGTCAAGCTAAAAATCCATCTAGTTCAATATAAGAACTAAGACTGCAGCTCAATGACAGTGCCTGGGTCAGGCAAAGGGTGTAGGAGGGAAAACAGCTGGAACCTGCAGGAGGCTAATTGTCATGCACTGCACTTGGACCACCCCTGATAAGTGAGGAGTATGCTGCCCAGCACCTCTGAACTAACTGGGTATCACTGTGACACAGGGAGGTGATGAAGTGCAGGAGATATTAATGAAGAATTAATATGTTACAGAAGCCACATGACTTAAAGACTCTCTGTCCTAATTCTATGCAAGTTGACCCTTGAACTGCCTTGAACTCCGAAAGAGCTCTATGTTCATGAAAACACAAAAAGACCAAAGAGTGGCCAGCAAAGAATCCTTAGACTATAAGAATGGGGTGAGCTTGTAGCACTCTCCCAGTCTGCCACAACTCACAACTCAGGACCACCCTAAACTAGAGGTGTTTTCTTTATGTTTTTATTATTATTATCATTATTATGCTATTAATTTGTTCCACTACTTTCAGCATCCTTACTCATGAGGCTGTCTACATACTTTTACTGTAGCATCCCAAATTAAAAGCCTCTAGAATAGGTAGCGACTTTTATAACTGCCGATTAGCATATGCTATACACTGCACAGTGAGAGGCCAGCACAGCGTGTAACAATTTTTTTTTAATATAATAGTCCTTTTCCTGTAGAAGTGCTGCCTTTCAGCATTCATTCTTCCCTTGAGACATCCCAATGGCTTCCTCTCCCATACATGAGTGTCACTAGCATGTTCTGAAACAAGCTATCTGACTAGACACTGCTGTAACTTCAGTAGCTCTGTAGACTTCAATTTGCTGACATAAAAAGGATGGCTAATTTATCGTTATCACTTTTTCACTCTTCCTTTATTTGAGAATGGACCAGAAAATTTTGTATCAAGAATAGCACATTCTTAGTAAGTTTTCTCGGACTAAAGGGTGCTTTCATACTTTTTAATGTTATTTTTATTATTATTATGAAGAACATTGCTACTGTGTGTTTAGTCTACAGTGGAACAAATTTCCAGTAGCAGACAATAATCTAGATATTTTAAAATCAGTCATATTAAGCTGAGTATCTATAATTCCAGGCATCCAAAGTTTATGGAAAGATTATTGTGTAAGACAGTACTTTGTGCTTTTTAATGTAAAGTTAGAGCACCAATAATTGCCGTGTGGGGAGCAGTCAGTCCAAGGGAGATGGACATAAAGGTGTGAGGGATTGTTGCCTTCTTGGAACCCTTCAGGTACTATGATTTAATGCTGTTCTGATACAGAAAGTGTTCTCTCTCACCATCAGCAATGTAATATATCCATGTTAAATACATTATCTACCTCACTGAATTGTTTATATGCATTGGCCATAGCACCTAGCCTGGCCTGTGCCACTCAGTGCATGAATCACCAACATGTCTACACTTACTATACTCACCCAGAGAATCACAGAATCATTATGGTTGGACAAGACCTTCAAGATGATTGAGTCCAACCATAAGCCCTTCAATACCATGCCTGCTAAACCATGCCCCTAAGTGTCTCATCTACATGTTTCTTGAACACTGCCAGGGATGGTGACTCCACACCCACCTAACAGTTGCTTAGGACCTACTGTTTAAAAACACATATTCCTGTACTGCCCAGGTTTCTGGTTTCCCAGTGCTTCAGACATTAAGTAGAGACCCACAGGACATCCTGTGCTGAGGTCTCCTCACGCATCCCACTCCTCACTCGCAGTCTCACATTACAGTCTGCAGCCCTGTGGCAAGCACCATCTGTCCCTGGTGAGCAGGGAAGATAAGAGAGGCTGGGCCACAGCAACCAGACGCAGGAGATACATGCCTACCTGCATGACATGGGAGCTAACTGCTGGATTTGAGTCTTTGCATGCAAGACCTAGCATGACTACCACCTCTGAGGAGCTCTGTGTGGGACTAATTCTCTGTGCACCAACACCTCTCCTCTGATGGCACCAGGAGAGCTCAGCATCTCTGGGAACTTGATCTCTCACCTTTGTAGAGTGGTGTTTCTCTGGCCTTGTTGGAGATGTCGGGCTCTGCTCCAGCCTGCAGCAGGGTGAGAAGACAGTCCAGGTTGCCCCGGCTTGTGGCCAGGTAAAGAGCCGTCTCCTCATTGAGAGTGCGCTGGTCAATTGTACCAGGGTATGCTGCCAAAAAAAACCATCAGCCACAGTCACTGTGGTGTGCAGCATGCAATATCTGAAGCACAATCAGCTTTCTTGATCCTTAGGGTTTTAGGTGAGCTTTTGTTGTTTATTTCTTCTTTTCTTTTCCTTTTTAGTAAGAAAAGTAAGTAAACTTTCCTTAAGTTCACATAAAGTGAATTTATGTTTTTTTTTTCTAAATCACACTAGCCACCGGCTCAGACTTTAATGTTTATCTATTGCCATTAGTGGTGCAAAAAGCTGCTGAGTAAATGCTCTTCACTAGCAGTTTGAAGCAGATTATGATATCTTACTCCCCTCAGGCACTAGCTGGATCTGCAGCTTCAGGTAATTCTGCCACCTGCTGTGGCAACCTAGCAGTTTACAATAGCTGAGGATCCAACTGCAAGCCTTTACTGTGAAAAACCCAGGGCTTGGCATGATCTGTGCAGGTTCATGCAGATAGCACTTTATTCTGAATATCCTGACTCTTATAGGCTTCAGTCTGGAAATGTGTCTTCAGAGAGAGGGTGAAATTAATGTACAAACACAGAGTTGGAAAAAGAACTTCACACAAGGATCCAGACACAAGCTGGGCTGGTGTTAATTCTGCTTTTCGGTCTATTCATACTGTTCTTATCCATTTTGTAATCAATTAATTTTAATCTCACTAACCTTTTTGCAAAAGGCTCAAGACACCCACTTGGCCATAGTACGCAGCTTCATGGAGGGGTATCCAGCCATCTTTATTAGGTTCAGAAAGGTCTTTTCCTGATTTCATCATGTTGCATACTGCTTTTTCATCTCCGTCCCTGATTGCTGCCACCACGGGGTCAAGTTCTCTTTAAAACAAGGTGGAAAACTGATTACTGCTTCATTCATTACTGAGGAGGTTTTTACAGCAACAGCACGGTATCATTAGGCAAAGAACAATGAATCTCTACAGCCTACATGACAGCTTTTTGTGGCCCTAGGGCATCTAGCTACAGATGTCACTAGAGGTAAAATCTATCATCTGTCCTAATTTAGCTAGTCACAACAGATCAGAAGCAGCACTCTCTGGAGATGTGGACCTTTCTCCACTAAGTGTAAAGAAATTGTAGGCATGGCTATCACTGACAGAAACATCTACATTTTAGAAATCTAAGGTTGGGTGAGACTAGAACTAGCCTTGCTCTAGACTGTCCATGGCTGTGATAATTACATCACCTTGCCATTTGCTGTCAGATGTGCTAAGGTGGTTCCATCTGAGAGCCCATAAACAAGGTCAACTTAGATAAGGCTTGCCCCCATTTCAGAATTGTTAGCTTCAGCCTGCAGATGGCTGAGCATTAAAGCAGAAATTCTGAAAAAAAAATCTTGTTCTGATGTTTTAGAGATACTTCCCATTTCTCTTACGAGAAGTTAGGTAAACTAGCTATCAAGAAAGGAGAACTCTGTTTGGACCTTGTAAACCTTGTAGTGTTGGTCTGGGCTCTCTTTGCTTTGGCCAGGAGAAAAAATAAAATCTATCCACAGAAATTAAATTCTGAGCTGCTGTTAATTACTATACCCTAGACATCCCCGGCTATTATGTCAGTGTTAAGCACCCAATTCGTCTAAAATGATAACTGCTTTGGACATTATAGACCTTTGAAAATGTGTCCAGTGTTACAACAAGACCTACTAGGTACCGGAAACATGCAAATCTGAATTTTTTGTATATATCTACTTGCAAGCTGGCCCATTAGCTTTTTTGACAAGTCCACTCTTAACCAAGTTACCAGTGTTCTGAGTGACCGTATCAGTATGGGGTCCCTGGAACCGCAGCTGGAATGCACTGCCATGCTGTGGAATGGTTGATGCTACCCAGGGATCATCCATTTGAACCCAGTAAATCTCTGATGAAAGTGGGGTGTATTTTTAGAGACAGAGGACACAAGGATGTTGAAAACATAGGAGAGTTTGTGGCTGAACTAACGCTAAATAGATAACCTTGCAGTTTTGAGGCAAAGAGGTTGGGGAGGGAGGGAAGTGGAAGGAGGGAAGTGTCTCAGAGGGAGACAGGGCAGGAATTCAACACGTGACTAAAGCCACAGAAGTGAGAATGAGAACTGCCAGAAACTCGGGTTATAACAATGGTCTAAAATGCTACAATAGACTGAGACTTGAGACACAAAAACATGCACAGGTCAACAGCGGGGTCCCCCAAAAGCAGCTCTCTGGTAAGACAACTGCATTTAGCACAGGCTGCTGGAACAGCACTGGATTTTGTTACCATGCTGGAGATTAGACATGGCAGAAGGACACCAAGACTGGGAGAGTAGCATGTGGCTGATGCTGAGGGAACCTACTCCAGGAGCACTGTAGACCTGCAGCAGTCTGAAACTGCCACATCAGTCATTAATTTCAGCTTGCCTAGAGGTTTTCAAGCCAATCTGGGGCCATAAACACTTACAATTGCTCTGAAAGAAAAGTCATCGTGCTGCTTCTCTCAGGACAAACTCAGGGCTTGCTGTGGAAGCCCTGAACAAAATGAGTTGGCCAATAAATGGGAAAAGACAGAATTTCCCAGGTGAAAACTTAGTACCACTTCTCTTTCTTCTCTGTAGCTGAAAGCAGAGATCCCAAGACAGCAGTCACAAAAATAGCAACACTGGAATGGAGGCAGATAGGGAACCCAGCTAGGAAATTTTCCTGAGGAGATAGTAGCTAGAGCAGGCAGCTGCCTTCCTGCCACCTCCCAGCCAGAAGGAATCAACTGACCTTCTGATAGCTGCCGGACTGAGATCCCAGGGACCCCATTGTATCCCCATACTATTTAGGCTACCTAAAGGTCTATAGGCACCTAAAATTCAGCATTTTGTTCAAGTCAGTTAATAGCAACAATTGGTATATTTGGCTGGGAGAGGAGAAGGAGGTGGGGCATCTTTATCTTTGAAAGCCTCTGGCACAAGCCTGCTGAACCATCTGTTGTGCTGTGCAAAGTTTCATGTTACATACACAGGGCTGCTTACTGCGACCCCAGACTTGGGCACATGATAGGGTTACTGGAGTTTAATGAGTTACTGCATGCCAGGTGGGATACGACAGGAGTCTGTTTGCATTTTGTTGGCAAACAGCAAACACAAAGTAAATCACATTAAGTGAGACCCAGTGAAAACAGACGATGCCGCTTCTCTGTGGTAAGGTTAAATATGTGTGCAGAATCAGTTAGTGGTCTGCTTGAGCCTTCAGATGTTGAATGAAGTAAACTTCTGTTAGGCCCCTTGACCTTAAATGATTCCTGAGGAAGACAAGGGGTTTGCTGGACCCGGCTGTAGATGCTTTAGCCAAATAAATTCCAGAGAAGCACAGAAGGTTTAATGAGTCTCCATGCGAATTCTTTTTTTTGCTGGTCTCACAGTTGGTCTATATATGTATGTCTATACATACATACACACACACGTATGTATATAAACACATTCTGCTGTTTGGATTTTAACAGAAATAGAAAAAAATAGTATTATGATTAAGAAGCAATTCTGAAGTTCTGATGAAATCTTAACTTTATGGGCTCATCAAAAGAGTTACGCATTTCAAAGGCCAGTAGCCAGACTCATAAATACTCGTTACAAAAGAGGCGCATGGCGGGGCCAATTCTAACTGTTGCAGAAGAGGCACAGAGGGAGAGAGTTCAGGAAGCACCTTCCTTTCCTGGCAGCCTGGTGGGATGCAGACAGCATGAAGCAACATCTCCCTGAGTGAAGTCAGCTATCACCTCCTGTCTTGCTCTGAGAGCAGAGCTAGAAAGCAGCTGTGCCATCATGTTCCCCTGCGACTTCCCAGCCACTCTTCTGCTCTCACCTGACAGCAGAGGAAAATTTATCAGCATTATTGTGGCCCTTGTGAACTGAACTCTGTTGAGCTATATGATGCAGAAGAAAAAGCTCGCTTTTCAGTCACTGCAGTTAGAGCAGGAGAGATGAAAGGAGAGCGGATCTCATAATGATAGCATGTGATTTCAGGGGGGCCTAGAGGAGCTGACAAGTGATGGAGGTGAGGGAGTCCCCACATTTCAGCAGAAAGAGGTTTTCAGATATGTCAGTGAGGGCAATGTCAGCTGACCATGGTAGGCAGAATCAAGGTGACACAGGGTGAGATAGGGAAAAAGATAGAGAGAGGTGAGAGAGTTGAAAGGAAAAACAGTGAGGATGTGGTAGTTGTACAACAGTGCATCCGGGGAGGGATTTGTAAGGCGGAGAAAACAAAGAGGGTTTGAACCAGAAGACAAAAAAAAAGGCAGAGGAAAGTTCTATGCAAGATACAGAGAAGATCTGCCTGTCATACTTGCTACCTCTCATTTCATCCCTAAAATCAGGTATCGATATCTACTCTGCCTGTCAGAGAGCTGTAGTAAACCCATCACGGTCCAGACACTTCCACTATGCACAGGCAGCGCTCAGTCCACATCCCCACCTGTCTTCCTCCATGATGACTATGCTCAACCACATTTATTTATGGTCTCTGCCAATAGCAAAACTGGGCCAGAAGGGTCAAACTCTGTCCTGGTGTTTTGCCCTTGGATGGGTGAGATAGTGGGGTTCCCAGGATCCCTTCTCGATGGCAGAACAGAGCAGGTACTGCTGTGCAAGAAAGCAGCCACACCATCTTGGAAGCATTTGTAAAACATTGCTTTGAAAGACTGGACTTTCTCACCTTGTTTACATACTTATTTGCCCCACCATCCCCCACCACTGAACTTAATACCAGCGCAGTACAAAGAGCATCCATCCGCCTCATGTAGCATATGTGGGAGCCAGCCTATATAAATAAAGCACAACACAGCCATTCCTTCCCTGCTGTCTCCTGTCACCTCAGAGCTACTGAGTGACCCGGAGTGCCCAGGACATATACACTGGAGGGATGGAGAGGGATGAAAGGGGACAGGAGGACAAGGAAGGCTTGGAGGTGGGCTTGCCACAGGAGGCAGTGTGATGGTTTGGGGCAGGTGGGAGGCTGGAGGAAAGAAAGGGAGGGCAAAGAGGGAGGAGTGCAGATATCTAAGCAGTTCATGAAATCCCTCGGATGACACCCAAAATGGCACCATCTCCCTCCCCCTACCCTGACACTGCCCCTGCCCAGAAGAGCTCACTGGGAGGGCAGGGGCAGCAAGGCTTCTTGGGGAGAAAGGGGGAACAGGAGGCACTTACACGGGCTGAGGCACGCTGAAGGGGCTGCCGTCGTACCTTCGCCGGAGCGCCCAGGCTGCCCCCGAGCTGGAGGACTGAGCACGGCCTCTCGCCTGGGCCGCTAATCTGGAGTGGTGATGACATGAATGAAATAAAGAGAAATACTCCGAATAGGAGAAACAGGTCATGTTGAGGCAGAAACAGCGACACACACCCACTGCGAGGGAGCGCGGAAGCCTGCCGGTCGGGGCTTTGAATGAAAGCAGATGGCCACGGCTTGCTCTGCACTGGATTCAGCTGCTGTCTCGGCTGGAGATTATTTTTGGCCCTCTGAGGAAGCGTCAGGGGATTCAAATGACCATATAAGACAAGAGTGAGGTTAACCCTGCCACCACCGCACAGGAAGCAGGCAGGAGGCAAGGTGACATTCATCACCTCCTGCAGGGTTACACAAGCAGGTCAGGAGGGGGTGGAGAGCCCCAGGTGCAAGCTCCATTTTGAGCAGCGGTGTCCAGCAACGCTACGTATCTGGGGCTACAAACGCTGCGAACGCTTCTCCTCCCGCGGGAAGTCAAAAGCAGCTGGGCTGGGGCACAGGCAAGACAGGTTAATGCACAGAAGAGATGCTGTCCTTTGCTAAAATGGTAGGTGTCAAAGGATGCCCAAGGAAGACAGACCAAACAGCCGGGGTAACCCTTTCTCCTGCATGTCAGATCCCCACAGCAGAGCTGACAACACAAATGTGCTGTAGACACACTGAGAAGCCTTTAGTTAGAGCAAGATTGCATTCTGCAAAGCATCTTTTGTCCTGCAACTACAAAGCATCATTACTGCTCATCAAACTGCTCCAAGTCTCTCAGCTTGGAAATCAAACATTTGCAGGTAGTGATGTTGGTAGGGAGGCAGTGAGGGCAGTGGAGTTATGAGAGGGAAGGTGCAACAGAACTTCAGTTACTCCCCTATTATTACAAAAAATAAAAAGGTTGAAAGGATATTTTATCATCTTTGTCCTTCTAACCTCCCCCCTCCCTTGAGAATTCAGCCTTTTAAAAATGAAAGAAGAACTTAAAAGTTTGGTTTTGAAACTGTCAGCAGCTCTCTGTACCCCACAGCCTGAGCACAACATTGCAGGCGAGGGGGAAGCCTCCACGCTTCGGTATCTGCGGCGGCTCTTGGCGGAGAGTAAGCGTGCTTGAGATTGTACTCTGATCTGAAATAACTACATCTTTTAGAGTTTGTAATATCTAGAAGGTAGTCAGTTCACATGGTTTTATATGCCATTTTTGGCCTCTCATGTTTTCCCATAGGAAATCCTGTACTCCCTCTCTGGTTTAGCCCTAGCTAGGAGTGCAATGTGTCCCCATGGGAGAAAGGAGCTCACTTCAACAGGGCTTCTTTAGGTCAAGAAAGCTTGTATGGCTGCCCAGTTTCTTATTTTCTTTTTTGTTTAACAGAGACAACTACTTTGAGCAGACTGTTATTTCACCGTAAGGGGGCAAATCACTGACTTCATTGCATGTATACCAGAACCTGACTTTCAAAGTAACGATGAACAACCTGGAGCTACCTGGTATTACTAGCTAGAGTGTGCGTTTTGGCTATGGATGCCGGCCGTCCCTTCCTGGGCAATGTGTTTGATGAGCTGGGCTCAACTCAGGCTCACTCACCTTTGCCACGGGTGTATCTGGTAGGGTGGGTTGTGGCTGCTGGTGCGGCTGGGGGCGGCTGCCTCGCTGGGACCAGCCACCATCGACTTCTGGTGAGTCTGGGCAGCTGACTGCCCCACAGGATCCTCCTCCAGGCTCTGCTGTATGGCCATTTTTATAAGCTCGTCCTCACTCAGGCTGCTGTATAGACTGTATTCCTCGCAGCCGATGGTTTTTCTTTGAGTATTTGCTGCTGTTGTAGCCATTTTGTGTATGCTTTCCTGCAAAAGGAGATGTGACAATCAAAAGGTGGAAATTCAACTATCTTGTGCTCTTGTTCTTGGTTACACTGACCAGCACTCCCTAGAAAAACCTGCACATGGAGAGAAAATTAAATCTACATATAAATTTAATGAACTAAATCCTTTCGATCACACAGACATAACTGTGTTATCTGTTGGTTAGAAAGGGAAGGGAGCTGCTGCAAGAAAGAAAGACAAGTTTTTATGTACTTATTCCGTTTGCCACAGTTCAGCAGAAAAACAGGTAAAGGAAATCCCCAGCAAATTAAGGAGACAGAGCTTTGAAATCAATTTCTTTAGGAGAACACTAATGCACATCTCTTTTTTTTTTTTTTTTAATTTCTCCTGCTTAATTGCTGAACTAAGGAGAAAGGGTTATCTGTTTTCTGCAAGGACAGGTTCTTAGCCACGGTAAAGCCATTTTTTGGCTTATCCCTCACGCTATCTGAAGATCTCATTAGCATCATGCAAAGCTGCTCTTTCAAGTGACGTTTCACTAATCTAGAAGAACAATGCAACACTCCTCAGTTTCACTTCTGATTTTCTGGGTTTCACACAAGAAAGTTCAAGTCATCAGTTTGAAAGGCTCATCTTCTTGTTTAGAAGATGGTAGCCAAGAGAGAGTAGGTTTTCTCTTTATAAGCAGTAAGCAAGAAAAGCTGTGTGTTCTGTCGTCAACAGAAATGGATCCAAACTGCCCCAAACTGGAAGGGTTTTGACTAGAAATGGGAAGAGCCCTCCCTGTCCCTGCCCACCCCAGGCCTCCTCCACCCCTGGCCCCAGCGCCAGGCCACACGAGGCGTCAGTCCTCGTCTCATGACACCTCAGCGGTGCTGACTGCAGCCCTACCACAGCCCTGCCTGGCCTCCACTCATCCCCATCCCCATGGAGGTGTCCCGTGCCAGGCCTGGGGCTTCTCCAGCTGCACCACCGTGGTGTCTTGTGTGGCACAGGCCCTGATGGAGAAGCCTGGCCCTGCTGCCATGGGGAGCCCCCCGACACCAGCCCTGGAGAGCCGCCTCGCCTGTGCTGTCCCTGATGCGACCATTGCAACCCGGGCACCACTCGCTGCGTGGCGGCTGCTTTACTGGATGTGCTGCAGGACACTGCCTGCCGCTTGGGAGGCGAGGGGTCGAGCGCTTGGCAGGACAGAGCGTGGCAGTGGCATCGCGTGCCCTAGTGAGGCTCTCCAGCTTCAGCTTTCTGACCTGGCAGTTGCATCATTTCCACGTGCTTTTCCTGGCGTCTGGCTGAAAAGGACATTTGCCAGGTACTTTATGGGACACCATCAGGACGCAAACAGCCCTGCCAGCGGAGTGCTACGCGCATGCCTGCAAAGAGATCCCCGGCACCAAGAGCTCTGCAGAATTTGTCCTGCCTACGTGTCTAGGAAAATGCCCGCCTTCCTGCCCTGGCTACATACACGAGTCATGGAACCACGTCCCCTCCTGCACAAGACTGGTAGGTGCCATCCACCACACCAGGGCACTGGCTGACAAAATTAACCCCCTCGTGCCCTCCTTCCCCCATGGAACTGCGCTCTGCTGCCGGCTGTGACTTTGCCTACAGCTGCCCGTGTCTTCCAGGGAGCGATGTTCCTCATGAGGTATCAGGCCCTCCTCAGCACTGGTGATACGACAAGGGTGGTTCATCACACCCGCGTGGGTGGGAGTCTAGCGAGCCTTGCTCCAGTAGATTGCCATGCCCTCATAGACGTTGCTGCCACGCACATGGCCAAGACACAGTCCCGGCATGGAGGAAACGGTGTCTAACAGTGCAGGAAACGGTGACTCCCAAAGCGATAACAGAGTCATATCTGTGTGCATCAATACACTTACATTTGTTTCTTTAACCATAATTAAAAATAAAAATATAAAATTTAAGAGAATTGCAAGAGCTTGAATCAAGATGACAGAAACTTAAATTCTTGGATTTAAACCTATCACTTCATAAATAGTGGTGTCTTTGTTATCAGCTAGCACTGCTTGTGTCTACTTCAGACTTGGAACACATTGCAGAAGAAGTGGGAAGAGCTCATGGTAAAGAGAAGCTCAGCAGATTTTAAATTAGCATTAGTACTCTTTACAATACACTTTTACAATACAGTGTGTGTTTTACAGCCATGAAAACTGCCAAAATAAAACCTTCTGTTGCTGTAAACAATACAGGTGGGTTGTTTTTGTTCTTGTTGTTTGTTTTGTTGTTTTTGTTGTTGGTGTTTGCTTGCTTGGTTGCCAGATTTCTCAAGGCTGCTCTTGATTATATTTTTCAATGAGTGCAGGCCTACCTGAAACTTTTGCTGTGATCCCTGTCTATCCAAAGGAACTGAGTCAACGCATTTAAAAGAGCTAATAGCTGCAGTAACAGGGCTGATGCCCCCTCCATTCACTCCAGCCCGTCCAGTTCCTGTTTTTGATTGCCCTCCATCCGGTAGCCAGCCAAGAACCATGACATGACTTTCTTTTCCCAGCAGCTTCTGCTGCTGTTTGTCTGCTCAGTTCCTGGCTAGACAGCACTTTTATAATCTTTCAGCCTATGTACTTAGTAGTTGGTGTGCTGTGCATTTGGGGAGCCGATGGGCTGGAATCAGATAGCTTGTCTTCAACAGCTAAAAGTCCCTAAATATAGGAACCGGGATCTGATGGTGACTCGGAGATCTATGCTCAGTGGAGAGGTGGGAACCTGTGGACTCCTAAAGGAAGGAATGAGTTTCATGAATTCATCTTTAATTGCAAATGCACAGAGTCCTTGGAAGAAAAGCTGGGAGTGGAGACTGCGGTCACCTTCGCCAAGAGGAAACTGCATCAGGAGGGCCTAAGGAGCCCTCTTCTCTAACTCATGGCTCTGCAGGAGGCAGAGCAGACTGCAGGTCCAGCCTCACTTTGTCTCTGAGCCAGCTGTCAGAGTCCCTTCCCTCTCTGTTCAGGAGTGTGCAGGAGACTATTGCCAATGCAATTCCTCACTCCAACGTAGGGGCTTATGGATTTAGGGGCCTCCCTACCTCCCTCAAGGATCTACGCAGAAATGTCATTTTCTAATATACTCCTCTCCCTCCTCCTTTTGTTTCATGCCTAACTGACACATAAGGAAGGGAAAACAACATTTTTGTTTTGAGGATCACTTCTATTTCACCTCACACTTCTTTGTGTGGGTTAACTACATCCCCCTGCCACTTGCAAGAAATGGGAGAACTTTCCCTCTACTGGTGATCCTCCCTAATCTAAATATTTTGACGGGAGTCCCATGGAGTGCAGAAACAACAGTGCTGGCAGCAGCTTCTGCCACTGACTCATCCTTCGGGAAGAAATGCTGTGGGGCCCAAAATAGAGAAAGTTTTAAGTTCTCCCCTTTTATCTGGTACAATCCCAGTGAGGGTGTGACTGTCATTTTGGGGATTCTAGCAGCTTTCTGTCCCTAAGCAGCTGAAAGCCTTGGCTATCCTGACCCCCTAGCAGAGACAGTTCAAGTTTGGTATGAAAACATTCTCTGGTTAAGCAGTGCATTTCTCAAATTAATTGTCTCCTGTTTCTCACTATTTGCTCAGAGTGACCTACCCAGTCCAGTTTTTGGCATATTTTAATCCACCAAAATAAGTCCCTCTACTTTATTCATCTTCCTCTTCTTTTTGAAAACTCATTTTCCTATGTCAGAAGAGGGATAAGTAAGACTCCTCTAGTAGAAACTTAAACGTGCTCCATTTGTTGACTGTGCTGTCAGTCACGTGGGTGGTAGCTGCATGGTGTGTCTGGATCAGGCCACGAGAGCAAGCGGGATGCCAGCTCTCCGTGTTGCAGCCTGGAGCACCCTGACAATGCCCAGAGCAGACCTGGCACCGTCCCATTCCACTGGAAATGATTTTCTTTGTAGCTGTAGAGCCATGGGGCTCTGGCGCAGATTCAAGCTCTTTCTTCAACAAGTGACTGTGAGACGGTGGACTGTGGTAACAGGCTAAGTGCATGCTTTTAGCCTGAGGCTAATCCAAAGTAACTTGATTTAGTTTAACCTTTTGTCATTGTGGGCTAAGCTCGGTCACATTACATGGCACTGCTGCAATTGCAGGGACTTACCCTGGTTCAACTGACACCGTAGGGCTAGAGTAACATGATCCAGGCAGATCCCGCAGGTGAGTAGTGAACTGCCTGCCATGACTTAACAAAAGCTAACTAGACTAATGTGCTATAAGCTAAATATTTTCCACCTGCTGTGAGAAAGGTGCGAAAAAAAATCAGACATTGTTTGTATGTTTGGTTGAACTGGTAGGTAAGATCCAGCCAAAACAGTCTCTCTAAATTCAGTATGAAAGCAAACTATCTGTTTGCTTTCTTTAAGCCTGCTTGTTGTAGGTTTGAAATATTGGAATCAGATTTACAGATTAAATACTGGGTTAACTGCTCACTCTAACTTCAGGCTTTTGTAGAAGGTTTTGCTGCGTGGCCATCCCCTGCATTTCTCTGTCAGTCCAAGAGCCCATTCTCACAAGCAGATAATACACAGCATTGCTTGTCCTTTCATAGTAGAATCTGAATTTTAAAGATCTGCTTAGAGTGTCAATATTGTACATTAGAGAACCATTTGCTTTCAGGTATGAGTTGCTTCATTACTGATCTCTCTTGGTAGAGATACATCTTAGCATTTTGCTGTCTGTGCTGCCATTTAATATCTCAGTCTGACAAGATCTCCTGGATCTAAATTTGTCACCATTTCCACACAAGATCTGATCCCGCTCTCTTCATGTAAATAATATCCTCATTGGATTCTCAATTTTGCTATCCTGATTTCAGTGACAGTTCATTTATTTAACATGTTGAAATCAGACCTGTGGCATACACAGATGAAATAGCTGCATTCAGAACATAAGGTAAGAAATTAAATGTTTGCACCAGAGCCAGGCCGTGTTGCTGCTGCCTGCGTTAATAAGCTTCTATACCTGGAACCTCATTGAAAGCAAAGGTACTACTCACCAGGGTGATTATTAGTAAGCACTCACGTTATGGTAAAATCTATAGACAAACACAATTATGCTGCTATTATATTTGGACTACAGGTTCTGTCAACATACAGTGTTTGGGAGAATGGGCCTCTGATCCCTGATGCAGTATAAATAAACAACAAGGATTACAGCTGGCTTTGAACATGCAGAACCACTATTCAATACCATTAGCATCTGAAACAACTGGTCCCATTGATAGCACTTCCTTAAAGAAAAGATTAGCACTGCTGCCTGTCCTTGTTCAATAGACCCCAGGCAGCAGAATTAGCAGAATTACTTATTGCCCGTCAGAGGAGGGTGGCAGGTGAGTGACAAGGTCATTAAAGGAGCAGAGCTGGGGACTTTGCCTGCTTCAGCACTCAGTTTACCCAGATCAGCTTGTAACTCGATACAGAACCTCAGTATTTATGGCTCAGGGTCTGATAAACCACATTTCTAAAAACAAAAAATAAGCAGCTAGGAGGCTGCAAAAGAAAGAGAAGATGAGCAATTTGCTTGTTTTGCCTTTTCTTTTCCAAGAAATGACTGAGTCCCAGATTCTGCAGATACTGCTCCATGTGTTAACCTTTACTTGTGAATACAGCACAACACGACTGACACTCTTTAGAATAAACCAGGCTTCCACTTTAGTCCTTACTGCTGTGCTCTTCAGGCCAGATCCTCTGCTGGCAATGGAAACTAGACCAATGTACAGCACTTGAAATACTGACATTTTTGCTGCCTTTTAGGTCAGTTTCAAGATAAATCTCTGCCATTTTCCAGGTATGCTTGGAAGTAAATTATTCTTTTAAAAACAGACATTTTCAGTGCCTATCAGAAGTGGAGAATTAGAAGAATAACATCTTATTCTGTCCAGCTACAGCAACAGGCAAAATATTTTGTACTAACAACTTGTACAAACTGATATAGCCCAGTGCTGAAGGAAGCAAAAGCCAGTCTTCCCGAAGGAATCCTCCGAGTAAACAAATCCTCTTGTCAAGCCCCAGCTGTCAAAACAGGTCACCTATCAGTCTGGCATATCATATAATGCCACTGAATTATAATTCTGCACCAGTTCTTTACTGCAAATGTATATATCTGCGTACTCCTATTTCTTCTCAGAAAGCATCAATTCATATGGCATTCAGTGCAGTATCTGCTTTCTGTTGTACCGTCTGGAAGGCTTTAAATGGAGGAAATCATTCACTTCTGTCATTTTTTTTTCTTCACACTGCACCTTGCAAACTACACTCACTGTACTTCAGCATATCATAACTACAATAACAATTATTTCTGAGTAAAGTATTCTAGGGAGAAAGACATAAGCATCACCTGAAAGTAAAAGAAAAATAAGGAAATGATGGAGCTACAGTTCTGTTTAACTATTCAGCATTAACTTTAAACAGTAAGTTTTTTTCTGACTTATTAAAAACAAAACACAACAAAACAAAAGCAAACCCACAAAAACTCTAAAAACTGTTTAATGGTGTTAGGTTACAGATTACTACTGAAATAAGTATTTGCAGTGCCATACCAAACTGGCAGATTGAAAATGCAAAACAAGTTAAAAACATGCACATTAGCATTACCTTTTTGTTCTGAAATAAAAGGCTAATAATATTGCTGAAATGAGTTATCTCCTTATTTAAGTCTTAATTCAGAAAATCCTTGTTGGTATTCATCTCCCTGCTTTGCCTGGATGCTTCGATCAACTGCAGGACAGCTCTGAAACACTCTCACTTTGAAGCCTGGAGTTTATTTCTGGATCACCCCATGATCAGCGAATACAAGCCAAAATATAAGTTGTTCCGAATCTCAGATTTCCTGTTTGAAGATGCACTGGAGAAACTTTTACCCATTCTAAAGTTCTTCTTTGTTGCGTTAATCTGTGGAACTTCACTTCATCAAGCATCCTGTAGCTAAATGACACAAAGTTGACCTCTCTATTACATCATTATTTATTGTCCCTGACAAGCAGACCATATATGGACATGTTTCTGGAACCTAAAGAAAAAAAAGAAATTACCGTATAATTTTGAAGCAAAATATGTTGTCCTGGAGAGTTTCATTTGTTAGGGAGAAAAGATCACAATTTTCTTTTCTTGTGGCTGCAGCTTGTCAAAGAAGAAAAAGAAAACAATGACAAATAAAACACGGCAAACATTACCATGGGTGTTTACTGATGCTTTACAATGATTCATATATTTTTAAGGCTACAAATGTGGGACTTAAGAATTCCAAAAGATGACAAAAGCAGCTGTGAGCCCGTTCCAAGTAGCATTTATGTGAACTTACTGCTAGAAAAGAGCTGCTCTCGTGACATGTAAATATGAAAGACGCCATACTGCTTGAGGCCGTAAATGTGAACTGGTAGCCGTCTTCCCCTCATCTGGTACAGGGCAAGTTGGACAGGGAAGAGAGAGCTCTGATCCAAAGATGAGCTATGAGAAAATAGTCAGGCATATATAGAAGTATTGACACTATTGGATTAGCTGAAACTTGGGGATAATACTTAGTTTGGAAACATTAATATGTACTGCCCAGCTTACATAATGAATGATGGGGAACAGTGTAATATGAAATCAAGATGATGCCTATGCGATTTCCTTCAGCTCTTACTTCACTAATTCCCGTGGCAAAACAAAACCTATAAGAATAATACACTGCAGATTGTAATGGGTCTCTCTATTTCAGAGAGTCTGGTCCAGCCTCAGGCTATTTGTACTTACAATGTCAGTGCATAAACATCCCCCACCTAAGGCTCAGGAAGAGCAGTCTTGAAGGGATCCCATTTGGCAAGACCACATCATCTACCAATACGTGATCTCTTCCAACTCACTCGCTTTGCTTTTAGGGGATTTCAGGATCAGCATCGATTCCTCTCCATGCCTGTTCCTTGCTCCAACTAACTAAGGCCATTATGTCACACATCCACCTTCTCTGCTGCCTCTTGCAACTTTTTGCCGTTGGTTAAGGATATTCAGTAGGTACTGTGGCAGGCAAAGGAACCCTGATTGTTACTGCTAGAAGGGTGTAAAACTCTTGTGTCCCTGAGAAATGGTCAGCCAGCTCTCCAGAACTTCTGTTGTTCCTGATACTACATTATTATTACAATCTTACCAGCCTTAGCTTAAAACCAGGAATAGAAATCTCCATGTGTTTGGCACTTGACAATCGCTGATTGGATACACATGCTTGGCAGTCATGACCTGTATGATGTCCCACTGACATCAAGGAAACATGTGGCACTTCAGACTCACACCTTGCAAAGGCAAGGGTGCCTAAGTCTTCCAGAATGGACTATCTGATTAGGAAGAAGACACTGGGCTCAAGGCCTCAGCTGTTATAAACGTTGCAGGTGGTTCCCCACGTCATTCACACCATGCATACCGCAGTTACCTCCTCCCACACTCCTGGATTTCTCTCCAGTGCCCAGTCCACCCTCCCCACACAGAAACTGTGAATGATACTCTGGTCCTGGGGCACACAAGTGTGGAACATGTCATTGTAAAACGTAGGCCATGCCCTGTTTTTTTTTACAGCTTCATCCAGGATAGACCATTTGCGTTGTTCAGCACACGAGATAGCGCCATGTTTGGGCATGTGTGGAGAGACATATGTAGGACATATGGCACCAGGGGCGTTGGACTAGATGATCTCTGGAGGTTCCTTCCAACCTCAACCATTCATTGTGATTCTGTGTCACAGCTGGGTGTCTGCTTTGGATGCAGACTGCTTTGGCACACACACGGCACAGCACTGTAGCCTCTTCCCCACTCCATGTTTCAGGGAACCAAATGTCACAGCGTGGCAGATCATGAATGAGCACTGCCAGCTTTAGCTGACAAGAGGGAGAAAAGTCTGTAATGGAGGATCACCGTGCAGGAGCTCTTTGCACGAGTGTCTCAGTACATGAGACTTGGACACAACTGGCACCAAAGGTGCCCATTGCAGCACTGTGGGCAACAGGGATCTGCTCTGCTTCAAGCTCCTACAAATACTTTTGCTACATTTTCTGATGAAAGCACATGACTCTGCTTCAGATGATCTATTTTCAAAAACCACCAACTTTGCCTTTTGTCTTGAGTAAATCATTTTACTCCTTTGTGTCTTATTTTTTTACATTGGTGGAGTGGAAATAATCAAATCCATTAACTTCAGAGAAGAGTCCAAAATTCCTTGCAGATTGGAAGCCAATGAAACTACTTATATGAACAGAGATTTACGAATAAGACCTTATTTAGTTAATATCTGTGAAATACTTCAATATCCTCAGAGGAAAACCTCATAGAAGTTTAAAATATTAATTACAGAAATATTATTATATAGGAATGAAATCATACATTTGGGGGTTGATTTTTTTTCCAATAAAACATTGTTGTGGCTTTATTACAACACATCCAAAGCATGATAATAGTCACTATGATTTATTAGAATTGCATTAGACTTGTTAATATTTCCTAAGGGACACAGTCTGTTATGGATTTGCGTTTTCAGTTTAACCCCAAGACATTTCAAGAGATTACAAAATGTCACCTGCAAAAATAAATAGATAAATTGATGCCATTTCCTGGGACAAATTTCCAACTCAGGCAATGCATATTAGACACTATTTTCTTACTTTTAAATTGGAAAATGATGAAGATAGTCAATTCATACTGATGGGGTAGTCAAGTCTCAAACAGGGTACAATAAGAGAGTTGAATCTGAGACAAGACAAAGGAGGATTACCACAGGAAAATGAGAAATAGATAAACAAACAGTACAATTCTCTTTATTCTTCATATTTCTGGAAAATAGCCAGCAGAAGTCAGGTTAGGAAACTATATTTACATTTGCTCCATTTCTGAATTTGTTCACTAGCTCAACTTCCATTACTTTGAATTACATAGCTCTTTAGTTCTTCAGCACTGTTTTGATTTAAAATGCACCTGTATCAAGCATCTAAGGCTGGTAAAAAGACAGTTAATTTGTGCAATCTAGGAGACCAATGAGCTTGTTACAGACTCATTCTCTGTGCAAAGGTGGCAATATTGCTGCCGTCTGATGACGAAATGCATGGACATTACAACAAACTCTGTTCTCACTAATAGCATATTACTACTCGTGATGACTAAGTCCACTGCACCCAAACATTTAGCTCATGAGTACTTTTCTGAAATCAAGAAAATACTGAGAAGTTGCAGCAGATTACTAGTCCCAGGAAATTTAATGCAGTCCCATTCATACATAATAGTTTCTAAGCTTGTGAATACAGCAGCTACTGAATATACACTGATATAAGATGCAAAAAGAGGCATCTAGAGGACCTGTTGCATTGTGCAGTTGCACAACTACTGTTAGATTTTTTTTTTGTCATTGTTGTTGACATTATTTTCTTATGTGTGAAGCAGAACACATCACAGTTCATCACAATCCTTTGCCAAATCCTTGCCTGAATTTCTTTAGAAAAGCAGCAATATATTTTAGGTGGTATATTTCACTAAGACTATAGATCTAGGGCACATGTCTCTAAACATTTCACAATCATATTCCAGTGAGCAGAGCCTTCGGCTTACATTCAGTGTGAGAAATGCTCTGCTACCATCAAACACTCCTGAAGATTAAATGTATATGTCAGAACCAAAAGCAACCCGTCTGTATCTCCTGCTACACAACCCACATTCTAATAAAAAGAAGACAGAAACTCCCACAGGGGAAGATGGCTTCAATTTCCTGTACAAGAACTAATGATTGCTTTGGCCACAGTACCCTGGGAAAGGCAAGGAGTCAAAGGCACTTCTACAGGAAAAGGTGCAGGATGTCACACATGCCCAGGGGTAGGGAATGCAATATATATTATTTCTTGCTGACCCTACTCTCTAAAGTAGGGAGTGGAGTGCTAAAAATATGTAGATATTTTGAGTTCTTTCTGCTAAGAATATAATTCCTGTTCAGGAGGAATTTATTCCAATCTAATAGCTCCTGATTCACACCCGCAGGTCAGGATGAAGTTTGGCTCAGGGTACACATCTGCATGATGGCTCTTCATAGAACATTTTCACCCCTTAGTTACAAACAAAATGGAGTCCTCACTCATTTAGATACATGATATGAGGATTAATGGGAACATCTAACGTTCATGTTCCTAAACCCCTTTCAGATAACTGATGACTCAGCCTGGACCTGACCTATCAGCGAGCTTTGGAAACCTACAGTTATTGCAGTCATAGCCTCCCTCTGCAAATGTCATCGTAAGGTCATATCCAACTGACTCGAACTGAAAGAGGAATCAGTCAGAGGAGAACATGAAATGCTAACACAAAGCGAGCATAACCCAAAGACTATATAAACAAATATGGGTCTCTTGGAGGAAGTGGGAAAGCATAAACATTATCTTTTAGTTATACTTTACTGTGCAAATATCATTTATTTTGTGTTATCATGTGTGTGTTAGTAAGAATTCTAATGAAAGGCTTGTTCTTTTTCTGACCTTTACAAAATACACACAAAATTCAGAGATACTGCAGCAGCCCCATGGCTCTGATGCTCTTGCAGCTGAGGAGGAGAAGAATGTCAACATGAAACACAGTTTGCTGTGAAGAGCAAAGGCACTGACAAAAATAGTGACTTCAAAACAGCAGTGATGGAAAAGTCAAATAGATTTTGATGGGAAACAACATTTCTAGAGAGTTTTCTAAAGCAGTCTGTGAAAAAAATACGTCAGGAATATATCCCTTGATTTAAACATATAGACTGATTTAAATTCTGAATGGACTTCTTCTACTTCATGATTTTTGATGTGCTCCTCCAGTGCTCTTGGTAATTCCTTTAACACTGTAATTTGCTCCCAACAGTTGTGTTTTCTGTATACAGTACAGTCTGCTGTATCACTATTCTTCCCTTCCCTCAGTGACAGAGGACAACAGGCCTTCTTCATCCAGATCTGCCCTTGCTTTACTACATGCTCAAAAAACAAAAGACATCTGTACCTAAATTCAGGACCTTGCAAAAACGTACACATCTTCAAATGCAAGGAGAAAAATTGGATAGGGTGGTTTTGAAGCCATAGAGAGGTGATCAAGCCTGCCTTGGCATAAGGCTGAAGCAGCTTCCAGCTATCCCAACTGAAAATCAGTTCAGTGCCATCAGACTCTGAAACTAAAGGGAAGAGGTCATGTTGTCATCCATATTGATGACTATTATACTATGGGATGGGGACACAGGCCTGTCTCAACTATGCTCCCCCTACCATGAGACAGCCAGGGATGAGAGGTGATCTCTTACTGTGCAGATGAAACCACTGAAAGAACTAGAGTAGACTGAGCTAAAGGACATTGCACCATCATCTCTAACCAATGCTGTTTTGGCAATGTGATCAAATTCAAATGTGATAAATACAATATTTGAAACACTGATCAAATCAACTATCCTTCATAGAGCCACCAAGAAAGTTTAGTTTTCCTTCATCAACTGATTTGAGCATGCATGAGAGAGGACCAGAATATTTATGCCTTCTTTAAAATCAAATCATAATGCAACAGGTTTGTTTTGCAGGGGTGACATTTGATTGTTTGCCCTACATCTCTCAGGATAAATTTAGAGCTAAATTTAGGACAAGTGTCTGGACAGAATGTCATATGACACTAGTATTTATCTCTTGCACAACATGCCATACGAACATGTAATGTTTAACTCGGTTAAAAATAACTGCACTTACCTAATTCGGCAGATTTGTGCACTCTGTCTACCAAACTGGTAAGCAGACAGTGCAGCAATAGAAGTCACAAGTGTATTAAAGGAAGAGACAGCACTAAAAGCAAGAAAACAGAAAAAAAATTCTCTATTAGCTCTCTTTTGTTGTATGAAGTAATAATTATTGCTCCGTAACCATATATACATGAGAATACAGATCATCCTAAGAAAGGGGCATATGTAGGTAAATTAGAGTGGAACTGTGAAAAGATTTGTGCAGGTTTTTTTTTTTTTTTTTTTTTTTTTTTTTTTTTTTCCAATGAAGTGAGAAATCCCTGATTTTAATCAGGAGTAAAATTCAATGACTGTTAAAATTTCCACTTTAAGTCTAGAAAAGGACAGGTTCTTTCACAGCTAAGAAATAACTTGCTACATTTGTGGTTTCCTAAATTGTAATGCATCTAGATGACACCACAGAGCATAGCTAAGGCAAGGAGAATTTGATCTCCAAACTAAGCGTGACTACTTTCTTGATCTGATTTGGAGATCATAGCTCCAGGGAAAACCTAAGTGTAGAAAAAAAAGCTGTTATACAAGTGACAAAACCCACAAAGCTAAGTGGAAAATCTGTTTAACACCTTTACAGATAAGATGAGAACAGGCACGACAGCACAGATGAAGGCTGAGGTAAGGAGCTGAATTTCCGCCAAACTGTCTCGATGTTAATCAGAGCTGTAATGGTAAGTATGATGCATTTTCTCCATTTGAGCTACTGACATGCTTTTGTTCTTGGGAACTGATCTTGTCTCACTCTCCGCATAGGAAAAGTGTAGGGTGCTTTCAGCAGGCCTTGGAGAATGAAGTCTGGATGTGCCTGGCTGAAGGGTGGCAAGAACCATCAGCACAGAACTCTTCCTCCCTGGTCTTCCTGAAGCACTGCTCCCAGCTCCTCCGTCCTTCTGCCCTCCAAGCCAACACCGCAACACCCCACTGAGGCGCCAGCAGCAGCCTCTGACTTCTCAGTGGTGAAAACATCATGACAGGTCTTCAGCTGGTGCAAGTGCCCAGTGTCTCTCCATGTCATGAGAGCAAATGATGCTGGCAGTCAGCAGAAGGACGCTCTCCAGGACAGGATTGAAAATGATGAACGCTGCTGTTCATAAAGCAGTCCTCCATGCTTCTGCATGAGAAGGATCAACAACAGTAATGTTCAAGTCTACCGGCTATTAAATGCACAAATAGCATATAAGGCTCTGTGAGGTGCTGTTGAGCAGAGTGTGTGGGAGTGTGGGCAATTCGGTATTCTCCTTTGGTGCAGCCGCTAAGAAAAGGAAAGGGTTTTGTTTCATGGGATTAGAAACTGGATATAAATGGCTCCCTAGGTCAGTAGGCCAAAACCATCCCAGCCCAAATGAAAGAGGTGATGCCTGGCAGTTGTGTGCAATAGCTTATGAGAAAGCATGTGGTCTGAGCCCAGGTCTGCGTGGCAGCAGGATCACATCAGGGAGCATGCAGCGGGCACTACACTCTCTCCTCAGCCGAAGAAAAAACCTCCCACCATCAGAAGGGGTCAATCTTTTGAGACTAGAGTGATTCACGTTATCTTGCCAGCATAAGGAAATCTGTCTGCCCACTTTGTGTTTGTTTTCCAGGTATCACTTTGCTACCAAGGCATGCCAGGACAGCATCTTTCACAAATGCTTAAAGCATGTTAAAAGTACTTTTTTTTTTTCCCTCAAGTGTGAGGTGCTTTTGACCTGTTATTGTGTAAAATGTTTAGAGTTAAAGTAACTCACACCTTATACAAGGATAGGTAAATCCATGCAGCATTTCACAGACATTGCTATTAAAATGCTGCTAAGAATGAATCTTTTCTTGTTTGGCACATTGTATTTTTCATGACAATAGTTTTGTTTTCTGTGATGAGACTGTACAAGGTGTTTAATTCACATTAGCTATATTCGCAATTATATAACATGGACTAATCTCTGACCTAATTTTATTTTTTGCTGTTCAATAGGTAAAAGTCAATCAGGTCAGTGGTTAGCTTAGATAGACCCCATAGGCTGACTCTGACAATGGATGGTTTAGAAGCATCTGCAAGAAATTTCTGGCAGGATAAACTGTTCCCCTAGGAAAAGTCCTGCCAGCTCAGAAAAAGACTGGTTTAAATCTTCACAGCTTGGCACTTTGTAACATTTCCAAATATTTTTCTGATTACTTCTGAACGGGTCTGTTGTCATGTAATGCTGAACCCAAATTTGAATCTTGCTAAATTCTTTATCTCCATGACATTTTGAAGCAACGAATTCCAAAACCCTAAATAGCACAGTTCTGGGTTTGTCAGACTTTTACCAATGCCTTGCAGGGTACCAGCAGTAAACCACACCAAGAGCAAGGACCCTTATCAGTGATGGATGCTGGCTCTGTGATGCAGTCCTTAGTGGCAGGCAAGGCTGCACATACTAAACTGGCTTTTCATACTTTGAGTAACACAGAAATGACATTGGGTCATGCTTCAAGTACTGAGTTCAAGTTATACAGGAAACTTTGTGGTTAATTTGAAAGCTATCCCAAGTCTCATAACCTGCATCACAACTTCATTTTTGCAGGCAGCAGCTCAATTAACACGCCAGTACACTTGCTGGGGCAGGCTGTGCAGCACATGACACCAGCAGAGCGTTAGACATGGTTTGTCTGGGTAGAGTGAAAACATTTGCATCATAAAAAAGCAGTCAACAGTCTGTATAGATTTTCATTAACGTTAACAAGTGCATCTGGCTATTGGTTCAGTGCTTGGGATATGAATAGGAATGGAGTGTTTCGTAGTCATGTTCTTTGCTTTTAACATAACCAAAAAGCAGAAGAGGAGGAGAAAAGAAAGATTTAGCAGAAACCACTGGAGTAATTGGAGTGTACTGTCCTCATCACTGATACTGCGTACCATGTGTTTGGCCACAGTGTCAGTTTGTTTCTGCTCTGCATCACACCTGTCTAATAAAGGAGAAGAGCCAATATTCATTTAGTGGTATGCTCAGGTGTATAGGTCCAGGATGAGAGAACCTGATGGTGTTACACTAGAATAAGCGAGGACAAAATATGCAGATAAAATCCTAAGAGACTAAAGTCTCTAATACACTGGAAATAAAATATATAAATATGCAAAGAAAGATTTGATCAAGTGTAACCTGATCTCTTTTTTTTTTTTTTTTTATCTAGTGTAGATAAACATTATTATTTGTAACAAACTAATATAATGTCTTCTGACTTTCTCATCACACAACACACACACATGAATAAACACACATCCTCCTTTTCTGTGCACATGTAGATATCTCTTATTGGATATCCTCTATATTCGGGTGAAGTACTTTACCTGAGATATCTGTTACTGGTATAAATTAATGTGTCAGGAGAGTAGCTAGGGTGAATACTGCAGAAGCTGGCAGAAAGTTGGCTTTCTGCCAACTTTCTCATGATAAATAATTCTTCTACACAGAAAAAAAAACTTCCACAAGTCTTCAATCCATTCTTATGTTCTTTATTTTATGGTGTAACATGGACTGACCAGGTCAGGAAATGCAGTCTTTTGTTATGTATTTATGTAAAGAATGAGAATATGTTGCTCATAGAAATGAGCATATCTATGAGCTTGCTCATAGAAATCAGCATATCTGTATTAATTTTACTGTAGTTGCCTATTTATTTCCAAAGAACATCCAGCTCAGATCTAGAAGCACAAGAAGTAATTCAGAGACAGTACTTCAGACTAGGCCTGTTGGTTCAATCAAGATGTTGGACGCTGTCTCCTACCTTAAAACATAATATGACCTGCAAATTGCATAAACTGACTTGCCATATGAAGATCTTGTGACATTTTTATGCTTTTCCTTTTAAAGCTTCAGAATAACATCCTATGTCTGGTAAGAGACAAATATGCTTAGATTATAGCCTCTTTGGAGGCCACTGAAAAGCTCTCCATTGATCTAATATGGGTGGTATGCTGACCATAATGGCAATCGTAAATGTAAGCAGTTCTGGAAAGGACTTAATGACATATTTGTGCATAGAGTCCATCATACTGTCTGAGCATAGCACCAGGGTAACATAAAAAAATAGGTGTGCATTATGCAGGTGGTTAGACTGAATTGTAATGAGCAGAAAGAGTTTGTGTTACGGGGTGAATATTCTTAATATCAGGGATTGACAGGTCAGAGCTCTGTATTGGCTAAGCATCCTCAGGACAAAATCATGACAAAGATTTCCTTCTTAGCAGAGAACCAAAAAAAAATAAAACTAAAACATGTACTTATAACTAGATCAAGTGAGCTAGATACCAGTGTGGGGAATACCAAACTTTGGTATCTAAATCAATCACAACCTTGTTGAGAGTATTATGGCTTGAGAAAATTAGTCTGTATGTCTCTGTTTGTATGTCAGTCATATATTGAACTGGATATGCACACACATACACACGGGTGCCAAAAGGGGACTTGGAAGTGGGTGAGAAGGACAGTACCAGGATAGTTGAACAGCTTTCGAAAAATCAAAGAACTCTAACTCTAACCCTCAAATTCTGTTTGCATCACTTGTATCTTGAAGGTATCCAGGGAATGGACTGATAAATTTTGCAGTTGATTTTGAGGCTTTCAGTCTGAAATTTTATCCTGGTGTGTTATGTGCAACAAGGAAGAAAGAATTTGTCCAGAGAAGGGTGTTAACATGACTTGGCAGTGCTCTGTGTAGTGGCATGTGGAAGAAATATTTGCCAGGGCAATCCTCAAGGCCCATGATCGACTGTTCTGCCGCCTCTTCCCAACCACGGCCTGAGATTTAGGGGAATGCTGGCAGCAGCCATGGATGGGAAGATTTTGCAGCAACACAAAGCTCATCTCCCCACTGCTCTCTATCCATGCAATGCAGATATGCAAAAGATTTGCAAACATCTGCCTTGAAGTTTCTGTCTATCCAAACTGTAGTTGGTGATATTTTGGATCGTGCTGTTGCAGGCAAGGGCCTGCCAAAACTCTTCTTCCCTGCCTCCACTTCCACCCTTTGCAGAAGTCATTGAAATGTGGCTTAGAGTGGAAAGCATTGCATGTAGAGAAAGACTCCCGCTGTGCTCCCAACTTACCATGAGTGACTGGGGTTCACTGACAGTCTTAATTGATGATTCCAGTTATCTACTGCAGCTGAAGAACAGCAAGAAATGTTTTTGTGACCCACTTGGATAAATATAGGATTTCAAACCTAATAGCAGGTCTCTGAACTTAAAGTCTGAAGAGGAAATCTTTATGGGAAACGTGCTTGTTAGGGATTCTAAGAAACTGAAGTGTTCCGAAAATTTTTAGGATAAGAGGAGGAATGACTCAGTAGTAACTTTCTTGTATGTATAAAACATCTCTCTGTTAGTGCAGTGCATTTAAGTATGACATCTCAGAAAATAAAAATGAACTGGGATAATGTTAGTAGGCACTGACAATACATTAGGTGTTTGTTACACTTTTACAGATGGCTCATGCTGACTGAATTTAAATTCATCCTGAAAAATGGGGAAGGGACTTTGTAGAAGTCAATGAGATGATTCATTATTTCAAAATGAGAATTTATAGCAGATAATATGGAGTCAATAAAAATAAGAAGATAAAACAATAGCATGCATAATGTGACACATATGTGAACAACTGGTTGAGTAACCTCCCAAAAAGCCCAGGACAGATCTGGGAAACTGAGTAGTGCAGCTGCTGTTCATGTATGAGTCCTTCTAATCCACCCATCAATTTGCAATGTGCCAGCCACTGTGCTATCTATTCACCTACCACATCCACGCATTGATCTGCTTCATCTGTACTGTCCAAACCTACCTACCTAGCTGTAATACATCCAGCTGACTTTCCTTTGGGCTTTCTCAAAATGGCACAAAAGATAAAAGAGATGCAGTCCTTCTCATGTATTTTGGCAGCATCTTCCCAACAGAATGCCTCTTCAAAAGAATTAGCAACATACCAGACATGCCCATTAGTTTTGCACATTTCAAGATCATTCCCTCTCAGCCTGCCTTCAAAGACCTCAATGCCCTGTAGTAAAAGACTCCAAAATTTACAACCAAAAACAAATCAGATGGATAAGAGCACTTAAGACCTTTTGAATGGGACTAATCCTGTAACAGAAACCTCATTTTTCATCCTGTATCTACCAGGTTTGTTCTGTGGCCATTCAGTAATCAGAAAATCAGTAACTGGGACCGTGTCTCATTTTCCCATCTGTAAAATGTATAAAACCATTCAGTTACTTCCTCCAAGGCTCCAGAAGTTGTGAGCACTGTATTCATGTCTGCAGATTCATCTGATGAAAAATTTCATCTGATGGAAGTCCTCAGGAGTTCTTTAACATCTGCCCATATAGGATTCATTCAAAAGAGCATAACAGTCTGGATTATACTGATGAATATATGTGGATCTCACCTGTTAGGATCTGAGCTCATAGATTTATAAAATACCAAATCTGAAGATTTAAACAGTGTGTTTTAATCTCGAAAAGGAAGTGTGATATAAAAGCTGCTGTTTGTGGTTGCTGTATTGTGGATTGAACTTTCCTGTCAGAAAAGCTGTCTACCTCCTGGATCTCTTTCCCCATAGTGAAGTGTTATACAGTTTATTTGCTGCCTGTCCCCTGAGTAAAATGCTAAAGCATAACCTTTGTACTCCACTTGTCAAGAAGTGGACAGGTCTGTTTTATACTCTCTTACTGTTTTCAGGTCACTAACAGGGAGTACTGCCCATATGTGTAAAGACATCCACGCATTTTGTACACCTAACAATTCAAAGTAGCGTCATCTGTGGGCAAACAAAGACCAAATTCCCTTGGCATTGAAAGTGCTGCATCCAGCGCAATGGAAGTGACTCTCTTCTTTGTCTCTACTCTTTTCTCATCTATTCTATCATGTGCTACCAACCAGACTTGTGTGATTACATACAATAACAATGTACCATATATAACTACTTTTACCAGGTCAAGAAACTAAGAAAGTACTAAGAAAAACTCTAATCATTGCAAGATGATATTCTCTGTACAAGGTCTAATTCCAGGAACAAAATCTTGACCTGTTTATAAACATGCAGTCTAGTCTTTCTTAAGTTAGCAAAACCTAATGAAAATACCGTATTTCCATTTTGTTTCCCTTCATCTTAATCTTGAATCTATAAGAAAAGCCAAGTAAACATCCCACTGAAATGACTTGCATCACGCAGAAAATTTTTCCAAATAGTGCAATTGCTTTTGAAACCGACTGAACATTATAAATATCAGAATATTAAACTTCTCTTGTCATCAATTTGTAAATTCATAATGAACTTTTCAATCTGTTACTGCATTCACTATTTTGATTACAAATCTAATAGAGAAAAGGAGATGCACCCTGCCTTCAGCTCCTCTAATTTACATGATTTTAACAGCACCAATTGCAATGGGTTCCTTTTCAATTTACATTAGTATGCTGAGGTTATGACTTGGCCAAAGAAGTAAATAATTGCATCTCAAAAAATATTCAATAACTATAAACATTAGCAGAAGAAAGCTCATGAAAGTTGTTGCCTGATCTCTGCTGACAAATGGAGGTCTTTTTAAAACATGGCAATTTAATAACTTCCTGTCTGACACAACCACCTTGTTCCATATTGTGGTTGCCAGCAGCCAGGAGAGAGAGTCCTGGTCTGAAATTAAGATTACCAAGGAGACCTACATTTATAAATTGTGTGGCTTTTGTGATACCCAGCATCAACAGTACTAACATCTGGTTGGTGCCTCTCTCTGGTTCCCAGGGAAGGGAAGGAGAACTGGTCATCTCCAACCCGCATCCTCCAAGGAATGCGGAAGAGGTCTTGCACTCCTGACTCTCCACCAATGTGGATATGAGGTCAGAAAAGGTGGCAGTCCTGAATGACATTCAGATTTTTCTGCATATCCTTGGATGACTCTGTTCTTAAGCACCTTTACAGAGATTGAGTTAGTTTCCGAAATTTTTCCGTACACAAAATGCCTCCTAAACCCATAGGCCGTTTCATTAGATAAGGGACAAGTGAATACTGAAAAAGAAACTCACAGGTTGGGTAATGCCTCAACAGAAGACTTATCTGTTCAAATCTGAGCCAAGCTACAACTTCCTCACAAAAAATTAGGGACAGATCCCTCACAAAAAAAAAAAAATTAATTAAAAAGGTGTACTTTGGTATACATACAGCTACCCAAAAGCAGTCATTCATGATAAAAAATACGGTAACAAACTAGGAATGATCTGCCTCAGAGAAGTTTAGTTTTGTTCATCAGCTTTAAAGTGACTAACCTTCTAGCTTGCCACCTCCTTTCAAAGAGGAGGTCTAAAGACTATTCTACTGAAATCCACCTTTCACCAAGATTAGATCTTTCTGGAGCTTAAGTCCGTATGTAACCTAGTTTGTCCCACCCGAGCCAGGGACTCATCACTCACTATTCATTTAAATCATTGCTCAGCAAAAGCACTGCAGACAGCAGTGAGTAAAGGTGGCTGCCCTTTGGATATTTCCCAATGTGCCCAACACAGCAAGACCCCCTCCTACTCTGCAGGCAGCCCCACTGATGACAGTGACCCCAAGGGATGCTGTTTCTATTTTGCTTGGCCTCATTTTGACCATTACTTGGGGCTGTCTCACCAGCCAAAGCAGTTATGGCAGTGTGGGTACAGTGCAGATGGCCACCATCCCCTTTACTGCTGCTTAACTGTGCCTGGAAAGAAGGGTCTTTCTGCAGCTTTTCCTTCTGGGGGGCTGTGATAGGATGAGAGACCTGGGTCATGGATGACTCTGAGCACAGCCCAAAGAAGTTTTATGATTTATTTTGACCTTATGAGAAGTTTGCCTTAAAATGACCACATTCCTGTTCTCATTTGGGATCACTACTGAAAATGTATGTCTGTACTGTGGTGGTAAAGGAGGTGGAACTTGAGATTTTGGCCAGCTTTAAGAGGAAACATTATTATACTCCGAGCTGGCTTTATGTAAGCTCAAGGGGATTTGCTGTATGCCTTTTCTGACTTGAAAACCTAATTCCCTTGGTTGATCCCTGTAAGACTCTGGAAAGCAGCACAGACATGTTCCAGAAGACTCTGTTCCTAAAGAGAGAGGTCAAAGTAGATCGTGTCACAGCAGAGTTCATTGCCAAAAAGCAAGTAATAAAGTAGTAGATGGAAAGTATGTCCTAGCAGAGAACAGAGCGAGCCGCAAAGCAACAAGATGTGAGCAGCCTTCTCGCTCTGCTCTGAGTGCAGAGCCCTGGCAATTGGTCCTAGTCCTGGTTCATCCCTCCGGGGCTCTGTTCTGAATGCTGTTGTGGAGTATTTGCCCTTTCATGCCTGGTACAATCAGTGGGACATTTGAGCAGCAGGCACTGGAGCAGAGAGAGAGCTGCTAATGTCTCTCTTCTGGAGGAAGCAGTGTGTGTTCTCTCATGTTTGTCACAAACGCATGTCCTGCATGTCCTGCAGACAGTGGCAGGAGCAATTTTCACATTTTACCGTGACCTGTGAGCCGGTGCTGCAGGCTGCAACGCCTGAAATGGACGCATGGGCATCTTGTCCTCTGCTCTGCTCTCAGTGAGGACACTTTGACTGTTTGGGACTTTGTAGATCTGCTAGAAACTAATATCCAGGCAACAAGCTACTGTATTCAAGAGACCAACTAGGCTGTCTCATCTGCCTATTGTGTACATCACTGTTTCTTTCACGCCAGAACAGGGAACAAATTCTTATGTCTGAGAAGCTTTTTAAGGATAGTGACGTGAAGAGGAGACAATCAATCCAAAAGTACCAAGCAGAACTGAATTAAATGAAAGAGAGATAAATAAACCAGTGGCAGAGCTTAAAAAAAAAATAAAAATGAGTCAGCTATGTGATAAACAACTTGGGGAACTCCTCTTCCATCATGATTTATAGACAGCTGCTGTTTCTATTTTATCTTACCTCATTTTGACAGTTACCTAGTTTGGGCTTTGGCTGTAGCCTCTGAGACTGCAGTAAAGTTTTACCCCTGCAGCTACAGCTACTACCAGTGGCAGCAATTCACCTGGCTGCTACGGTACCATATACACTGCAGGCTAAAGGGAGATGCAGTCTCAACCATCCTGGAAAGTCTAAGGTCCCCTCTGCCGCAATATTAGATTGTGTCTCACTGGGCTACCTCTGTCCATGTGTCTTTCTTGCTCCAGTTATTCGCTTAATAAAACACATTAACAGTAGAGTATTAATAATAGCAGCGAGGTTCTAAAAAAGAACCACTTTAAATCTTGTCTCCTGCTGTTAATAAGCAGTATATAAACCCCTATTCAGCCTATGTCAAAACCCATCCAAAATGAGTGAGGAAGACTAGGCTAGACACAGTATAGGGCTGCAGCACTGCCGAGGCAGGCAGTGTAAATCTGGATTCTTAGGCAGTGGGAGCCAAAGGGGATTTGAGATTTGGGAGCTCAGATTACTTCCACAATTGGTGGGGATAGCCAGAGGTGACCTGGTGACCCAAGAACTGCAATAAGCTAAATTGGAGACGGTCTCAGGTCTTCCAGCTCCTGGCAGTAGCCATCATTATGCAGGCTGGCAGTTAATAAAGTTATTAAAGATACCACAAACAGATGGGGCTAGTGGGGCAGAGCTTCCCCTTCTTGTAGCTGTGTTTAAAGTGGCTCTTGATGGATATTGCTAGTGGTTCAGTCCTGACAGCCTCTATGGCCCCGCAGTGACATATTCTCCTGGTTTGGCCCTCAGGGGTCTCATGTGGCCTCAGCTACCTCTGATAGGACTGCGGCGTGAGTAGAAGCGCGAAGCTGCTCAGCCTGAGCAGTGCGGGGCATGTGAGGAAGCAGATCTCGCTCTTCCTCGGGGACTTTCAGGGTGATGTAGGCACCTCCAGCTCTGGAGGGCATTCAAGAAGCTATAGTTTGCAGTGAAGGTGCACAAAGAGATGGTGTCCAACACGACTCTAGCCACTGGCTCCCACTGCACCCAGTGATGTATTGTCAAGACCTCTCTCCTCTGATTAGAAATGTTCTCCTAGCTGATTCATGGCCCTTTATTTCTTTTGCTGCCAACTTTGTCCTTCAGCTTATCTGGATCTTCTTCCTCCCTGGTGTTATGCCCTTGCTTTATTTATAGAAAGCAATGGTATCCACTCTTGGATTCTTTCTTGCTAGTGTTAAGCCAGCCAAGTTCCTCTAGTCCCCAGGCAAGCTCTCAATTCCCCTGCCCTACTTAGCTATCCTCCCTGCACCTGTCTGGTCTGAGTTCCCCTTTTGGAACACTGCACACAACATTTGGGATGGGATTTCATTAATGACCAGTATGAAAGGACATTAATATTTCTGTGCTTACATTGAAAATTCTTCTCCTACATAATTACAGAATAATAATTATTATTTATTCCTACAAGAGGCTATTGGTAGAAGGCTAAGCTGTCTGATCACTACTAGATTTGCCCCTCGAAGAATACTTAGTTTTACGCAGTCTGCCAACATCATGGAAATCTTTGCTTGGCCGAACATGACTAAAAGCACCTCTGGCACTGAAGGGTCCTTTAAACCACATATTTCATCCTCATTTGTTTGAACTAACTCACTTAAAATAGACTAGTTTTTTTCTTCATTTTCTTTGCAGACAGAAAAAAAAATAAAGAAGAAAGTTGCCAAGTATATAAGCATTTCCTACCAAAACCCACTGACAAGTTGCCTGACAGTAAGTGTTACTCTAAGGCATCTGCTGGCTCTTTTGCTGTAGTAACAGCAACCTTAACTGACTCCCTTTGCTCTTAAACCTTGGGCCAGTAAATGCAGCCATCAGCAATAAGTGTGCCTCTAAATATCTGCCAGCTACACCCCCAGCACACCTCCCCAGAGAGGCAGAGACCTGCCGGGGGAACAGCAGAAAAGGAGTCAAATCCGCTGTCCCAGGCCAAGCTGCGTGTCTAGTCAGCACTGCCAAGCTCTGAACACAGGATGAGTGAGAAAGACTCCTTGCACAGGGTAGCTGCGCCCAGTTTGACTGTGAGGGCTGCATAGCCACATGGCTGTTCACCAGAACACACTTCATTAGATGCTACCACTGCTAGGGACTAAAATCCTTTTAAACTTACCTGTAACTCTGTGCCTGTGAACCAAGTAAACTGCAGTATCAAAATGCTGCTGCACAGCATTGGAGCGATTTATTGATGATATTATCCATTTAGGAATTGGTTTGGGCCAAGATGTTGTACTGCTGGAGGGCTTCAATATACAGGTATTTAATTTCTGCCTTGTCCAGCTTGTCTGCTATTGACAGAAGGGTCTAAGATGGGCCTCTTGTACAGGGAGCTCCTAGATCTGCCATACTTGAGCTACACACTGCAGTTAGCAGGGTCACTATACCTAAGGAAGGGGAAGGTAGTGTTTACACAGCTCCTACCACAGCACTACAAGTACAGACTGGATGGAAAAGGGGTGCGAGTCCTGCTTCCCATTTGCTTCACTGGACATGAGTGCTCCTGAGCTCTGGACTGCACACACAGAATGACAGCTAGGTAGCGACCACCCTGAAAAACCTGCCTGGACAAGCTGTAGCCCACTGGCCTTCTTAGCACTTCCGTCTCCAGATGACGCAGGCATCAGCCCGCAGTGCTTAGCTTTGGAGGTTATCTCCCTCCAGAAGACCGCAGCGCTTGCCCTGAGCAGCACTAGAGCACCGGCTTGCCCAGGCGCAGTGTGATGGTAGACCGCTCTAAACTTGGGCATCCACCCTCTTGTGAGCGACGCAGCCTGTGTCTCTCCGCTTACTTATTTATTTAGGGATTAGAGTTGCAGTAGGACAGGCACCAGCCTGCTTTACAGCTCAGTGTTTTTCAGCAAACTAATTGTGACTCCTGGAGTGTCATGAAAGGCAACCAAGAGGGTTGTGATATGCTGAACATTTATTACACAATAAAATGAATATAGTCCTGCTCCCTGACTCCCCCCCAGCATGTCTAAGGTCAAGTATGCTCTGTCAGCTTCTCCAAACAAGCAAGTCAGTCCAGCAAGCTTTGATGCTTTTTTTCTCTTGCTTTTTAAATAAATACACTGGGGTCAAGTTAATATTTGTGTTAGAACTAGGGGGCCACCACCCAGTGAAGGCTGTAAAACATAGATACAGCTTGCAGAAGAGGTATTTGGTATAGATAAATCCATTTGTTTTTTTAGTCTTCTATTTCAATGCTTAGGTAAGTTTAAGTAAATTTACTGATATGCTATTTGCATGCAGGTAAAGGACCTGGCTGTTAACTGATTACATTTCCATAGTCTCTAATCCTGCTGATTTACATGTTCCTTACAGAAGACGCATTAAATACACTTTCTTAAGTGCATCTTAAGCCTATCTGAATCATTTTAAGCATTCCAGGTCTTAATTTTTTTAGTCCAGTCTCAGTCTGAAGTGATAATTCTTCACTAAAAGGTTTATCACTAAGAGCTATTTAACACCTAGTCAGGTCTTATGACTATAAATAGTTTATCTCTTGGCAACATTTAGACCTTGAGTCGTGAAAAGTCTCTGATTTTCTTTCACAACGTGGTCAAGTCTGCTTGAAGGAATAGTTTGCTTGAAGGACACAGATTCCCACACAGCCTTTTTTTTTTTTTTTTTTTTTTTAATATATAAACCAGACTCATAAAAAATAATTTCACTCTTTGGTATAAAGCCTTACGCTAGATTAATTTCCTGTTTGGGTCACCTTAGATTCCAGCTATGCTCATTCTCCATTCATTCTTTTACAGTACAATGCCTTCCTCAATGAAAAAAGTTGTGTGTGTGGAAGTGCTCAGTTGTAGAGAGATGGGGACTGCCATGCCCATAACAAAATCTTGGAATGAAGTCACCTCAGCTGCCTTGTTTTCTTACCTTTCTATGTTCTCTGAGATAAGCAGGGTTGTTTGCTTTTTGAGGGAGATCCACCAGCAGAGGCAATTTCCAGAACTTTCTCACATTTCATACAAGCTGACAGTTTGGACTCAGCAGATTAGGTAGCAGTCTCCACTGTTCAGGTAGGTGGGTAGGAAGGAGACATGGGAATCTTTTGTATTTTTTTCTAAGCAGTCTGTTTCAAATCTCTTTAAAGCTGCAGGGGGAAAAAAAAAGTGAAGCTCCCATGTCTACAGATTGTGTGAAAAGCAAAAAGAACTCCCAGTTTCTATTTTTGAAATTCGTTATTGCTAAGCTGTGGTCGAAAGGAACAAGCCGAGTGCTGAGATATGAGTGCTCTTAACTAGTCATCTTGAATCATTTTCCACAACAGTGAGATTAGTTTGTCATGCGGAGGCCTTAGTGTTTCAGAGATTTTGTAAGGTGCAGGTACTTTTTCAAAGGTCCATGCGCTGTCAGAAAAGCCTACCTTTCAGGAGGAAATCTGTGTATCAGCAGGATTTGGCCCATAACATGCAAAGAAAAGACGATAAATTCTATGTAAGAGATGTTAGGTTCCATCTGTATCCACTTTGTGAGCATAAGAAAATGAGATACTTCCTTGTATCCTCCTACAGATTATTTGAAATATGTTGAGGACTCTATGGTAAGAGCTATCATCAGGAAGCATAAGACTCAGCTATAAACCAGAGCCTGATAAATAATCTAGTCATCCTGTCAGATGACTACAAAAAAAGCCAGCATGACCTTGAAGCCTTGCTATGAGAACATGATACCACAAGAATTGTAATATTATTAACCATGTTATTTATAGTTTATAGGGCAGTATTTAGGCCAAGAGAGCTACACCACCTAAAAATCAAATTCTTTGTGGTGCAGAGTGCCATTCTCTTGCAAGAATGTCTTAGAATAAGATTCATATATAACAGCTGAAGGGGAGAAAGTTTCTCCAATTACTGCTGATCATAAATACAAAATATATCTCCTCTCATTTAAACATACTGGAAAAATTCCTGTTGTCAAATGAGTAATGTCAATGGCCATTACATAGCCTGGATTCCCTCCCTGCTGGAAATCTCTCATGGATATCATGTGGGTTCCTGGAAGGGGTCCAAGTGCAATCCAGGTTATAGTGGTACACAGTTCTGGTGACTGAAGCTTAATTTTGAGCCATGTTTATGGAATATTGCTACTGAAATTGGTTTCTTGCAAAATTTGTTTAAATTTGATATTCTTTGTTTTAATAGTGATAAAGGGAGAAACAGTGTGCTTACTGGGAGGAGAAAACAGTCCCATAAAAGCCTGTCTCCTTAGATCAAGCTGGATCTGATACCCCAGGTCATTGCCTAAGAAGGCTGACAGATAAACCAGGATACACTGCACCTCCGAGGCATTCCTTGAGGAGCCTCTTATCATCCTGTCTGCGCAGCACTCGCTGAGTAGAGTTACTGGAGTTGCCTGAGTTACTTTAGCATAAATGAGAAGAATTTGGCCTAAGAAACCCAGAGCCAGGGGCTGCAAAGTCCATCACAGCATCTCCATGTTCATGGACAAGTGTAGCTCGTGCTTGTCCTGGCACAAGCCCAGGAGCAGGGAGCACATGAATCTTGGTAAATTTGCAAAGATGTAAAGATGTGAAAAGCCATTTTGTAGCTGGGAGCCATTAAGGCTGGCCTTCTTTCTGTAAGCGAAAAGCACAGCTTTGCACAAGCATCCAGCTTTCTATTTGTCCAGATGCTGATGAATGAGGTCTCTGAGCTTCAGATAAAGTGGAACAGACTATAGGAGAGATCAAAAAAGAAAAAAAAAAAAAAAAAGGCAGTCCCAGGAGAAAGGTCATTTTAGATACCAGGTAATGGGGCTCACTCTGCTCTCCTTCTGGAATGCACCTTTTAATGCAAATTCTGTGCATTTTTAGCATCATGCTACCACAGTTCATCACTAACACTACCAGCAACACTGCCAGGGCAAAGCCTAATCTTTTTTCTTTTTCTCCTTCTCTCTTTCCTCTTTTTCTTTTTCTCTTTCTTTTTTTTTTTTCCTTTTCTTCCTTTTCCTTTTCCTTTTCCTTTTCCTTTTCCTTTTCCTTTTCCTTTTCGACACATAAAACACAATACCAGTGCCTCTTTCAGCCAGGCTGCTGAAGTCTGAACCTGAGGTATGGGAATGTGTATCAGTGATGTTTCCAAACAGCTGGACTCACAGTAATATGAATCACGAGCACAAGTGAGGTCAGGGAGGTTCAGGACTTGCTTCCATTGAAAAGAAGAGTTGCCACTGTTCTAGCAGAAACAGAAAAAATCCACAGAATTTGTAACTTCTTCACAAAATATATTTCTCTCCTTGGATTGTTTCTCAAGCCTAACACTTTTTTTAATGATTTTATTTGATACTGTCAAACTAAATTTTTTGCAGAAATCACAGGAGTTTTTAAGTAGTGTCTCTGTGAAATAATGGGGAAGGAGAACAAGATGCAGTATTGCCTTCTCAAACAGCTCATTCTTTTAAAAGGCACTACTTTGAAATATAGTCTAACTACTTCTCCATGAAAAATCTTCAGCTCTTTCTTGGAGGAGTTTTTAGCCATATTTATCCTGGAGATTTGTCCCAAAGTTAGCCAGTTTAATTCCTTTATAGCCCAATATCAAGTTTCTGAGTTCTTCCCTAATGAAAATGGTGACTTTTCCTCTCAGGAATTTTTACCCAGGATTTTTACTGTTAAAAAGAAGAAAAAGGAGTGAGTGATGGCTGAAATTTCCAATTTAGACAAGGCCTCTGATGCAATATCTTTCCTTCAAATCCTTTTCCCTAGCAAAGACTTGGACTTCACTGGCCTCTAGACACTTTCTCCTCTTGCTTTGCTCAAAACCTCTAGCTTATTACCAACTTTCCTCTCGCTAATTCTCTCCTCTTATTATTACATTTTTCCACTCCTTTCACAAGACTTTCATCACCTCTTCTTCTCCCTAATTTCCTTGTAACTTCCCTTGCAACTTAATTCAGTTTCCCTATTTTTCACTGTTTCTTCCTTCTCTTTTTACCTTCTTATCCTTCTGTTTCTCTGAGACAGTAGAAAACTAAATATCTGGAGGTGCTTTCCTCCACACACCCAATAAGGAAGAGTAGTAGAAAGGACTGTAGATGAGGACCAACTGCAGTTGGAGCAGAGAGTGAGGAGTCAGCAGGTACAAGTGAGCAGCTGCTTTATTATTTCCTGCATCACATTGCATGTACACATTGCATGTACACATTCCTGCATACGTTGCATGTACAAGTGGGAAGTAAGCAAGCGTGGGTTGCACAGAGGCCAGCCAGCATCACAGGGAGGAAACGGGGACATGGACAAAAGCTGCAGTGTAATTGGGAAGATCCCAAAAGAGAAACTGGATCTCTCAATGGGATTTGTACTTGGCTATAGCCTGGTTCTGTCACCTCGAGAGGTATGGACTTTTCAGAGAACTTGGCAATTATAGACTCATTCTTAGGGGGAAAAGTCCACACAGGGCTTTTATGCCTTTTCAGAGCAAAAAGCAGGGCGGTTTGCTGTTATCCATTGCCAGCCTGGTAGAGAGAGCAGTGTCATATGCAGCACTATTGGCCCTGGCAAGAGTTGAGATTGCTATCAATACTGGACATGATGTAGGTAAGGAACTAACACATTTCTCACAGGGCACATATATGATGCTTCTCAAGTAACACAGACTGTTATGCACAGCTAAAACCCCATTACTTCCATGTTCTACTCAGCTCACCAAGTACATTGGCAAATACAGTAACATGTAGCCTAACACTATATGACCAGATCAATAGTATCACAGCAGCATGCAGTGTCTAGCACTCAAGATGAGCTGGCAAAAAGGAGGTCCCCACTATATCTCAGTCCTGCCAATAAGTAACCAAAAGCCTGAAGAAGTCAAATAACGCCATACTTCAGTTTTCCCACAATGAACAGTGTTTCTCCACCTCTCATGTATGGTCTGAAAGTTAATTTACAGGATACAGAAAATACCTGACATACTGGGAGGTAGAGAGCTACAAAAGAGCTATAGAGCATCATTGCCATAGGCACACACACACGTGCAGCGCTCACGTTGCACAAAGCAATTCTAGTCTCACATTGTTGCTGCCTGTAACAATAATGTCAACGTAATCAGACACTTTTATTTGCAACAGGATAAAAAGCCAGGACAGGGAAACTTGTAGTTCTTTGCTGAAATATACCAGAATATGTTCTTCAAAACTGTTCTTTTCAGCATTCATACCCTGGGAATGTAAAACTGTGGAGCAGAGTATCATTGGAGAAAGCCATAGAGCATTCAGTCTGATAGTATAAATAAACCAATTCGGATGCTGCTTTAGATGAAATGAACAGGGCCATGACAGGAGGAGCAAGAAATGGCAGAACACAGAGTCAACTTCATGGATCCCAGAAGACCCTGACAGTATTTTGCTAATGGTGAGGACCACGCACACTTATATTCACAATGCCTTTCCTCAGCACCATGTCTGTCATTCTGTACAAGAGATGGGCTCTGCTAACTGAGCCTGGTGATCATTTTGGCCAAAATTTTCAGTGTCCTAACAGCACATTCAACTCACAGCTGTCATGAAGGGTGGCCAAATCTCTACACCAGAGCAAGCTTGCTGGAAAATAATACCAAATTTTCTCATGATTCTTTGCATCAGGCTATAGAGAATCAAGGCCGAAATGTCTCCCTCACATGAATCTAAGCAGAAGAGCAAGTGACTCAAATTTTTCTCCTAAGGATCACTGAACTAGGCACTCCTAAGTGAGCCATGAGCTGATGCAGCTAGAAGCACTCATTGCAGGTACCATCAGGTTCACTGAGATCCAGCTTCAAACTTCTTGCCTTTTGTCTCAGTCCAAAGTTAACATCATTTTTAATAAGTCTGGTATCAACCCCCTCCTCAAGGCCACAAAGAGAATTAACAAATTAGTTAGAGTTCCATGGAAGAGCAGCTGAATAGTACTGTGTTTGTAGCCAAACTCATCAGCCCTGGAAGAAGATTCTTCTCCACTGAGACATGGTCTCTGAAATGTCCCACTATTATAACACAGACCTCACTCCTTCCTCACCTTGTGAATTCTCAGCATCTTCCTGAGTTAATCTTGTCAATAGAACCACTTTCTGTTACTGGTAACTCCAAATTCACTCTGACTGAAAATAGAACTTTCAGTGCTTTTTTCTGTCTTCCTGGGATGTGTGGTTTTGATACGAACTGTAATTTCCCTTTGAGATACTACAACAAATAGATACATTCCTGGATGAAAAATTAAAGTCTCAAAGTGTCGAGAAAGTTGCACTTTGCTCCCCGTATTCTGGATCTTTCCTACGGGGCAGGATAACCAAGTGGGGCATCTCTCCCCAGAGGGCCTCCCAGGGCCAGACAGATGAGAGGAACCATTGCAGCTCTAGCCCAGCTCATGATCTCAGCCCCAAAAGAATGACAGCTGCAAATGTAAACTACAACTTTTGGGAGGCGTTAAACCTCCTGTTTCGATTGCGGTCTTTCATGTTTTGGGAAGATTAGTCAGAATTTTCCACTGATTGAAACGCTTCTGTTTCAGCAACAACTTCCACAAGCAAATTTGTTTTCTCATTTCTTCCTTTTCCCCTGCCCTACCAAAATGTTTCAAAGGGTTTCAGTCAAAACAATAAATTACTGCCTGTATTTTCTTTTGTTATTCTTCTCTGCAGGCCACTGTGATTCCCTATTTACTTTTTGCGTACATGTTTTCCAGGAGAAAACATCAAATGTTTGGAGTTGTTCTGGTCTTTATTTCTGTAACATAGGGCTGCAAGGGCAGAATGGTACCAAATCTGTATTTGTTTCCTCTAACATTAAAACTGTTACATGGACAAAACTCAGAAATGTCACATTTCTCCTCTTTGTGTCTCTCAAAAGAGATTCAGCGCAGCTGAGAAGAAGAGTCTTTACCTGATTTATCATCAGCCAAAGTCAGTTTGGAGATGTAGTTTTCCCTCAGTTGCAGCAGCCAGAATCTGTAGAGGGAAAGTTGGCTTGACCCTTCTGAAGCTTTTGTATCTTAACTTAGCAAGAGCAAGGGAGAAAAAAGGAGAGTAAGGTGAGGCAAGGAAGACCATCATAATGCTGAACTTGTGACTGTCCTCTCTACATGGAATAAATAGCTTTGCTGGGAACTGAAAAATATCTTGCTCAGCAGCAAAATTTCACATCCCAGGCAATGAAACAAAGCAGTAATTGCTTCTTGGGCAGCTCACCCTGGCTGACTGGTTACACCACATTTGGATCTTCTTCACCAATAGAGGATCATGTCAGGAAACACTCATTTTCTGTTTTCTGCATGAAGCAACTGTTTTGCCTTTAATGGATTATTGGCAGAAGCTGGTAGGTATGAAATCCCAAGACTGCTTCATGATGTGAAAAGATGAAAGTTAGAAGAAGAAACAGATTTTTCCAGACTCTGGCAATACTGTTTGTTTTTAGTGTGAGTCTCAGGAGAAAGCCATGGTTATTTGTAGAAACCTTGTGTTGATGTTGTGTAGGTTCCCTTTCACTCCCCTGTTACCAAGGGTATTTCCAGAAATAACTGCATTTTACAGTGAGCTATAGTTACATTCCAGGTTGATATAGAGGAATCAATACACTTTTGAAACAAAGAAATATTTAATGATGTTATTAAACATTTCTTTGTTTCAGAAATATATCAGTTCCTGCTCTACCATCAAGGAAATGGAAATATAATTAGACTTCAGTACCGTGATCAGTAGGTTACACCTGGATGGATGCCTTGAACTGTCCCTTTCCCTCAAGGGTCAAGAGAACTAACATGATTCAAGGTTTGGTCTTCCCTTCCCTTAGATTAATAGCTTGCATGGTTCAGCACGGGATATGTTGATGACCTGGGGAGTATCAGGATAAAAGTGCACAAGGGAGTGTGTGTGAAAGTATCACAAAGATGTCCGTAGTGGAGCAGAATGTACATATTGGCTTATAGGGTGGAAGTAATTGTGCTGACTTAAGGCTGCTAAAGTGTTTAACTGTCTTTGATCACATTCAAACTTTATTTCACAAACTGGATAACAACAACAGTAAAATACACATATGTTCAAAAATATTAAGAGAGCATATTCTTCATCACTATTTAAGTAACAGCAAGAAAGAAAAAGCATATGAGAGTATTACTGGTGTTAAAGGTAATCACCCTTTTGAAAACTTGCAGAAGCTTTGCAGTTATACGTGTAGTAAACAAACTGCTACTAATGGGACGGAGCAAGTTTGCATGCATCATCTGCAATCCTGACTTCCTTAGCAAAATTAGTCACAGCATTTTCCATCCTCAGCATTACCAGCTTCCAAGGTGGCCAAAATAGTTACGTGAAGATGCATCTTTTGGATACCCTGGAGAATGGCCATGAGGTGCTTAGCACAGTGTATACCACAATTTTAAGGAGGAGCATATCCTTGAGGAGTAGAAGCCTGGGCAGAAACACCAGTTAACTTGGAATCAGCCAAGTTAACATATAATAAAATATTTACTGGCAATATAGGCAAGTGTTCTAAAGCATTTCATGGTAATGAAACACAAGCTGTTCATATTTTTTTACCCTGCAGTTTTCATCTTTTCCAAACAAATCCTTTAAACTGGAGTATAGTAGTTTCTCTGACTGCACAGTACGCATATAATAAACCAATATTTACAACCTGTAGTTGAGGCTTCAGCTCTCAAAAACTCTTTGCGGTGATGTTGTGCCCTATCCTCCTGCTGCCAAAATGCTGCTGCACCAGGAAAGGTCAGGCAGCATCACCTGCCTGGCTGGCAACCAGTGTCCTCTGGTGCCTTCCTGAGCCTCCTTCTTCCCCAACAAACATGCAGCAAGTCCCAAAGGCTGCTCCAGACAGATAGCAAAATATTCACACCCTCTGCAGAGCTTTTTCATGCAAATTTCAATTCCATTTAACATGAGAGCCATCCCTCGTAGAGTCCCACAGCTGGGATGGGCTCCTGCAGTTCACTACTGCCTCTTGGTCAAGCCCAGCGGTGGTGAGAGATAATCAGTTTGCAGCAACTGCAAGTTCGCATTAGCGAAACCGGGAAGAGGAAAATCAGTCAAGGCAGCAGGACTCACCACAAACCTCCGTCCAAACCCTGTTAGCCCAACCCTGGTGTAATCTCATCAGGTCCGATGTATTTTCAGTGAACCTGAGGCAGCTGGAGAGACTGTGGCCACAGCAGGTGCTGCCGCTGGTGGAGGGCGCCCACGCCTGCCCCAGCGCCGGGATTTTGGGAGCCTCTTGCAGCTGCTCAGGGAACTGACAGATGTTATTAGCTATGGATCTGACAAGAGTATCAGTTTCATTGAGCCACTCCAAAGACTGCAGAGGTTTCAGTTTGCTGGAAATTCTGAAAAATGTTGGTTTCCACCCAATTTGGATCAAAATATGACTTCAAAAAAAAAAATCAGTTTCCCACGAACTCCTTCTTTTTGGTTGGCACTGTTTGCTACCTGTATGCAGAATGCTGAGTGCAAGAGGGTTCTGCCTTGGATAGAAGCCAAAGAGCTGCAGCAAATCCAAACCCAAAATCCAAGATACAGACACAGACTTGCTTCAAACCAGCTATCCAAATCTTGTAATATATTTTTGAAACTTAATCTGTAGTTCACTCAGTATTAAAGCAATGGGGTCAAGCAGTTAAAAGTATATATATTTTTAAAAAGCAAGACTGATTATGTTAAATGAAAATAAAAAGCTGTCAAGAGTCTTAAAATCCCAAACAAGTTTCTGTATAACATCTATCAATTTAATTACTTAACGGGAAAAGCAGCAAAAATACTGTATTTTATTTTTATGCTAATAAAAACATACTGACTAGTGGGTCACTCAAGGCATAATTTTCAGAGACAAGAGAAGGAGAAGAAAAGGAAGAGAGAAGCATCAATGGCTCACAAAGTACAGCAGACGCTAATATCTTCCTACTTCAGAGCCTGCCCCAGTCTCTAATTTCTGGGATCAGTAGGAGATCTTTAGAGAGGACTGATTAACCCACATCTGCCTGCTGCCGGGTTTTTTACATTATTCTTTCTCACCAGCTGCTTGTGCCTGCCCTCAGAGACGGACGCTGCGTTACTGCCGGAACCCAGAGCGGCGATTCCTACATTTCGGAGACCAGCCTATTCCCGCACAAAGCGAACGGCTGCGTGCCCTCGGCAGCTATAGAACTGGCACATGCAAATCTCATTAAACCGAGATATTTATCACATCAACATTACAGGATTAAACATGCAGAAGATTTGCCTTTCCTAGTTGAAGTGTCTTTGTGTTACTTGACTGATGGTTAATGAACATCTTGTTCTCAGTGTTAGAGAGAATTAAATCTGGATAGTGTTTGATGTCATAGATGGAATTAAATCCACCCTAGTTTTGACTCTAATTTTCCTCTCCTTTTTAAGAATGCAAGGAGGAATCTTATGTTTTAAGTAGAGCTCTTGCCCTAAGAACTAGGGAAATAGGGAAATTACTGGAAAGATGGAACACGTACGGGACTGAAGCACTTAATTACTTACTCGATATCAAAGAGAAATTCATTAAAAAAAAAAAAAAAAAAAAAGAGAGAGAGGTTGAGCACTGTGGCTTTCCAGGATTGTAGTGTGTGACTAAATGAAGTATGAATCCCTAAACCACTGTTTGCTAGAAAATGGGAGGATTTGTCAGGTGAAAGCACGCTGCGTACTTGCTTTGCGATATGCTTCTTGTAGCCTGGCTCATGGGCAGGTTTTTATTGTCAACATTTACAAAAAACCCCAAGAAATTACAAAGGCAGCATTCTCCACTGCTCTCATGGCAGCACCTAATGCCCCAGAGGGGTGTGGAGAGTTGGCTGGAGCACCTATCCCTACAATGTTTCCCTGGTTCTTTCCAGCACCACATACTGTGCTTTTGCAGGCACGACCAGCGCAAGCGTGCACTGGAGTGCAGCTCCTGCAGCTTCTTGCAGAAAGCCCAGCAGAAGGCAGTAGTGCCTGCTCTGGGAGGTGCTTGTGAATGCCCATCCCCAACAACATGCCTCGCAAGCAGAACACACTCCTTGCACACCTCTGGCCCAGCCGCCCCACGTAAAATCTGCACACAGCTAAACAGGCTAAGCAGAGACCTGGTTTCAGTCTGTGTGGCCGTCCCAATTAGGTGTCCACAGAGTAAGTACAAATCAGTGAAGCCCCTGAGTGTGATTTCCTCCCACAGGCATGTCACAAGAGATATCTGATGAGGCCATTTGATAACAAATGTATAGAGGCTTAAAACAGTCTTGTTTCTGGCAGGAGCCACACGGGGAAGACAACCCGGAATTGAGATGTCTGGACAACTCTGTTACAATAACGTGTGAATTTGTTCATCTGGCTGACCACAAAGCCCAAGTCGCAGTAGTCAAGATCCGTATCTATCTGCTTCACACCCGCACTTTTGTCTAGAACCTTTCCAGCTGCCTTTGCCCTGCTTCACTAGGGCAGCGTTAAAGGACTGCTGTGAGGATCTTTATAACTGGGAGCAAATATACACAGAGCATCAACACAAGCACGCAAGTGCACAAGTACAAGATGAATGTAAGATGTTTAGGACCTAAGTGAGGCTGAAATCTAATCAGTTCTTCTGTCTGCTTTTTTGTTCTGTGTTGCTGAGATAAAAGACTTGCAGGGAAAAGAAAAATAAAGAAAAGGCAAGCGGAATTTTGGGGAGCAAGAGGGGCAATGCAAATATGCAGTCAAAATATCCATGAAAATGAGCATTTACTGATAAAAAAGTTTACTTGAACAACTCCTGTAGAGGTTATTGAAGGAGAAATTACTACACTGGCAGTGAGTCATCATCCTGGTCAGAGGTCACTATCTTCCGATCCAGCTTAACCTGCAGCGAGGCGCAAGGCAGGTGCCAAGCAGGGCCTGGCATTTATCCTCCGGAGTGCCGAGCCAGACCCGCGGGCAGGCGGCCGCCTCTGGCCCTGGGTGCCCAGCAGCTTTGTAAGTGCATCTCTGCCATCTAGCGACTCATCTTCATCATTACCAGAATGTCCCATGCAGAGCAGCCCGCTGTCCGGACAGCATGTAGAAGAGGTACTGGAAAGTGACTTCTTGGCTAACTACTAATAGTTTTAGCTGGAAGAACATATACTTGAGAAGGAAGAAGTACAAATTGTACTGCTTCCATAGCCATGCGCTCATTAAAGTCATTAAATATCAAGCAGAGACAAACTTAGGTGAGTTATTCTTTCTGCCTTTCTCTTTTCTTGTTACCTTAAAAAAAAAAAAAAAGCCCTGCAGTTTTGACTTTTGGGAACTATGCAAACAGACAAATCCGTCTCCAAATGTAAGTATTGCAAATTCCCTCAATGTCTTCTGAGAGCACTGAAGCACTTAGATGTTTCCCACTGGAGAGAAAACACAAAGATCCATTAAAATGGATTGTAGAGTTGTCATACCAGACCTAAATCAAGCAGGAAGAGCCTTAATACTGTGTTAGCCTTTTCTTGTTGTTGTTGTTGTAACTAACGAGCCTGTACCTAATCATAGCTTTTTTTGCCCTCTCAGAAGGATCTGCAAGAGCAACATGGTCTCCACTTACTAGAGGCCCCAAAACCCTTACTCACATTTATATAGCAAACTTAGCATCTTCAGCACAAGATACCAAAACTGCACGTGACAGGAAGAGAGCAGAGAACAAAAGGAATCATCAGCAGGAACAAAAGGCTCCTGCTGTAGAAGAGGCTTCTGCAGAAGTCAATGCACTCCACAACACAGAGGAGGGCAAAAAGCCCCAAAGAGTCCCCCAAACCCACCAATTCTAGTTAGAAATTTTACTGTTAATGTGTAACCTAGACACTGTGCTCTTTAAAAGTTTGTCCAAGTCAACAGAAATAATAGATCATTGTATCTATCTTTGCATCTTTATGGCTTCAGAAGATGCAAAAAAGACCCAGGATGAGGATTACGGATCTCAAAGAGAAAAAATCTTTTCTAAGACCCAAGTCTTCCCCCCATTTTAACCATGGTCCAAGTGAGCGATGCTGGCAGGGCTGCTGGCAGGGGCAGATTCCTGAGAAAGGGAGGTCACCAATAGCAGGGGTTTTACTCTGCTACACAGCAAGGTATTCTAGCTGGCCAGGAGATGAAATGTGGCACAGCTGCAGGAAGAAGGACCCCACTTGGGTGAAGGTGCTAAAGGCACTCCAAGGTGCTCAGAAAAAGGGCCTTTGCAGGGTCTCGTTCTGAAGATGAGGTGGCGGACAAGTATGGAGAATTTTGCTTGGTAGAGAAAGATACCAGCGAGAACCAGTGCTACTGGACTAGGAGCAGCCCCATGGGAAAGGCTGGGATTCAAACAGCACTGGACTATTTTGAATTAAAAAAAAAAAAGTCAAATTAAGAGACATTTAAACAACTTAAGTATTGGCTCTATTGTTATTTCTATGAAGTAAATAAAGAGTTATTGTGAGCATTTACCATCTTTTATGAGCTATCCATTTTTTCCTGAATCACTGAAACTCAGCTATGCTTGGCAAAGAGCTGGCTTTTGTGCAATAGCTAAAGAAATAGAAACGGAAATTTTCAGAAGTTTCAACAGTAAAAGGAGCACATGGGGATTTGTATTCAACCTGGATAGGAATCAGTGAGAAACAGAGTAACAGCTTGTGCTCCGTATTTGTGACAAGGCTTGAAGAAGTGGGGCAGAAAGGTGTGTGATAACTATAGCCAGGGGCAAGGGGACTTTGAAGTATGGGAGACTGAAGCAGAACTAAAATGGCAATACTTCCCTTCATCTTATCCTATTTCCTTTTTCTCTGGTGAGAATGAGATAAAACTCTATGAGATGAATAACCACTGCTCACGCACGTCATCCCTCCGGATGGAGCGCTGTACATGACATGGACTCGTGTCTCCGTGCGAGAGAGATGCTGCAGTTAATCACCGCAGCTGCCTATTCCTCACGTTAGCAACCACTGCAGTGTGCTGTGCAGAACACACTGCATCACCTGGCAGCAAGCTGAATTCATTTACTTAGAACCCAATGCTTGCTACAGAAAAATGCACTGCTAGACTTGCCTGTGAATAGACCAAGTGGAGGGAAGACTTGTTTACCTTTCACAGCAGTAATATTCTTCTGAAAGTTTCCTTCTAAAACCTGAGAAAACTCTTTGAGCAGTTACGGCAAGCGGTACATAAGCACAAAGTCTAAAATACACCACAGGCCACATAAAGACAGAATCTTTCAGTGTTTGAGCCAGGAAGGACGGTTGCCCACGCCTCATATAACCCGCTCAGCAGAGCTCTGCTTAGCAGGTGTCTCAGAATGACCGAGGACTTGAGCCCAAACCGGCATCAGGTCTATGGGACTCGGCAGTCCTTGACTCGATGTCTGTAAAGCAAGGAGAGCACCAGGGCCGCTGGCAGATGGCAACACAGCTCTCGTAAGGCCAGAGCCAAGCACCAAGCTGGTGGCGCCGCCTGGAAAGCTGCCGAGAGTCACCAGAGCCCTGCCCACACTCCACAGCCTCTGACCAATTGTTTTTAAATTAGTGTTTACCTTTCACAATAACTCTCCTGAAAAGATATGTTGATAGCTTAAAAACAAAGCAGAGAGGGAGAACACACAGTGCTAGCAATTACTAAGTAGCAGAAATACACTTTTTTTTTTTTTTTAGAAAAAAACCTCCCTCCACCTCCAGCTAGGTCGCTCGATGCAGCCAAGCGCATTTGCCTTCCTTGTGCGTACCTGCGTATTACACCTCTGCTGAGAAAACACTGCCATACATTCAACAATCTCACTTGCTGTTCAGAACATAAAAAATGGTTCCAAACATAAGCAAGCTAAATAGATGAAATGTTTATTTCTGGGATTGATGGCCCCAGCAGGAGCTGGTGCCTTGTGGCTGTTTGTTCTTGCACACGTAACCCAGTCGTGGGAAGTTTTAATTCATTGTGAGCTGAATTCTGGTTTGGCCCCCCATGTATAGGAACAGATAAATTAAAATGCATGAGTAACAACAACAAATACAGTTTCCACGGATAAATGGTAGAATAGCAGAGAGGCTTTTTTCAGCCAAACACCAGTAATTTTAGTGTTATGGAGCACCTATCAAGAGGCAGGTTCCTGTTTCTAGACTTTTTTTTTAAAAAAAAAAAAAAAAAGACACTGTAGTGGAGAGACAGGGTAATGACTTGCTCACAAGGAGAGCAGCCCCTGGCTATTGATAACAACCAGACTCTTGTGTACAGAGAAGTCTGCTTGGCTAAAAGAAGGTGCCATTTACTAATTAAACCATTCCTGACAAACACTACTCTGTTTATTTTGTTTATTGCTGGCATGGATCATATTTTATATAGAGAAAACTAACCTGAAACTTCACCTTGCTGTCTTAGTTTTTAATCCTGCAAATATCAAGCCTTGATTTGCCTCTTCCTTTTTTTTTTTTTTTTTTAATTGCCACTGAGCCAGTCCCCTCTGTTATCTTTGGGGTGGTAAAACAGGGAGAAAAAAAAGAAAGATAGGTATCAAATGTCCTGTTTTTCAAGGCCAACAGGAAGGTGACCTGCTTTAGTAGAGATCTAGCTGGGACAGAGTATTGAGATTTTCTTGCTTCCTTTGAAAGACATCGTGGCAACATTTTTCAACATGCATATACTTTTTATTTGGTAAATAGACACTCCATGTCTTGAATGAGCGACAAACAGCTCCATGTGCATTTAATTGCTGCTCTTTGCTACTCAGAGGCATCTGGAGCATATATGCAATGGTGGGAACAGTTCTTCACTACCTGTTCTGACAGTTCTGGTCCCCGGGCAATACTTGTCCTTCTGAAAGGTACCAAGAAACAGGAAGAAAAAGAGTGGAGCCTGGTGGACATCTCTAGATACCTTAGGTTTCCTGCCTGCTCTCCTCATACCCTCACGAGTGACTTGGGGAAAGGAGCAGAACCTATTTTTCCATTTATAAAACAAATATAACACATCTCTCTCTACATATTATTCCTTTGAGAAAGGTTGAAGAATTTACAAATTCTTCTAAAATTCTTCTTAAACATCTTCATATACATGTACTTTCCAAGAAAAACAATTACTTATACAATACTTATCTAATATATCTATGCATACATCTAGCACTTACCTAACAAGAACATTTTACTCTTAGCACTATTTATTTTTATTTTAAACACTTATGCAAGTGTATTTATTTTAAACACTATTTGTATCTATTTATTTTAAACACTTATGCAACTAATAACTATTTCTTAGCTAATGACAGTACTCAGTCTGTTATGTGCTAGTATTACCTAAAAGCTAGGTTACAGTGTCTGTGGGTGTACATATATGTATAAAAAGGTATGAGCTACTAGAAAATTAATTTTTGAGGAAAAAAACATAAAGAGAGGGATACACTTTCCAATCATGTTTATACATGTATATATCTATGCAAAGATTAACATTTTTTTCCCGCTAGAATTTAGATTGCAAGAACCCAAGGAATCAAAAATAAAAATCCGTAAGAAGTATTTCAGCAAATTTAATCCTCAAATTTTTAAACTGGTCAAGAAAACCTCACATCGCAGGGACTAAGAACTGAGAGGACAGAAACAACTTCACTTGATCTGGCTTAGCAACAACATAGTTGGAAATGGTCTGAAAAGGTTGGAGAGCCATTGCCAGCTGTGGTCTCCTTATGCTTTGCCCAGCCTTGTGCCTTACAGCGTCAGTGCAGAAACCTAATAGAGCTGCATTCCTGTCAGTATTAAAATTGTTTATACTGGTGTAGCTATTCCCATAAGGGAAGAAAAATAAACTCTACTCTTATGGGAGAACCTACACCTCAGATTATATGAATACAGTAATATCAATACAGAACGTTACACATCTAATGAGTGTAAGCCATACAAAAGTCTGTGTTTTACAACGTGCTTTCTGCTTTTGGAACACAGGATGTAGGTCTGTGTTGTGTTGCTGCAGCCCTCACCTATAGAAATGAGGCCATTTGTACCACATTGAGGTGGTTGCTCTGGAAACAAGCTACAATTTCATGCAGTTTAACAGCAAGAGCTGCTGAACTCCAAGATGAGCAAGGGTATCAGCTCTGTTCACATGTTTGCTGAGGCCAGTGAACTTCAGTGTCCAGGGTTTTAATATTTACCTATTTCTTAGTCATTCTGTGAGGGAGACCCATGATGAGCTTTGTGATTGACTTGAGAAAACGCTGAAGCCGTAAGTACCTGTCACAAAAGGGAGCCGGAAAAGGCAACCTCACGAGGGGCAGAAAAACGGTACCAGGCAACACCTGCCTTTGCAACAGAAGTGGGGGATAGCGCAGGAAACTACAGAAGGCTCCAAATTCCGCACCACATCCTGAAGCAGCATTTTCTTGTCTGCTCCCCCCTTCCCTCTCCTCCAAGCCTACAACCTCTGACATCGTCCCATTTCCGGCAAAGATGACTGCCCCGCTCTTACACATTCTTGCTTGCTAGATTATCAGTCTGTTACTAGCCACTCAACTCATGGCTTTTATTTATTCATTTATTACGTCATTGCTTCACCAAGCCACTTATCAAACAATTTGTAATTATTGAGAAACTCAAAGCGGACCCTGCTCGCATAGTGTGGAGTATGAGTACCTTACCACCTAAGAAAGCAGTGTTGTTTCCTGGACGTTCCTCCTGGGGTTAGGCAGAACGAGCTGGAACGATCAGAGGTGCTCTGCTGCGCTTCCTTCTCCCGCGCATCTGCACGCACAGGCAGAATTACCAAGGGGCACCAGCCCAACAAGGGCAGGGACTTGCTTTGCATGCCGGGCTTAATTGCCATTTCTTACAGAGACGCTCTTAGCCCCCAGGCAGGATACGGCATTTGCCCCTTGTCAGTAACGTGCAGGCCAAACCACGTGCCAGCCAGCGAGCTGCGTGCCCGGGCAGCCGGCCCGGCAGCGCCCCAGCTCCCGCTTTGCCTACGCGCTGCCTCTTCGCACGCGTGGCGGGAGACGGAAGGCTGGGAACGTCGGGAAGCTTCAGCAGCCAGCACATGAATCCCATCCAAAGTAGCTCCTCAGCAGATGTCTTAAGCTACAGGGATTCTTCCTTCTTTTAACAGTGTATGACCTATCATAAACTCTGATGAGGCCAACTGGACCTGTGCGCTTGACAAAATGGTAAAAATGAGGGCTCAGAAGCCATCAGGATTCCAGTTTTGTGTTATGTAGCACTGCTAGCTCTGCATCAGAGCCTGGCCACTGCCAACACTGCTGAACTCGTGCCATTTTTAACTGCTTGGAGGCTGTTCTTTTGCCCTAAATAAACTTAATTAGTCCCTTAATTAATGGGTATTTTAGCAGCCATAAGCAGCCATAAAACAGAAGATTGAGGTCTCAGCATAACTGCAGTGCCAGTAGAGCTTTATAGGAACCATGTGTTATATCTCATTAAATACCAAAACTAAGTTGCACATATGCACTTCATGTAAAAGTGTTCATATATGATTTGCACTGGTAATGCAGACGCAGACAATCAGAGCTGGAGAAAACAGTCTTCTTTCCTCCCCTCTTCCTGCAGCAACCTAGTTCACACTTCCAAAAGTAAGGAAGAACGCTGTTAACTAGCAGTATTTTCCAGTTATTTGTTTAAAATAGCTTTGAAAATTAGCTTAAAAAAAGCAAAGATCCATTTTTTCTTTTAGGTAGGAGACTCGGAGGGTCCAGTATCCTGGCAAGAAGAGAAGGGAAAGCAGGCAGCTACAAGAGGGCTTTCAGAGTGCTAGGCCAGCACCCTTTTTAGGATGCCGAGATAGTTACAGGGTCCATGCTCTGCTTGAACTCCTGTGGGGTGCAGCATCAGCAGATAAAGCAGCAACAACTCAGGCTGAACGCACCAGGGAGTGCAGAGGAAAACCAGCAGCGGAACATGCCACAAACAAGCATGGATAAAGTGAAGGAAAGTATCATGTTCAGTCTAGGAGAAAACTTCGCAAAACAGCTCACGTGCCAGGCAGAGGGATGGCATGAGAAAAACCAGACTGTTAAGCACGGGGAAACAAAATCATCTGAGAAACTGAAGATGAAACCGTCACTGTCCCTCAGTTCAATTGCTGGCTGTGTTTGCCAACCATGACACTTCTCCCCTGCACCGAATTATAAATTGTCAAAACTACCTTACGCAGATTTTCAGACAAGGGAGGGAACGCAGAGCTGTAGTGCCAGCATCCAGCCTCGACTGTCTAATGCATCTCAAACACAAACATGTAAGATACAGAAAAGGCTCAGTCAGTCTTCAATCGCTTGATGAATGCAGAAACATTAAGTTTTCTTTCCATAATGTGCAAATGTGATTCAAATGCTACAGATAAAGGGGTAATAATGAGTAGGGGTATGCTTGTTTTTGCTATGTTCTTTCTTGCAGCTTTCTTTACAGTGATTTTTCTTTAAATTTATGCTTTTGTCTTCTAAAATGCTACAGTAACTCCAAAGATGTGTCTTGTGCTCATATGGCCAAAGAACCAGGACCTTACAATTTCTCCCTGTCCCTTTACCCTCCTCCTCTTCCCCTTCAACTGACCCTCTTTTGCCCTACAGGGCATGGAACAAGCAGCATGCTGCAAGGAGTCATCTAAAAATCGATAACGCTTGTGATTACATTGCCACAGCAGCAAAGGAAGCAACAAAGCAGCAAGCACAAGAAAAGCCTTCTCGGGATACAACAGTGGGTGCAAGGAGGACTTCAATCAGGTGTAAGGATGGAAGAGCAAAAAGCTGATGTTCTCCCACAACAAGCAAATGTTTGGAAAGGACACAGTTCCAACACCAAATTTCTTTGACTAGCTAGGTAAACTGCTGCTTCTAAGCAGGGCAGAGAGGCTGGTTCTACGCTCGAGACACAAAAACTCCACTCCATCTAGAACTGGCAGGTCAAGCCAGCTGTGGTCCCTGTGGCTTCACTGTCACAGACCCCACAGCTGTGTCTCACCTTTTGGGTGTCTTTCCCTTAAACTGCTCCTTCTTTTCTGCTAAGTGCAATGCACATGAGCTATTCAAAGAGGAAATCCAGAAAT
>VZSV01000014.1:5895557-5915950 GCA_013398735.1 Nothocercus julius
AAAAAAAAAAAAAAAAAAAAAAAAAAGGAGAGCAGACAAGCTTTCTGTTTTATAGTAGATATATAAAATTTAAAATATATATATTTTTTCTGATCAGCTTTAAAGCATTTTAACAATTATCTGCACTGGTTAGGTAAAAATTATTAAAAAGCACAATCATCAGGAAGAACACTTCAAAAGTGACATTTCAGAGTAACACCATCTTTTCAGTTAAAATAAAGGTTGTAGTTCTAACATGTTTTCAAATATTGACTTAACTCCAAATATTAATTGACAGAAGAACCCAGGAAGTCTCCCAAGGTCAGTCCTGGTCTGCGACCAGCCTGAATTTTTTTGCATGTTCAAAAATGTATCAACACAGGACTAATGGAATTGGATCCAGTGGAGAGCAGTACAGAGAAATGGTATCATAAACAGAAAGTTCTTCCAGGGCAGGAGGATGACTGGCATAGACTATCTTAACAAAAATTACAGGCTTGCTAGTAACAATCTCTGTATTTGCTTTTCTTACCGAACTAGGTACTGTAAAGGATAAACCTCCCAGTAACATCAGCTCACATTGTACTGACCCTGTATACAGCCTCCCTAACTCTTTCGAAATGATTAAAATACAAATCCAGTTATACCACTAGAATATGCCTAATTTTGCCCATTAACTTTTTACACATCTTATAAAAAAATCCAATAAACAGAACAATTCCCAAACTAATCATCCTCTATTAATGCAGAGGATATAGAAAAAAAGACAGAAATCTCTGTGAAAAGATAACCCTTCACTCCCCACACCCAAGATCCAAGACAAGAATCAATAGTTACAAACTGCATGTTATAACAGTGACATTTATATTCAGCTCTATGCCAAGGCCTATGCCTGCACTGTATACTTCCTGGCCTCACTTCTAATGTTCTTCCACAAGCACGGGCAGCCTTGATACGGATTTTCCCACCTTCCATCAACACTGGATGATCTTGATCAGTTATCTAATTTAGTTTTATTGATTTCTTCTTCTTGGCTTGTTGTTTTGATATGGTTCCCAGAGCAGATTCCGAACTGCTTACTGATGGCTGAGGCAGGAGTAGTTTTCCAGACTGTGTTGGGTACTTGGTTTTCATAAGGACTTTAAACAGGGGCTGGGACAGCATATGCTTTAGTTGCTTTTTCATTCCCTTCAGCATTTTTTGCTTCTGGCTTTCTTCTTGTTCAGTAGTTTTTCCTCCTTTGGAGAGAAACCAAAGGTATAGAGTGTTACCACAGAATAAGAACTTGTATCGACCTGTTTCACCAGACCTTCACAGTTTTAGAGGCAGATACTAGTCTCAGCTCTCTCTCAAGAACATTCAGCTCCAATAGAGTTTCAGTCATTGATAACTCTTGCTGGTCACTCAGGGTGTTCACAGCAAAACAAGGTCAAGAAGAATCCTGACTACAGAATAACTAAGCCCTCAGTGTCATTTTTCTGGTAACTCCATTTCTCTTCTGGCTTGACAGTCAAAGACTTAGGAACAAAAGGAAATGGGACCCCAGCAGTAAAAGCTAAGAGCTCCTGGCTTGGGCAGGAGTTTCTGTGAAAGTCGTTACCTTGCACAAGCCTCATTTCAGCATCTATAAAACTGAAACAGTAGCCCTTTCCTCCCTTATCAAGGTTACATGAAAAACAATGAGGTCCTTGTGTTTCATATGAGAGGAGAAGAATGAGTAAAGGAGCAAACCAAGGCAGGAAAAGACTGTAGTTAATACGATCAGAGGCCTGAATTTGAGAGAAAGGATGGAATCAAGGTTTGCTGTCCTGTATACTGAAGGGACAATATTAAATCCTTTTCAGAAGTATAAGTTGCAATTAATTCATGGGGAGCATGACTGAGATTTTAATTTGTCGAGAGCAAGCTATAGAAAAATCAGAGCTCACTCAGTTTACTCAAATCTTAAAGCATGAAGCTGGCAAGTTTCTGGATGGCAATTACAAAATGCTTAAATCAAAAACCACAACACACTTGGAGGAGAGGTGCAGTTTTGAAATCCCTCTCAAAGCACAGAATCTCCAGAGTATGGAAAAAGAGGTAGCAGAGAGCTTGTTAGCTGAGAGAGCACTCCTAACAGTCTGGATAGAGCACAGACTGGTGCTTGCTTGGACACGGGTCTGGAACAAGCTAACCCAGTCATAAGCAGCGAAAGAAAAAACAAACACATAGTTCAAAATTAAGGTATCTGTGTATTCTGCAGCTAAAAGCATAATGGCGCCTTTAGCTGAAGTGACCTGGCCAGCAGTCCATTCAGCCTTTGAAGGAGTGGAAAGAAATCATCCTTTTGATTCCCAGTATTAGGACACAGTGTGGTGTTTCACAGTTCACCTAGGAAGCAGTGCACACCTTCACAGCATTCAACTAACAGGCAGAGCAGCAAGGGTCCTGTACAGTCAGGCAGGCTACTCCACAGCCTGCAGAACATTTCGTTTTAAGATATAAAAACTATTATACCTCAGATAATCGAGGATTCAGATGGCGTGTTAAACATAAGTATTGGTCATTTAGCTTACACAACCCAACCCACATAAGGCTCCTAGATTTTCTGGCAAGTGCTAGTGTTTCCTGGATTTTCTCATGCCCAGAGCTGCCACGCTCCGGTCCCGCTGCCTGACTAGAGGAGGGCAGAAGGAGGAGGCAGAAGAAGAGAAACAACTTTATTTTCTTTGGACACAGAAGGAGTAAGACTCAAACACAACATACCAAGCTGTTATTTTATCCCCAACTCGTTGCCAAAATTTAAGCACTTCTTATCCTACACCGTGTGGACTTGTCTGTGACTTGCCAGAATTATTACATCTCACTCCCTCAGTTACTCAAATATCTACCACACAATCACCCTGAGAACACAAGCAATGACACCTATTACTAAGCAGGTGTCGTCCAGCATGTTTTAGATATGCGCAAGGCTTCTTCTGGACACCAGTGCTACAGGACCAGCTAAGCATACTCATAAACAAGCATTTCTACTTGCCCATAAGGACGTCATCATCAAGATCAATTTCAAGAGCCTCGGCAGCTTGCTGGAGCCAGGAGTTATGTTGCTTTGCCCGACTGTTGAAAAATTCAACCTTCTCAATCTGTCGTGCCAAATTCATCCGTTCCTGCAACAAAAACATGTTTTAGGTATCCTGGGTAGATTCAAACGCTCGGCTTTTCTGTAGGATCAGAGTTTGAGAGCATATATTACACAGCAGCTGAGGTTACAACCTTGTGGATACACTAACTTTTAAGTTAACTCAATGACTAAACATGCTTAAATGCTAAAGGAACCAGCACTTCAGAGACATCAGGTGCAAATCACAGTTCAGCTACCACTCATTTCCAAGCTATGTAATTCCACCTTACAGCTAGGTCTTTACCTTAGAGTTTCTACAGCAAGAGACAGCCGCTAGCTTCACAATCCTCTGAAGAATTAAGTTCCTGCAGGCCACACAGAAGGAACTATTCATGTTTTCAGAAACACACCTGACCACGTTCAGGCACAGGTCAAGATGTCCTGTCTGTTTCCCAGCTGCTTACAGGTTGAATAGAGATGTCTAGTAAAATAAATCTGATCTGCAGCCTTCCAGCTAGGCCAAGCTGCCTTAAATCACTAGTCCATTACGGAAAGAAAATCTGCACTGACAGTAAAAAAATAATCAAACCAACAGTAAGTTCTGCTGCTTGGAACTTGTCTTGCACAAGGGTGCAATGCAAGATACCCTCACTGAATAGTCAGGTGCTACAGAGTAACATGCACAACAGCCAGGATGATTAAAACAGCAGAAACAGGGGAAATTAAAGTTGGAGTTGGTTAATAACATGCTGTCAGTCAGACAGCTGCAAGATCTTTTAAGCAGTACTTTCACCTTTGTGAAATTGTGTCCAATTCTGGTCTCTCCTTCAGCATTTTTTTTTTTTTTTTTGAAGGCAGGCAGAGCCAGAGAAAGGGTATGCTAATGGAACAGACATTAAGACCCAACAGCACAAGTAGTCTCAACTACCATGGCTTTTGGTTAAGCGCAGGTCCAAGAGTAAATGAGAGCTGACCCAGGTGGAAGGCCCAGAGGCTGTAATTACAATTGCAAAGATACCCGCTCTGGGGAAAGGACCACTCCAAGGATATGACAGAAGACTGAGACAGGGAAATTTAAGTATGGAAACAATGTTTATCCACCCACAAACTGCTAGTGTGTGATAAGAGCCAAGAACTACTCATCAAAAGGCACAGAAGGGACCTTTGAAGAAACAGTCTCAGAAGAACAGATTTGTTTTAGTGATCAGACACAACTGGGGGGAGAGGTAAGTGGGGAAAGGGGAAAAAAATCTCTGACATTACTGAGAAAAAAAAAAAAACACTGTGGAAATGCTTGTTTATGTTCCTGTTTTAGAAGGCTGCACAACATTTATATATTCCATCCCTAGCCAGCTTCCCTTCTAAAGCAACACCTAAATATGCCCATTTGTGTATGGCTGCTGTCACCAAAACTATTAAGACAGTGATGCTGAGATTTGAAATGCCCTCTTATGCAAGAAGCAGGAATGTTGTGTATTGTTTTCGAAATCCTAGACATTGTTTATTTACATTACCTTATAAATCCCTATATGACTGGGTAAATTCTTCCTAACACAGCTGGTATCCTATAAAAAGGGAACACCTGGTTCTGACAGGGCTGCTGTGGCATCACTGCTATAGGAACTTTAATGACTAACTGTACAAAACAGATTGACTTCCCTGTACTGCAGCTGGGAATCCAACCATATTAAATGCTATGTAACAACACTGAAGAGAAATGTAGATGAAGCTTATGTTAGAATCCATTTATTGAGAAGAAATCACAAACATCATGAAGAAAAAAAGAAAAAAAAAGGTAGAGCATGATATATTTGAATTTCAAATCCACATCCTGAAAAGTAATTTCATCTGAAACTTGAAAAAGACATGATGGGAAAGGCTCTAAATTGCGTAAAGCCGCTACTACTTGGACTGTTTTTTCATTACCTTTACAGAAGTCAGGTACTTGGTTTCAACTGGGAAGAACGGCAGCTCTTCACTCTTCTCCAAGGTTTTATAAATTTTCCTAAAATTGATTAAGTCATCAGGACCAATCAATAATAAGCTAAGGCCTTCATGGGCAGCTCGGGCTGTTCTGCCACTTCTGTGTACATACAACTCAGACGTACGAGGAACCTGCAAATATTCAGACATGTCAGGAAACCAAATATGAGAAGTTAACAGCAGCTTATCATGCTCTGGCCAAGATATTCTCAGACCTTTTGATAAATTGCCTTTTATATATACACGTGTATATGTACATATATATATATATATATATATATACACACACACACACACATAAACACACATACACACACACACTGTGTATAACAGAGCTGAATGTAAAAACAGAAGATACTGTATGGAGACACTTAGCTCCCTGGTTTGCTCATCTGTGCATAACCTCTGATGAGTCTTTCCTCACATCAGACCTTCTGCATTTCATTTGCAAAACAGGAAGAAAAAAGAAAAAGAAGTGTGTCCTCAGATTACAGGTACAGGTGCGAGTCATTTGACTCTTCAGGATATCAAAGTAAAGTCAGAGATGCCAAAAGCAGGAAGAACTGTATCTATTAAGTTGCTTTACATATAATCGTGCATTTATAACGTGCTACCCACCACTAACAGTCACTGCAGAAGCGAAATCCTTAAAACAAGGCACTATAGGGCAGTTAAAATAAAATATGATTAGACCTCTATATAAGATTTATATAGATAGGGCAATCACAGCTTTAGAGTGCACAGGATTTGGATCAGCGAGAGCAGGCTTCAAAACCAGAATGGCAAAAGCAAAAACATCAAGTATCTAACCTGGTAGTGAATGACGTGCTGCACGTTAGGAATATCAAGACCACGAGCTGCAACATCTGTTGTCAGGAGGACACAGCTGAGAAAGGGATAACATTTAATAACCATAAGAGTAAACCATCTGCCAAAGATGGTAAGATAGAGTGACCTAGAATTCTACTACAACAGTTTAAGAATCAGACTCGAACTGTCTCATCTGCTAGAAGCTATTTGCTTGCCACTACAGAAAGCAATACCCAGTGCTACACCAGAGGCAAATCTTAAAACAGCAACTCTTAAAGAAATTATATGAATGATAAATTCTGCAGGTTTATTCTGCTTCTAATAATTGAACTTACTACCTTACAGGATTCTGTTTTCCTATGCTTTTCTCTCTCCCAGCTCACAGGAATTAGTGTAAAGCACTATCAGATGACCTAATCCTGCTTCTCAGTAGGGAGCTGTGCTCCCCTTATGTTCATTTTTCAGTGCTTTGCCCAAGGCCAGGTTTAAAATCTCATTAATTTGACATGACTGTACAAGTGATGATGCAGTTGATCTTTCAGCAAGACACAGGGGCTATTATGTGTTTTATCCAAAAAAACACAAGAAAACTGCCATATCATTTACATTAGCGATTTATCTAATGATTTGTTTGTGCTGAAATGCCTTCTATCAAGCTTCACTTTAAAAGGTTCTATTAGCTAAAAGCTAGAAACATAAGGGAGGATTCTGCTTTGACAACTAGGGTTTCCCTCACCCTGTACAAATGAATGAGTTCTCAAAAAAGTCATTCTTTCATAGAAAGTCTTTTACAGAGATAAGAGTCTCCCTAGGGTATGCAACAATATGTTTTAAAGAGTCTGCTAGCAACTAACATAGCAGACATTCAAGATTTTACGGCACCTGACTGCATACCCTGTAGCTACGAGGTTCAAAGCAGAAAAAAATGGAAAAAATCCATGACTTGCATTCTGCAGCAGGCTGTGATAGACAGGCCAATTTCTTCATGTCTTGAAGAATTTGTAGATGTGAAAATGACCTGCTTGGCCTAGACCAAGGCTATCAATCCCACCTTTTGCTAACAGATAACGCCTATCAATCATAGAAATTCAATCTCTTTTCCCTGCCTGGATCTACGACTGAGGTACAAATTCTAATGCAACAGGATAGCACGCAGTACCTACATAGCAGTACTGTGCTCTAAAGCTGCTGGTTGCGTAACACCAGGGCCAGAAATTCGCACCTCAAAGGTTATTCCAACACCTGCATGAAACAACAACTTTGCAAATGATAGGACAGGCCCCTGCCTGGGCAGACCTGACTGTCCACAGCTGCTGCAATGCATAACTGCCCTTTCTCTCACATTGCTCTAGGATTGCTCAGGAATCTAAACTAAAATTGCAAAAATATAATGCAGCAAAAAGCAATTAGTCTTCTGATGATTTAGTGAAATTAATCTACAGCAAGAGCAAGTGAGAGCAAGCACAGGAGAAGCATGGATGGTTGTAAAAGCACACGGCTGACAGCGGAGCAGGGGACATTTCCTTTGGCAGGAATGAGCCATCATAGGATATCATAGGGTAATTCAGGTTAAAAGGGACCTCAAGAGGTCTCTAGTCCAACCTGCTACTCAAAGCAGGGTCACCCATGAGATTGGATCAAGGCTTCATCTGAATCTTGAAAATCTCCAAGACAGGCTGCCTGCTTGAGTACTTGGCTGTCTCCACAAGGTTCCTTCTAATATCCAATCTGAACCTCTCTGGTTTAGACAGCCACTGCCTCTCATCCTCCTACCACGCACCAACCCTTGAAAAGCCTGGTTTCATTTTCTGGATAACTTTTCTTAGGATAATTGGAGGGCTGCTATTAGGTGCTCCTAAAGCTTTCTCTTTTCCAGACTATATAAGCCCAGCTGCACCAGCCTCTACTCAGAGAGCTCCTGAGACAATCTGGTGGCCCTCCACTGAACTCATAACTTCTCTTCAACAATCCCGTGGAATGTCATCCTTAAGAGGAATAACCTGGGCCCATGAACCACAGACAGGAATCCCCAGCCCCCTAACACCCCCCCTCCTCCTCCAACTCAGCTATTTCTTACTCCTCTTCATCCTCCACCCTTTCATATGCCTTATTTTGCACTAGGAAGCAGAAAGTCAGCTTACGTCTCTCGCTCAGCAAACCTTTCCAGATTTTTTAGCCTTTGCTTCTGGTGCATGTTGGCATGTAAAGGAAGAGGATCACAATTTAAGATGGTGAGAAGAGAACTGAGGCGTTTTATACAATCTATGCTGTTTGCAAAGACCATGGTTCTCCCTGGATACTGGAGGAGGAAGTAATAGAGATAATAGTCCTTCTCATTTGTATCACAGTGGATTCTGGTTTCCGTTAGAGTCTCAACAGTGGCCTCTTTCCTTGTCAAGTCTATCACTTTGGGTTTGCCCTTTATTCCTACTTTTTCCATTAACATTTCTAGTTTGGTCTTCTTGTCAATCTTTTTAGCATTCTTCTTCTGTAAAACTCTTGTGGGAGCCTGATGGACCAAAGTCAGCGTGGCAGAAAAAACAAATGTCTGGCGTCGAGGGTTATACTGTGAATCACTTAACATTTCCAGCAATTGAGAGAGCTCTAAGAAATGACCTCTTTCAACCATTCGGTCTGCTTCATCAATCACAAGGCACCTGCCGAGTAAGGACATACAATACAAATAGAGAAGTGTAAATAAATATAAATTTGATCATCTTCAAAAGAACGTTTCCCGCTAAAGACATAAGGGGAGTTCATAAGGGTTCATATTAAACCCAAAGGAACACCAAGTATGCCTGGGTAATTACAGTAGCCACAATTCTTAACAAAAAAATCACTTTATCAAAGTAACAGTGAGGTTTTTGTTAATGGCTCCAATTAGCATTTCTCTCTCTCTCTCTCTGTAACTACTGTGAATTTCAGCAAAATATTCTAGGAAAGAAATAAAATCATCTTACATAGTCTGAATTATTTTAGTAGTAAGTAAACATAATCGGTGGTCAGTGATACCTCACAACTCTTTGCAAGCAGTTAGTCTAAAAGGCACCTTTACCTGAGCTGCCGAAGATTTGAGAGATGTGGGTGTCTCTCCTTAATTAACTCCCACAGACGGCCTGGGGTTGCAATGACAATTTCTGGCTTCCGATTCAGTACACGCTCTTGCTTCTGTGCAGCCATGCCTCCAACAAGAATGGCAGTCTTAATGCCTAGAAGACAAAGAATTTGTCTCATTAACTTATCAGCAGAGTAGCACAGAGACCCCACATTAACTGTAAGCAATTTGTTTCTGAACTAGAAGTCATATACTTTTGGAAGCTCAGATACCACCATGGCTTCTTTCACTCTACTTCTTCAAAGAATATCCTGGCTTTTGAGGAACTCTTGGCTACAGTGCTTAATTCCTCCAAGACTGGAGATAGGGATTCAGATAGGGATTTTTTCAAAGATTGATGTGGACTTTTTCTCAAACAAAATGCATTTCTTCTCCCACTACAGCAACTAGACTTCACTTGAGCAGCACATTTTTACAACCAAACTGCATTGCTCAGATCAAAACTGTACCACCATAAATTGATTATTATTGGCTAGGAGTTAAAATTAAGCCCTGTAATCAGCTACAGACCGACAAGCACAGCAGGGTGTCTGAACACCAAAGCAAGATGTGTTTAAATTGTTCACTCCAAGATCTCTTCAATAATTACACAATCACTACCGCTGGAGGAGGGAAAAGTTATTTCCCAGATCTCCCTGCCCCAAACACTTTCATATCCTTACTTACTCTAACAGCTGCACTGACCTTCTCTCTCTTGGAAGAGTGCATCAGGACAGAATGCTTTCATCACTGTTACTTGGTGGAAATGCTGTAGCTTGACTTTCATAAAAAAAAGTCAGGCAATCCAGCAATACCTTAAAGTGTCATTAATTTCCGATGTCCTTAAGATTTAGGGCCTCATTTCTTATCTTAAATCATCTAAAACTGGGACAAAGTTATGTGTATCAGGTTACCTGTGGCTGGGTATCTAGTACTGATTCAGTGTTTCTAAAACAACAGTCAAATAGTCAAACACAAACATGCTGGAAGAAACATTTTAAAACGGTATCTCACATTACCTGTACACTTCCATTTGCATTTCATCCAGGAATCTTACTACATTTCTCAAATGTTAGGGACTAAGAAACATAGCTCCCTCAAAAACTACCCTAATTTTATGCAGAAGAAACTGTGACACAATTCATGGCACAACATTAGAGCCCAGAATCAAACCCAGCACAATCTGGGACACTGCCCTTGGGATCTACATACCTGTAAATCTTGCAACTGCATCAATGTGGTGTTTTACTTGTACAGCTAATTCTCTTGTGGGAGTAAGGACCAGGCCTAAAAGAGGTTTCTTCCTATGGGAGCCAAGAGATTGTGTCTTGTCCATAGAGTCAAATTCAGTATTTTTTGGCACCTTCACATGGCCTGTTGTGAAAGTTGCACCACTTTCATCTCCACTGTCTTCAGTCTGCTGATGGGTTAATTCTTCTATTTCATCTTCCTCCTCATGGGACTCTCTATCATCACTGTCATTCCTGCTCATCAAACTGTTTGATTTTTGCCATTCCAGCACAGAGTGAATCATAGGAATTGCAAATGCAAGTGTTTTGCCACTTCCTAAGAAACAAAACAAGAGAATTACATACCAACAGGACATTACATTTACTCGAAGCGAAAAGCAGCAACTAATCATCTCCTGCTTGCAAAACTAGATTTTAGAAAGATGTCATCTTTATAAAATCAGAAAGTAAGCAATAGCATCTTTCCTTGATATAGCTCCTTGAGGTCATCAACAGCACATTTCCTATGGAACAGGCACTTTTCCAATCTCTGGCAGGTCAGGCATTAATTTGTTCTGAAAGCAGTTTTTAAAAGTCATAGTTGCAGCCAAAATCTTTTTAAGGAACCGTATGCCCATAAGGAGAATACCATGCCCTAATTGACAGTCCTGATCAATGTTCTCCAAATAAAGGAATAGCAAATGAGGCCAAGGGCAGACTGTAAAGTATTTGAAGGATTCACTTCTATTTTCAATTTATAGTATTGTGTTTATCACTTTTTGACAAGTTATATTTTGACCTACTTTATCCTCCACTTTCCTGATAAATCACCAGCTTTTTTTTTTTTTTAAATAATGAAAATGTATAAATTTGATTAAAACACAGCATCCATGTTAGAGGGGGAAGAGGAGAGTTTCAAAGAAAATAAATTCTCCCCTAACTAATTTCAGGGGTTCACTGCTAATTCCCTTGAGTTAGTGTACCTCAGTCACGTCCCTGGCACATACTCCCCTCTGAACTATCTGTCACTAACAAAAATATTATGCGAATCTTGACATCAACCCTAGATAAAGCTCTCAAAGTTCGGCTCACAACTGTGCCCAGTACCACAATCCTGACGAGTACTGCTGCAAAGTCTCCTCGTGCCCCTTTCCCATCTTTCTGCATGTCTGGGAGATTTCTTCTGACTTGTACACTTGAAACAGAAGAGTTTATAATCTCCATCTGCAGAGCACTTACCTAACGGGATTCTGGCCCATTAAGGGAACTCACGTTACCAGAATTTCCATTAAGATGAGCACCAGTACTGGTCTTAAACAAAAAGCAGTGCAATCCAGCTAGCGCAAATATCCAAACAAACCAGGAGTAACACCAATCTTGGTACCCATGGGTCTTACAGCTCAAGCTGATTTAACCTCTTTAAAACTGGTTTAGATTGAGATATATAATTTGGAACTTTAGCCCAAAACTTCACTAGTTGTTCAGAGTTGCCATGTGGCACTGAAAGGATGTGGTTGGATCCACTACAAAACCAACAGGCCATTGTTACCACATCCAGACTGTGTCCCCTTCCCCTATGCCACTATCCAGACAAGGAAGAAAGGGAGATGGAGGAGCTCTTTCAGTTCCCTTCCTCTCTGAGGCCCAGCACTAGAAAAGCTTAATAGGCCTCTCCCAAACGCAACACTCAAAGTGTCTGCATCTGCTCTCAGGTTTCTGCAGAACCACGATGATCTACTGGACTCTCTAGAGGGAACCATGCTTTCTCTTGGAAAAGAACAAAGTAAGAGCGCAAAACAATCCTTGTAACACAACAGTATGCAAAATTAGAAGAGCAACAGAGAAAGATGGGCACATCCTGCTATTAACTGCACTTTCCATTTTGCAGCTAGAAGTACTTGCTCGACAGTGCTCCCAAAAAGGCACAAAAACATCTTTTACGTTTTCAGTTCCATTTTCCATAAACACTCCCTGTAGGGCTCTCTAATCTTATCAGCAGAGCTTCTAATTAAAATAAAAATGCAAATGACTGCATATCTTATTAAAATCAATTACTATACCTTCATGTTCAAGAGCACTAAATGGCTTCACAAGATAAGCAGTGAAATAAGGCAACTGGAACAGATTAAATGAATGCCAAAATGCCTTTAAATTAATGTGCTTCACAATTTTACTTCCTATTTTTAGTTTTCTTTCGGACAAATATGCTGCACTAGTACTGAAGACAAAACTTCAAACGTATCAGCAGCAGTAAAAAAATCCTCAAAGGAAAAGTAATGCTCACACCTTTCATTCTATTGTTAAGGTAAAGGAGCCACAACAAATGTCATTAAGGTGAGCAATGCTTGAAGAGAAAAGCATGAGCTTATCACAAAGTGAAAACAAGATATAATTTAAAGTTAATGGAACAAACTAACGTTCACTTCAAGCACGAGTAGTAAGAATCACTGCAACTGGCTAAAAGGAGGCAGCAGCAGGAAGGCCCGTTTTGCTGCAATAAAGGCACAGGCCATATTTACAATACTTAATGCTCTATACCCAGTATTTCCTATTCTCAGCTCTAAGCAACTACTCAATCTTCTTCATGGTAACTTTGCACATCATACTTTGAAAGGATTAAAAATCTGTATCATATAAAAAACAAATATAAAACACACCACCTTTATAGGGAATACAATATGCAGAAGCTACAAGCTCTTCTCCTACATATGAAAACTCTACACAATATTCTTCATGTTAGAAGAATGGGAAGCTCACGCCAAAATCTACCTGTTTCTGCAGCGCCAAGAACATCCATGTTATCCCGGATGGCAGAAGGCAAGGCTAGTGCTTGGATAGGAGTTGGAGCACTGAAGCCCAGGTAACTCAAGGCCTGCAGCACCGGTCCAGGCACAAACAGGTCCTTCCAGGCAGACACATCAGCTTTGTGATCAGCTGAGGCAGATAACACTTTTGTTGTCCAATTTTTAACTTTTTTAGAAGTAGTTACTGATGAAAGAGATTCCTGAGCTTGAGAAGCCTTCTGCTTAACTCTCTTTTTCCTCTTCTTCTTTAGAGCATTTTTTGTACTTGATATATTCTCAGCCACATGTCCATGGTCCTCGTAGTTTTCCTCTTTTACCACTTCTTCACACTTGTCCTCTTCATCACCTATCACATCAACTTCTACTCTGTTAGAATCTTCGCTTGTGCTTGTAACCATTCTGGTACTCAAAGCTTTCTTTTTCTTTCTCTTTTTTGGAGAGATGGCAGGCTCTTCCTCCTCGTTCCCTTCTTCAGAAAGATTATCAGCCTTTCTCTTCTTCCCTTTTACTTTCCCTGCTTTGGAGGTACTCACCAACTTATAGTCTGTGAGTTCCTCCAAGCATACTATGTCTTTAAACTGCTCATCAGCAAACAGATTGGGATCAATTTCCACACTTTTCCATTTTCCTAGTACTTCAATTCCTTTTTGTTTCAGTTTAAAGGAGGGCCTAAATTTCTTTTCCTTTTTTGCCTTCATTTTTTCCTTAAAAAAAAAAAAAAAAATCAGAATTACATTGAAGATATCCAAACAAATGGAAATGCAAACCATATTTTTTCTTTTCTTAGCAATGTAAATATGAATGGTCTTAAGTATAACTGCAAAGAAGCAAATCTACATCTTGCTCCTCCTTCAGCATTGTTGGCAAACACCTATTTTCCACTCCGCAGCATTCAAAGCAGGTGCAGCACGCAGCCCATGAACTTTATTTGACAAATTAGCACTAATTGCTCTACACCACATTTTGCAATGATGCCTATATTAAAAGCAGTCATTTGTTTATCTTTTAAAAAAAAAAAAAAAAAAAAAAAGAAAGAAATGGAGACAGCATTTGAAATCTCAGTGAACTAACAAAATCCACAAGTGTGGCAAAGTCTTTGAGCACAGACCTTCACAGGTGCTGTCTTCTTACCTTCACAGAGGGAAGGGGATGCAGGATTAAGCACAATATTCCCTCGCTGACTGGAGAAAACACAGTGACTAGTTCAGGGCTACAGGTTTCAAAATTAACCAAAGTACTACGTTCTTAGCTTTTGAAGTAAGTTTTGCTTCTGGAATAGCACCAGAAACCAACCTACAGCTGCAGACACAACCCGTCCCCACCGCAACACACTCCAGCCTGTGGCCACGGGCTGCACCTCGCCCCGCTGCCGGGCAGAGCCGGGAGCTCCGCGGCAGCCGGGACGGAGAGGCCACCGCAACCCCGGTGCTGCTCTATCCTCCCCGCCGCCACTGAGGCCACCCCGCTGTGCGCCCACAGAGTCGCGCGATGGGGCGGGAAGGAGGTGGCAGCGGAGGGGCCGCCGCCCGCGAACTCACCGCGAGCCGCAGCCCCAGCAGCCACCTCCGTGCCCCGCTAGCCCCGGCGCCCACCACGTGCGGCCCCCACGAGCGCGGCCATGACGACGCCGACGTCACTGCCGGGCGCCTACGTCGGCGGACCGTGCGTCACGAGGGGCGGAGCTGAGGGGGCGCGCGCATGCGCCTGAGCACGCGGCTGGGCTGTGGGGTAAGGGGAGGTGGAGGAGCCTGCAAATCCGGCCGCGCTCTCAATAGGAGCCTCGTTATCCATCCTGGCTTATGTTATTACTCTGGGTTTCGCTTTTTATTTCTTTTCTTTTTTCCCTAATGACGTAGTGGGGGAGAAGTTGCCCATGGCCGCCGCACGCGGCGCTCTCGCCGTAGCTGCGGAGGCAGCGAACGTGGCAGTTTTGCACCTTGGTAACGGGAGATTGGCGTGTCTGATGAAAGGCCGGCAGAGGGTCCGGGCAGCCTCCCCTGCTCTGAGGCGCAGGGAAGGGGCAATAAACAGGCAGCTCCTAGGGGAGAGGCAGCAGGGCTGTGAGTTAAGGCAGTTACAGCAGCAATTACAGTTCTCTGTTGTGTCTGCAGATGCCTGTTGCCTTTCAGAGAAACGTTTGTTTGTTTGTTTGTTTTTTAATTAACCTTATGGCAAAAGTTAGAAATAAGTATGTTAAATGTTTTCAAGGACACTTTCAGCTGCAGGGAATCCTTGTTAATGCAAATCTGCCAGTGTGGAGCATGAGAAACTGTTTCCAATTCATGTCCTAATGTTAGCAAGGCTAAAGAGCATTTGATGCTTTGTGTTTTTTAAGAAATGAATTGAAACCAATGGGAAACTTGAAGTGAGTGCAGGGAACAGAATTTAATACAGTTGCTTTAAGACCTAATCTTGGGCCCCTAAGACCTAAGATGTGGGGAAAAAAAATGAAAAGGTGAGTCCTTGGCAGTTAATGTTTTCTTACATGGTTTCAGCGTTTGTAGCTGTCTTGAAATAAAGAACTAAAGAGTAAATACTTGCCAGATTGTATTGAATTATGCTTCTAAATATAATTATAGAAATACTTTTGCAGGGCATGGGAGTATTGTGAATTTTTTTCCTCCAAAAATCCATTCTTGGATGCAGCTCACATTGCTTCTTGATCACTATCTGCCCTGTATTTAGGCACTAAGGGGCAGAATCACAGTCCCTAAATTTTAATTTGAAAGTAACATGTATATTTGCAATATGGACATGGTGGGAACTTGAGGCATTAACTTTGAGTTGCTTTGAAAAAGCCTTTAGCAAGAGGGACTAAATGTGTGCTAAGTTTTAGAGATACCGTTGATCTTAGTGAGTTATCACAAAGCCTCTCTAACCTCAAAGAAATGCAGCTTCTATGTGCTGTATTTACGAGAAATGTGTTTTGGTGGTGTCCTAGCAGGACGTCGGCTATTACGCAGTCTACAAATACAGTTCCGTTACCGACAGCAAAAAGCTGTTGGTCAAGAAGCCAACAGCAAAGCAGAAGTCTGCTTTTTTTCTCCGAGTCTTCTTTAGATAACATGCATTTGAATACCAGAAAGGTGTGAAGTGTAAATAATTTCTCCTAAAGCAAATCAAGCTAGAGATCTTTTGACTGATACATTTAATCTTGGGATCAGTAATTTGCTAGCTAAATTCAGTGTCAGGAACATTAAATCTGCATGTGAGCAACTGATGTAAATTTTTACTTAGTGATCAAACCCATAATTCTTTGGCATATCTCTTTTCTTTGTCTTTTATGGGTAGACTGGTACTGGGTAGCTTAACTATTAGTTTTAATGGCCACTACTACCAGTAAAACAATATAATTATATCGTGACTTATACTGATATTAATCATGCCATTTTTACACAGGAAAAAAACACGCAGTCACTGGCCTGTGGACTACTGGAAGCCTTTTCTGCTTCGTGGACTGTAAAATTTGCTCTTCTGTCTTTATTTGTCATGTTGGATTAGGCATACCCTCCTGATCCTGTGGTGGAAAAGTAGATCTTGGTTCTCTTGAGTTGAAGACCTTTGTTCTAAAAATGAAAAAGTCTGGAATATCATTTTCAAAATGACAAGTCCTAGAATATATTGCCATGTAAATAAGTGTCAATATATTGTATTTCTATATAGCCATAAAAATAATAATAGTCTTGAAGAGTTGTTGTTTGCTACTTTGAAACTAAGTTGCTTATTGATTTCTGAAATGCATTTTTTTGTGGTTTACAATAAATTTTATCAAAAATATACTGCAGCTTCAGTTAATGCACTTAGAAAAGCAGGACAAGATGTATCTTCTGATCGCAAGATAAGTGTGAGCTGCTAGAACCGTACATTTGGAAAGATAATTCCTGAAGCTATTCATTCTCCGTAGAAGGCACTACTTCCCTGTGACTGCTATCTCCTACATATAGCTCTGGTCACCTTAATTCAAGAAAGGTGAGGTTGAACTGCAGCAGGTGGGAGGAGGCCAATCCCAGTGATGGGAGAATTGAGAGGCTGCTTTGTGAGGGGAGGATAAATGCTGAGCTTTGCTAGCTGAGCCCAGCATTAGAGGAGGTGTGATTGCCATCTTTACATAGCAGGAAAGGAAAAATGCTTTAAAGTACAATGCTGGCACTTGAAGAAAGTAGGTAAACTGGCCAACAGTAATTTTAGGTAGTAAATCTGAAGTTGCTATGGCAACCAGTGAGTAAAGAATACTCAATGGCAAAAACTGGTTAGTTTCAATATTGAGTTTGTCTTGTTTATGACTGACAGTGTTCACTGTTGTCATAGCAAGGAACTGGACGCATTGGCTCCCTTTGTACTGGGAATATGAACTGTGTGCTGGTGTTTGGCTCCGAGGCAGACTGGCGTGACCATCTCCATATAACTCCTGTACCTCCCGTAAAGGGCACTTGTAGCCTTACTTTCTACAGGAAAAACAACAACAACAAAAAAAAAAAGTCTGGATTGGTCTAACTCCTGACCTGAATTAAGGGGCTGTTTGGGAGCATTCGTGCTGGCCTCAGGGACCATCCTGGCAATATAAGTAGTAGGGAGCTGTAACCCTTGGGCCCATGCCCAGTGTTGGTTAATTTATGTAATGGGTTCCAGAGATTTCTGCAGTTCCCTGCTCTTTGTTAGGAGCTGAGAAAATTCACCATATAGTATTGTAGAGTTGTCCATACTTAAATACTGACATCATTGAGAGTTTGCTACTGTTTTGATTTCTAAAATGTAAATAAATATTCTTTCTTGTGAATACTTCAAAAGCTAGTAAATGTGGGCAAGAGATGTGTATTAAGGAAAAATATTTAAAAAAAACACTTAAATTTCATAAAGAAGTTTAGAATTAAATTTTATTCCAGATCAGAAATTTTACAAATAGCTGGAAGGTCTCTGGAAAATAGTGCTGTATATTTGCTGCTGTTACTTTTTCTTCATGCATGTGCTGTTACCTGCATTTGGAGGTAGAACAGCAGATTAGATGCAGTAGGAGAGCTAATTTTGCTTAAAAAAAAAAAAGAAAAAAAATGTAGTGATTTTAATCTTACAGATGTCATACAGGATAAAAAAGGGATATCTTCATGTACATATAAAATAATCTTAAACCCTTTTTGTGCCATAGATCTTGTTGGAGATTACTAAATTACAGGGAAGGATGTTGGAGAATGGTTCACCGGTGAGGAAAGCAGTGTGTACGTTCCGGTGTTTTCCCTTATTAATCAGAGAAAACCTTTTTAATTATATAGCTAGTATAATGAGTTGACAGAAGCGACAAAAGCACAATCTTTTTTTTTTTTTTTTTTTTTTTTTTTTAGCAAATGGCAATAGGACAATGAGCAACAGTTTCTTAGCAACAAACTGGAAATTTTGCTAAATAATGTTTTTATCTTACTGAGATTTGTATATACCACATTTCGAGAATTGTATTGAAGAATTATAGAAGTAGACAGCTTTTTCTGTGGGCTTCTTTTAAGTTAACATTCTCGCACGCTTGTCTCCACATGGAGTTGAATTTTTTTGGTACCTTGTTGGTTGGTTTCTTGGTTTCATTTGTTGGTTTGTTTTGTTATTTTGTTTCTTTTTGAAGAGTAGCTTTAACGAACATCCACCTTTGAATCTGACCTCTTATAGGCAAACCAACTCTTGTCCATTTCATTTTCTTGAGGCAGCATTTCCACATCAGGAACTTTATCTGGATTGTGAATTGAAAAACAAATCTCAGTCATGCTTCTAGTGAAGCCAAAGTAGTGTGGCCTAAAATAAAAAATAGGAGTTAGTGATTTAAGTGTGAAACAAGGAAATTGGGAGAAATATATGGTTAATGTATTAGATGGAAGATAAAAGCTGCATTTTTGAAAGGTCTGGTAAACTGCAAGAGCAATCTCACTGATAGCGAACACACTGAATCAACTTCCACACACTCAATTGGGGTGCCGAGTCCTGGCAGAACTATGCATGAATTTCATAGTGAACAGGAGGAGGGAGGCACTACAGCTTTGTGGAATACTAAATCAACGTTAAAAAAAGAAAAAAAAAAGTTTATTACAGAATTAAATGTTTATTTTCTTTATTCCTGCAATGAATTTTTAAAAATGAAATGTTCTCTTAAAGCTTGTAGGCTAAAATAGGCTAAAAAGTTACTTCAAGCTGAAAAACAAAATTTGAGTTGACTCAGAATGTATTACTGTTTTTTTTTCTTTTCTGAAATAATGAAAAAAAAATCTGCTTTTTTTTTTTTTTTTTTTTGGCTTGGCCACTGCATAGAAAACTCCAGTGTTTAGCCCAGAGTACGTACTCTTTCTTTGAAACCCTTTCTTGGAAGGTCCTTCTGTACCCTCCAAACCAGGTCTTTTACATCCCAGTGGATTTAGACATTGCAACACATTGAGATCTTCTGTATTTTCAAGTTCTCTGTAAACAATTTGATTTACAGATTAATTCTTTGGGAACGAGTAATAGTTAAAGGAAGAATCACAAGCTTTTTGGAGCAATGTCCAAAATGTGGACAGCTAAGTGTGGGGCAATGAAGCCCTAGAAAAGGACAGGTAAGGAGGAAGGTGGAGTAGAAATGAGTCTTCACTGTAGACTCACTGCCAAGTATGTCAAAAGATTAAAAACATACAAACCCAACAACTTCAGGATTAATTTAAAGGCATTAATTAGTTGAGTAACCTGCTTTATGCTTATAAAACCAGAGGTTTCTTCTGAGTAATTCTGTTTTGGAAAGAGGCCTGGGAGTGGGCTGGGGCACAGGAAGGGTTTCCTAGGACACTACTGAAGCCAAGGGCATCGTGGCGGTGGAAAGGGACCCTGTGGGGACCATGATGGTGGAAGGGGAGCTCATGAAAGCTGTGGGAGCAGAAGGGGATCCCTGCAGGAGCCATAGTGGTGGAAGGGGAACACACCGAGGCTGGTGTGGAAGAAAGGGATCCCTGTGGAAGCCTTGGCAGTGGAAGGGTGAAAGGGGATCCCCATGGAGGCCATGGCAGTGGAAGAGGATCCCTGTGGAGGCCATAGTGGTGGAAAGGGAGACCACAGAGGCCATTATGGTGGAAGGCAATCCCTGTAGAGCCATGGCTGTGGAAGGTTGAAAGGGGATCCCCAAGGAGACCATGGTGCTCAAATGGGATCCCTGTGGAGGCCACCGTGGTGGGAGGAGACTCAATGGAGACCACGATGCTGGAATGGGATCCCTGTGGAGGTCGTGGCGGTGGAAGGGGGCGCCATGGAGGCCGTGGCATTGGAAGGGGAACCCCTTCCGCTGCCCTGCGTGACGCCCCCGTCAGCTGGGGCTGCGCGTGGCAGGACGGGGCTCGCGCGGGGGGCGGTGTCACAGCGTCCCCCGCGCCCGTGGGCTGCCCCGCGCGGCGCGT
>VZSV01000014.1:5925840-5950467 GCA_013398735.1 Nothocercus julius
TGACTTGTTAATTGCCTCTTGAACAAAAGGAGGTCACATTTCTGTTAGTAAAAAAAAAAAAAAAAAAAAAAAAAAAAAAAAAAAAGATTAATTTTTGTGAGTGTCAGCTAGCTTTTCTTTCCCCTCCCCACCTCAACCACTTTTTTAACGATGAAGAGCAATACTAAGTTCCAGAGACATTCCAGATCTAATGCTGAGATTAAATAGTACTCGTTTACTGTTCCTGTGTAACTCCATCTTGCCTCCCATTACTAGCTCAGGAGCAGGAAACCTGGATTCAGGCTGAGTCCAAGCAGTGACAGCTCAACTGATATGAACGCTTTTGCATAGGATGAGTACCCTTGTTGCCCTCTGTTACACCCCAAAAAATTACTTGCAAAAAATATTGCTTATATGTCTGCAAAATTGGATGATTTACTCTTTGTCTGTACTTTATAAGAAGTGTAGCTGACCAGCTTGTGATTTGAGTTTCCAAGGTAATGTGTACTCTCCAGTTTCTACTGGAGTTGCTTGCCAGCTTCTGTGACTCAGTTTCCTAGTATGTCGTATAGATGTGAAACTCTTCAAACTTTTAGAGTTATTGTTTATCTTAATACATTAGTATTTTGAAATTGTATCGAGATAGACAGTAAAGTGATGTTTTGACAATGCTAACTGTGTTTTCTTTGATAGTATGAATTGATTGTATTGTCTTTGACCGAATAAGCATACGTAAAAGAGAAAAGCGAAGGACTTCTGCTTTAATAGACGTGTTTACATGGTAACATTACTTATATTGCTCTGCAGTCATGGAGATAGAAGTGCTGGCTTTAAAGGGAGAAGCAGAAAAGATGCCATTTTCACTGCTGATATTGTAGCTGAGCTTTTTGAGGAGGTGGATTTATGTCCATATTAAATAGCAAAACATGAGTCACTGCCTCACTGCTGCTTGTACCAAAAATCTTATGTTATAAACAGTTAATCTCCTTTATATAATTTCACTAAAGAGATCTCGACTAGGGTACCTATCATTCTGTCCTTTTGGGGAGCTAGAAGTTACTTAGGATATAGCCTTTAGGTCAAGGTTTATTTTTATTCTTGTCTTTTACAACTGGGTTAAGTACAAACTGCTAAATCAATGAAGAAAAGAATGATTACTTCATAAAACTAAGCTATTTAGTACATGGTTTAATATATTGTCTCTAATTTCTTTCCTCGTATAAGACCAACTGAAGATATATTTTAAAGCTTACTGTAACTTCTTAAAATCTTTCTTGCTTGCTATATTATACATGAAAACACTTGTACCAGGAGTTCGTGATAAATGATTAGGTGCATACCGGTATGGAAAATCAACTTTCAAGGGTAGATAAATATTCCTGCACTTTGATCACTACTTGAAACTGATGCATCAAAGAGTAGTTAAGTCAAGAAAATGAACATCAGCATCTCTGAGACTTATGTATTTATTTATTCCTAATTCTTAGGACTTTATTGACATTTTCAGTGACTCATCTAACTTGCTGATTTAATGAAGTGGGGGATTGTTCTCATCAGGACACAAGTTGCATGCTTTTGGTAAAGTAGAGAACTACTAGACATATTTTTATTCTGTTGCTTCCACTGTTTGAGTCTTAAGTCTAGAAAGCTTCTAGAAAGATTTTTCCTTTTTCCCCTCGCAAATGCTGTTTCTCCAGTTACAACCATATAAGTTTCATTTTGCCTTTGCTCTTATGCAAACTTCTCTGTGACTGCGAGTTTCTCTTTAACTGACGGTCTTCAAAAGGCTGTACACTGCCTGAGATGTTTTGCGACACATGTAAAAACACCTTTATCCCTCTGATATCCATGGAGAACTTCAGAGTTCTGGATACACCGAAATACCATTGGAATTCTAAGCACCAGGTGCTCTCTTTTAAGGTAATCCTACTTATATATACATATATTTCCAAGGATGCTGTGTCTCTTGTATTGATGAAAATAACGCATTGCTTTAACACTCCCCAGTGCATTTAGACTAAAAATTCACTAACCTGCTCCTTTTGGTAGGTAGTAATTGTCCAATTCATTTTTAATTATCTGGCAGGTGCTTCTTTGCTTGTAAAAAACAAACAAACAAACCCCACAAACACACACACAACAAAAGGGGGGAAAAAATCCAGTCTGGAACTGGTGTTATATCAATGGGTACCTTACAGTAATTTTTCTGTTTCCTTTATGTTAATAGAAGAATGTTGATACCAACAATAAATGGATAAGCCAGATATTCAGGTAGTTTAAATTGATGTGCTGTGAAGGATCAATGCAATTGAGCGTATTTAAGATGCTTTCAAAAGAAAGAGATACTCTTCTAAAGATGATTCTGAACTAATTTTAGTAAACGTGGGTGGAATTACTGGTAAATGCTTTATTTATTCTTTCCATTGCAGAATGTCAAACTCCTTTTGGGATAATTGTACTGTTAGAAATAATTTAAAATATGAGTATGTGAGGAAAAAAATAGTTTAACAAAAGACTGTTTAAGATCATAATAGTGATTCTGAAGGTAGAGAACATTATTAAGACTAAGGCCTGGGATTATAATTACCTAACCCGCATTGGTTAGCTGGGAAGATCCAGGCATTGTGTTTGTAACTATTTTAGCAGGAGTCTAAACACAGATTGTGTGTGTGTGTGTGTGTGTGTGTGTGTGTGTGTGTATATATATATGTATATTTTTATTTTTATTTACAGTTTGAAATTTTTGTCAGCTGGAAATTTGAAAGATTTGGTTTTTTTATGTTCATTTTATAATCTTGTTTGATTATGTCTACTCCAAATCCTGTGCTGTCAATTGAAGGAATCTCATACATTTCTCTGATAAATGAGTCTGACTTCTGTTAATCTTAATTAACATCTGAATTTCGTCCATTTTCCAAATGTGAAAGTAAAGCACCTTTTCTTTTTTCTTGTTCTTGTTTTGTTTTTGTTTGGCAGAATATGAATCAATAACAGATTGAAATGGGAGTCATTTTTGGTTATTTGCATGTTTCTGTAGGAAAGCTGCCCTTGATCTTTCCTTACCCATCATACGGGTAAGGAAACAAAGCTATAGTCAGTAGTTATGTCAGTTTGACACAATATTGTTGATGCAACTGCGTCAATCTGAAGTAGATGTCTAATACTATTTGGAAATATTTGAATAATGAACAGATATGGCATAAGCATTTCCAAGCAGTTTAGAAGCTAATTTTTATGAGGGGCAAGTTCATGACTTTTTTTTTTTTTTTCCTCCTTATGAACTTTCTCTTTTGTGTGACCAGGACTTTTGAGCTTAACAACAAAAATTTCTTGGAATCTTACTGTAGGGATTTGAAGTCATTTTGAGGTCATGGTCAAATATCCTTACTTGGGAAAAGAAACTGTCTCAACGGCTAACGCTTCCAAAGCGCTTCTAAAAGTTCAGCTCTATTTTTCACAATTTTACTTGCATAATTTTCAAATTAAAACAGGAGCTCACTTTGAGCTTCTCAGAGGCCAAATGCTGTGTGAACGTAGTTGCAAACCCTTGAGTGTAATGTGTCCTTAGCAATATTTATCTTTTTATTGTAAATTTTTATTTTATCTGTCCCTTCTGGCTTTTCTTTTAATTCACTCACTTATGCATCCTTTCCTTCTGTACTTAATATTCATTATAATGCCTTTTCTAGACATGTCTCTGATGTGTCTGTTCTTATTTTTCCACTTTATTTGGTCCCCTCTTCAGTGTGATTTTGAAAATGGATGAATAACTGGTGTTCCAAGGATGTTTATGTGATTTGTCTATGTTAAAGTGGTTGAAGCAGCAACAGAGAGCTTGTCATTCTGGATCTGGAAAAAAATGTCAATTCTATAAAGTCTGTTTTTTCATTTTTGAAAGATAACTTAAAACTTTAGTTTTTTAAGTCTTAGAGGTATGTGGTAATTTCAGGCTTTTGCCATGGTCCTTATTTTAAAACAAACTCTTGCTTATATATATAAGTCTTTTTTCTTTCTTTTTTTTTTTTTTTTCCTTAATGAAGCAATACAGAAATAGATGTGTGTGTGTGTGTGTGTATGTATTTAATTTTATTTATTTATTTATTTTCCCCCAGCCTCTGATGTATTTCTCCTACAGTTATGCAGAGAAACTTCTAGTGATAGGCTGTTGGAATTAGTGTAGCATTCCCAGGTACTAAGTTAGTGATTGAAGAAACTCATAACAAGGAATTATGAGGAGTTATGTGAAGAAAGGCGATACTTTCTGTTAGATGAGTTTTTAGGCTTAAAAACTGCTCTTTTAAAGGAGAGATTGAAATGTACTGATACTGTTTTCTGGCTCAAAAACCATAAAAAACTTTGCAGAAGATTCTCATCAACTTCCACAAATGCTGCATTAGGGCTATTAAGAAAATTGTGAATTGTGGAATTGAGGCAACATGGAATATACCATAGTAAGAAGAGATGAGAGTATGTGATAAAAAGCCTTACAGATAAGTAATGATGTGGTGTCTTTAGGGTCCGTCAGATATAATACCCCATATTTATAAAACCCATGAATGGAAAAAGGCTCCTGTTAGATGCTAGTACATCTCATGCAGTTTAAGGCATTTGTTTCTTTCATGAATAACAAACAGTTATCACTGTGGACGAAATATATTGATGCAACAGATAAGGCTGGAAAATGAAAAGAGATTCCATGTCTAAATTAAACTATGAAATAAATTTGGATGAGTAGAAATAATTTACTTTCCTAGCACTTGTCTAGTATCTGTGGGTTTTTTCTTCTACTTTATATGTAGAAAAACAATAGGTCTGCTATTTTTTTGGAGAAAAAATATACTTCTTGTAAAGTATAATGCATAAAATATAATGCATTCTGTGGAATGTCAACTCTTGTTGAAAGTGAAAATTGTAAATTCTAAGGCTGTGAATGACTGGACAGAGAGGAAGAGTAATATCAGATGCTAGCTCATTTGTGTTGCATCATCTGGGAGCTGGAAAATTGGATCATTATCTTGATCTTGGAGTGAAAAGATTGGTCTGTCTTAATGCTTTTCGATTTTTGTCTAAATGTAATAAAATGAACACGTTAACCAGAGACTATAAGAAATGCAGTATACATTATAAATTATCTAAGGCAAAGGAAGCATTTACCTTTTAGGAGATTAGTAATGTTAATACTAGATTAGTGTCTGGGAACTTTGTATTCTTTAAATTTGAGGGGTTTTTTTATTCTTTAAATTTTTCTTAAAATGCAAGAAAGAGAGAAATAGTGTTTCCTCATAGTAATTAGAGTCTGAACCCATAGTAACTCATGATCTTAGAAAGAATATTGTGTGACTGTAGAACATTTGTTTTGGCACAGGATCAAAAATAATCACCTATTTGTGTGAATTAGAATTATTCTTTCTTTGACAGTTCTTCAGCAAGCAAAGAGAAATAAAAAAACTTCAGTAGACCAAATTGATCCTGGTAAACAAGGTTGCTATGAATACGTAACTACTGAGCTAAATATTGTTTTTCCATTCTTGATGCAATTGCACTAGGAGTTTCATATGTAATAGTGTGTTCACAGAATGTACGACGATGAGAGTAATTTTTGTTTAGTATAAAGACGCTGTAGATTTAACTCAGATGTGCTATAAAATGGCCAATGTCACATAAATTTGAAGATTAGGAGGAGAAAGTGGTTTTGAAAAAATACAATTTTAGTAGAAAAGCGTTGCAATGTTAAATATAATAAGGCAGTCATAGTGTGATATTATCAAGACTTCCGATAACTTAAAATGGAAACTAATTGAGTGTTTCAGTTTCCAATTTATTCTGGCTTGCTTGCTGCTTAATTTTAGAAGCTTAAAAATACAAGTGCAGATTCTTTTCTTTATTTGATCGGTTTAGACAGGTAATGGAGGTGGATGGGAAGGCCTGGAAGTAGAGTCTGCTAGGATAACCTGCTGCACAGTCTTGTCCTCAATTTAGAGTTTTCCAAAGAAGGAGACTCTACAACCTGGACTCTTTTTTGTTTGCTTGTTTGTTTGTTTGTTTGTTTGTTTTTAATACCAGCCCATTAATGAAGTTTGTAGTTAGATCAGTTGTGGTACCACCAGACCAGGGAGCCATCCCTCCCTGGTTGAATATTCCTGGGAATGTTAAGTCATTGGTATGTCCTCTGGGATGAGCTCAGAACATGAGTCCTGAAGTTTCTTATTTAAATTATGATATAATCTACATGGATTTTGCTTCCACAAAGTTTCTAGAGTGAAATAATTTCTAAGTATAGAGCTCTGTTAGAGATATTCTGTAGCTGATACTGTTAATAAAGGAGTAGGTTCTTCATAACATTGAGCTTACTGTGACTCTGGAGGAAATAATTTTTCAGTATTTATTTGGATAGACTTTTGAGTCCAAAAAAAGTCTTAATCTGACTATAATTCACTTTAATACTGGAGATTTTAATATTTAAAGAAAAGAGAATCCATGATGCAACTTCTTTGGTAGAAATAGGAGAAAAATCTTCCGCAGTTGGAAAATTACAGGGTGTGTAGGTGTTGAAAGGCCTCCCGATTCAAATTCTTATTTGGCAGCAAGCCAGATACTAAGCCTTTCTATTTTAAAGGGGAACACTCTGCTTTTCATTACATTGCTTACTCATAAAATTGCATTTTTTAGCAGTTCTAGTTTCTTCCATCTTCATACAAAATGAATAAAATATTTAGTAAAATACTTCCTCCAGCTTGCTTTGAGTTTTTGTGTTACTACTGGATAGTACAAAAGTACACACCTTATCCTTGGTGAGGCTGCAAGTTGAATTTTATGAAGTTCTGTGTCTCATCAGCCCTGTGACCCTCATCCACTTTTGTGGATCTAGGTTTCTTCTGTTATTGCAATTAGTATGTGATTCTCAAAGATGTGTGCCATAAACCTGAAAAGCTTTAATAGTCATTGTTATAAATTAGATAATAAAGTGATTTTGAATAATGCAGAAGTATTGTAAGCTGTAAATTGGTCGATTTTTTTATCTTAATTTAAATCCTTTTTTACTGAGTGGCATGATAGTGTCCCCTCACTGAGTTTAGATGTTGTTGAGAGACCATGTTTCTAAAATTAGGTTGTATCAATACTAAAATCAATCTGAAAAGGTGTAGTCTAGTCGCTTCTCTCTGATTTTGAAAGGCTTCGAAAAGGGCTTTAGCATAGGTCTGGCCATCAAAACTTGTCACCATTCTTGTGTTTACAAACGGCACTTAAAATAGACTGCTGTAGATGGTAGCCAGCCAGAAAAATTGGTTCCTGATACGTTTTAAGAAAATTGCAGTAACCTGAACTGATTTTATTACAGAAGTTTAAAAAACCAGAAACTTACTGAAGCATTTTTTCAGTTGTAATACACACTCTATTTAAAAAAAAATAAAAAATAAAAATAAAAGCAGTATTGGATCAGTAATTTTCTGTGTTCCAGAAGTAAGGCAAATAGCAGAAGATAACCCCATCCAAAAAAAAAAGAAAAAAAATTGTATCATTTTTATACTCTCTTTGCAAAATTTTTCCCCTTGGCCTTGAAATTGTGTATCTTCAATTCATTGTGTCTATTAGTCTCTCGTCTTACTCTCTCGTGAATTTCCATGTAAATTTTAAGTATTTGGTATAATTTTCTGAAAGTTCAGAAAATGAGAAAATATCTGAGATGTAAAAAGTGATGATATTTAAATTAGCGTTGTCTTTCTAATGACAGAAAAAAATGAAGAAAATTGAAAGTGAGCAAAGAGACACTAAAGTCACAATGCTTCGCCTAAATTCCCCAATAATGAAGATCACAGGGTAAACAGTTGTCATACACAGAAATGAAATTCAAAACTGCTATGTGTGGCTCTCTCAACCCTTCTTCAGACCATTCTGGCTCTGACAACCAGAAGAAAACTAAAGTAATTTATGAAAATTTGTAATAGCTACATTTAACAGGAAATAATTCTTTTGGGCTGCTACTCTTATAACCACAGTTCTCAACTTCACCTAGCAACACATATAGTTAATTTTATATCTAGTGATAACTCTCATCCCCTGCTATAATTTTTATTTGCTTTTAGCTATTATAAATATTTAGAAACAGTAAGTGCAAGGTCTCTGCTCTGGACGATTCCCAAATTTTGCTTAGAGGTTCAGAATATTGCAGCCTTTATCACAGCACTGTGTGACAACCTCCGTACAGTGTTCACGGCTTGCTACTCCCTTATCACTTGTAGAATTAATCATAACTCTTCTTCTATTTGGGTTTTTAATCTTTGTAATATTTAAGAATTACATGTCCTGCAAATAGGACAAAAACAGTGATTCATGGAATTCATGATAGATGACACTCATTTAGAATTTTGTTAGTGCAATTAATAAGATGGTAGTATACACTTGTTGGTTGCTGTTGAAATATGGACAGTAGACATATTTGATTTTTGTCCCAGATTACTTATTTTAGTTAGGTCTGTAATTGTCCAAGTGTTTTTGAGGACAATGTAGGTTGTTATGTGGAAAACCAGTGGGACTGCTGCTAGTGCTCAAGGTAAGCATAACTTGGCTAAGGTTTGTAATATATTTCTGAAACTTGTTTACAGTGTAGGTATCCACAGGTGAACTGGTCTTTGTGTCTGCCTTTATGTAGGCAGTGTATGGAGGATAAATGAAGATACAGGTATTTGTAGAGCCCAGTCCCTCTGATCTGTTTTTGCTGAAATAAATTGTTTCCTGCCAAGACCTGTTTCTCTCCCTTGATTATAAAAGAAAATAATCTTAGAGGTAGACATGTGCAACCTGCAGTTAGGTCAGGTGAATGCACTTGTACATGCTCAGCTGTAGACAGACTTTGCAAGTATTGGCACCTTCATGTTAGATGTGTAAGCAAAGGAGATGTAAATATTGCTCTTGCATTTATCCTTTCTGGAAGAGGAAGGTGTTGGTGCAGAACTTCTTAAGTGTCTTGCCCCAAACCCTTGCACAGAATGATGTTTACTACAGCAACGTGGAGAACTTTGCAAATAATAACAAAAAAACTCTTTGCAGTAGAACACTATAGTATTTCTGTTAGGGTGTTCTAGTCTCCAGTGGTTTTAATCCGAGTTTTTTACTTTTGCTTCTCACTTATTATGCAAACTTGTCCTCATTTTTAAAAGTGCATTCAAATGGATTTTACAAAATAGAGCTAAATTGGACTGCTTGTCTGTACCTGTAAATAACTATAATTTCATTTAATCTCTGTAAGACATAGATGTTAAGGATGATTTAGAGCATTAGTGGAATGTGCAATAATATATTCAGCTCTAAATGCTGCAGGAAGGCTTTGCATTTTAACTGTGAATATCCTAATCTATTGCAATGACAAAACAGAACTGGATGTAGAAATTCACTGTCTTGTGACTGTTACATATACCTAGTTCCTTTTTCGATATATTTTGTGAAGAATACTCAGAATGGCCATGGGATAGGGCATTCTACATGGAAGCATTTAAAAGCATTTTTAGTATGAGTTTCTTTTTTAAAAGTGTGTAATCATATTGTACATTGTAATTATAATGTCATACTAAGAAAAATGCTTGCATGTGTTCATTATGTACAGTGCAGTTTAGTATGCTTAAGAAGAAGAAGCATTTTAGCTGTTTGTGTAACTGAATATCCTTACCAAAGCAGGTTTTATTCATTTAAATGGGAAAATAGTGCATTTTATATTTAGTTTAATTGTTAACTTTGGCATCCAGAAAAAAAAAAAAAAAAAGATTTCTCTTTCTGATTCTATTTGAGACATTCATCCACCTTCACTGGTGCCTACCCTTTTCTTCTCCCTGTCCCCTCCTTTTTTTGTCTCTTTATCATCAGAATATCATCAACAGAGGCAGAATGAGAAGAAACATACAAGATACTTAATCTGCTGTAGTTTTGGGGTACTTTAATGTTACTTTAATTGTGTTTAACAATATGCACATACATTTGATTATCTTCCCCCCTCCCCCCCAAAAAAAAAAAAATTGTATGTTTCTGCAGTAATGTATATAGAGTTTTTTTTTTCTTCTTCTCTTTTTTTTTAATTTATTTTTTTTTAATGCATCTTTCCATTTGTTCCCTTTCTGGGCTTTATCATCTTCACTCTTATGGGAAAACTTCTACAAAATCACTGCCTTGATGATCCAGGTTGGGGGGAAGTCTTTCAAATGTCTTGCTTTGCCCCTCCTCTGCAATCTGCATTGAGAATTAGAACATTTCATTTTACAACTAATATGGAACAGGTTTTATGGTTGACATACTTTTAATGTTGTTTTCTGTTACATAGTATCTTAGCTTTTAAGAAAAGAGTTAATGCCTCTTTTGACTTATTATCAATAACTGTTTTTTTTTTAATGAAACCTGTGAACTTTAGGACATCTTAGGATCAATGTTTAAAATGTATGTATTTTTGTAAGCTCTGGACAGGATATCCAAGGAACAAGTGTGGTGGCAAATCTTCCTGTCCTGATGCGACAGAATCCTGCAGAAACACTTCGTCGGGTTTTGCCAAAAATCAGGGTAAGTTTTAGTTCAATGTTACTGTTTTGTTCAGTAGCATATGAGGCTACTGCAGGTGTTAATATTTTTGAATATGTTAGCCTGACTCTCCCATGGTGGGTTACTTAGCAAATACTTTCCTGTGAAATATGTAAAGGCAAGCTCTACTGCATACTTTTCTGCAGAAGAATCTTTAGTCTGTAATATTGGACATCAGCTTTCAACTTTTCAAAACTTTTCAACTTTTACTAACTGAAAATGACTCTAGGCAGAAATAAAGTGGTAGTTGTGGCCTCTCTCTCACTCACTCACTCTCTCACTTAAGTCTAATATGTGAGTACAGACTTTGGTTCATGTCTTGACTTTTTATATACGAATGGAGAAAAATTAGAAAGCAAGATCATTAGCCTGCTCAGGGCCTGGAAAAAGATCTGTACAAAGCTCAATATGTTTCGATCAAGAGGTACTTAATTACTCTGTAAAAGGATCTTCTTTACTGATAAGAAAGAGTATTTAACTGAAAAGGTGTAGGAAGAAAGAAGAGTTAGGAACTGAAGACAAATTAAAAATTAGAAATGAAGCAGACCTTTCTTCTATAATTATGATAGTGATTAGCCTTTGAGCAAGTAGCCAAGCAAAGAAATACATTTCCTATCTTGCGGTTTCTTTTAAGTCCATATCAAATGCCTTTCTAGATAATAAATTAAATGAGATTTAAGTTGATGAGCTCAAAGCAGAAATAAAATAGCAAAATATAATATCTTTTGATAGGAGGAGGTCAGTCTAAATCAAAGTGTTCCTTTTGGCTTTAAACTTCATTAATTAAAACTCTCTGCTGTGAATGACTTTTTTTTTTCCTGCAGATGCTGTTATAAAGCAGATCCTTCTATGCTCCTCTGTTATTTCATACTTATTTTCAGCAGAAGAATTGTTCTATTGTGCTCAAGTTTGCTGTAGTTTTAAAGAGTTAAATGTCTTTGTTTAAAGGCATTCAGTGCCTTTAATTGCAAAATATTATTTGACATCATTAGCCACTTGACCTATTATTTCTTTTCTTATTTTTATTGGAGAAATAGTCCTAACTATTAAGCGGAAATTTTGCATAGCCTATAGAGACGTAAATCAACTCATTTGCAATTAGGATTTTGCAAATGTCTTACATTACAGGGAGCTAAGCTGATCATTAACTTACTGCGTTGTTTTCATGTCTGTAAACTGGAAAAGATCACTTGAAGTCAAATTTGTACATAAAAAGTAAGTTTAAAAAGAAAAAGACTTGTAGAATGATATTTATCTGACAGTGTTGTTAATGCATAACAGGGTAAGAAAACCCGGCTACTTTTTTAGTATCCTTGGGGAAACCCAAAAGCATAAATAAATACTATTTATATTACATCTTGGGATAAAACAAGCTCAATAAACAAAAGTGTAAGGAATGTTCTGTCTGTCTGGATTAAAAATTATTTCACTTGTGATAAAATGATAAAACCTGGTTACTTTTATAGATAAGTGTAGAAATGGATAAATGCAAATTTATCATCTTTCTTTAAAACCGATTAAAATGATGTGAAAGACCCTCTATATATTTAGCTGTAGGTGTTTTAGGGTTGAGATGAGCAAAATCAAATATGCCATGCATAAGTAAACGTGTCACATCTAAGCAGTGATTAAACTGAGTGTCAATATTTCGGACAAGTTTAAAAAAAAGAACACATTGCATATAATTTTGAAGCTAATAGAGGAATTAAAGAAGCAAGTCTTTTTATAAATTCTACAGATGAAATGAAGGGGAATCTGGTATGGGTTCTTTTGCAGAGATCAGCACTCTACATTTCTGCATGCACCTGCTTGTGAACCTTGTAAGTCATTGAAATAATTGAAATGCAGGTTTAGGGAAAGCTTAGACATGCTTTTTCGAGAGGTTTTGATTGAAGAAAACTGTGGCTGTTGTTTACTAAAGTTTATACCTTACTCATTACTGTCTGATTTCTTCTAAAATCACTTTCACAATTACTTGCTTTCTTCATATATCACTGTACCCTGGATCTGTGGTGATTCCATGTACAGAAAAACACCGTGATTAATATATAAGTAAATTTATGTTACGTGAGCTTAGGTTGCTCAGCTTGAGGTCAGTGAAGCTGAAAGGAGAATGGAGGTCCGCACAATTTCATACATGGAACTGTACAGTTCTCAGTGTCAATGCAGGCAGCTTGGAAATTGTCATGTCAGCATCCACTGAGGTCCATGAGGAAGCACATCCAGCGAATGTCTTCCCATGTGTTTTTTTCAGAGCTCTCTGGATCTGTGGAGGAGAGTATTTGGAAACTTTATTTGATAATTAGCAAGCCTGTTTGCATTATATCTAGACTGAAGAGGTACATAAAACTGAGTTCAGCTCCATTATATTTTAACCTGCAATGTTGTCTCAGCAACTGCAGTGTAGATGGCTCTTCTGATTTTGGATTATGTTTTGGATTTTTTTATAACTGTATATCAATTTTCACAGGTCTTCTAATCCCATAAACGTTCATATTACAAATTCAGGAAGTGAATTATTTTTAAGGCCTTATTCTTTGCTGCGGCATTTGTAGTAACAGCAGAAGAACAAGGGCAGAGATAGTCCATGCAGATAACAAGAATGCAGTTACCATGACTATTGAAGGCATTCTATTAATTCTGTTACGTTTTTTGAGTTGGATAGCTGCTCAATATCTGCTCAATATCTGTTTTTGAGGTGGGGATGAATGCTGTTATAAATACTCAGGTATGAACATTTACTGAAAGCTCTTGAGAGATAAGTAATGATAAACGGAAAATCTATTCATTTGCACATACAAACTGTTTGGCATTTATCTAATGAAAATTTTTTTATTATTGTTTTGCTATGATAAAGTAAATAAAGTGCACTAATTCATTTCCTACCTGTTCTCTGCATAATCTTTTGTGCATATTATATATATAAGGAATTTTCTTAATATTTGATTTACCTGGTTTTTTAATTAAAAATCAGATTAATCCTTAAAATGTGATTTGAGAAAAGAATATTCATCTGAAGTATCAAGAAAAGAAACTAAAAAGTGACCTACGTAACATATCAAATACAAAATGTAAACTCTAAGCACTTTGAAATCACTTCTGAAATGAGTTGTAGACTAATGCATGTAATTATCTTGTGGAGGAGGAAGTGTTTAGACAAACAACTGAAACGTTCATGTAACTGATACATATGTACATACTCATAATGACTACTCTGTCATAGATTACATACTGCAAGTGCTTTTTATTTCATCCCCAAAATTATTCAGATTTAGTATCCATGTTATGACTGTTTAACTTTTGAACTGGTACTTTTAAAGATTAATTGTGTTGTTATATGTTAAAATTCCATACTAGTAAATGCTGAGTTATCTGTCTAAATACCCTAATACATTTCACCTTATTTTGAAGGGAATCTATATACATTTTTATTTGTGTTCAGTGCCACTTGGTAAGAGCTGAAATTAAATGTTTACTGTAATTTTAGCATTGTTTTCCAGATGAAGGAAATGCTTCTCTCTAATTCATATGCTCAAACAGAGGAAGGAATTGTTGATTGGCTTGTTTTTACATCTTGTTTTGTAAAGTAGAAAAATCCATACATAAGCATAGAGGAAGCTGAAAGTTGAAAAGATATATTATCTCACTCTTCTTAACAGGTTCCTGTTATAGTAAGAGAGATTTGAATATTTCCAAGTAATCATTATTAGGAGAAAATGATTTTAAGGCTAATTTTGTAATCTACACATATTTGCATACTGGTTCTTAAAAATGAATGTAGAAAATTGAGTGTTCTTTCAATAACTTTCAAGTTCATCCTTTTAAACTGATATAATTTGTAATTATACAGGAAGTGCTGCATGTTGCAGGAGTGGAAATGCAGTTAACAGCTGCTGTTTCATTTTTGACTATTCTGCAAGAGGAATCAGTGTCCATTCATACATACTCCCACTCCTTTCTACACATCATTCTACAGAATCTGGAACACAGGGATGCAGGTCAGGGCTTTACAACTATGATGATGACTGATTAATTCTATATATTTTGTTTCCTTAGCAACTGTATAATATTGTGTAAAGCAGTGCGTGCAGTTCTTCTACACTTGCATGAAATAAAACATTTTGGCATGCTGACAACTTATGGGTATTTAAATACATTGTCTTCATTGTGATTGAAGCAAAGAAAAATACTTGCTTTAATTGGAGGTCTAAATCCTGTAGAGTTTTTACTGAGTCTGAAGTCCTGAATTCCTAAATTTTTTGGCTAAGAAGATAAAGGGAGAATGATTGACATTTCTTCTATGATGATTTTTTTTTCGTAACTTTTTTTGACACTATCTTAAAGTTACGCAATAAAAAATGGCCTGCTGTTGCAAAAGTAGAAAGTTTAGGTAGAATAGAAAGGAATATGCATATTCTAAATGAAGAAATTTTTCTTTTTTTAAGACAGAATAATTATTTGCCTCTGCCTACACCAGAATTTAAAAGGACAAGAAAACGGGGGCAGAATTTTCTTCTAATATATGCAGCTAACTAGTGAGTGTACGAAGTCTTGAATGTTAATTTAAGGCCTTTTATATATCTAGCTCCTTAAAGAGGTAAATGCAAGAAGTGAGAACTAATTTTATAAAATCAATGGGCATTTGATTATACTTTCTGTGTATGTACAATGTAACATATACCTGGTTCTTACTGGCAGGTGTCAGCAATGCATGGCTAGAAACTCTCCTTGCTGTAATAGAAGCTTTACCCAAAGAGACTATTAGACATGAGGTAATAATATTCTTCCTACTTATGCTAACAGAAAATTAATGTTGCTCTGTTTTTTCAAAAGTTTGGAGTTCCGTAAAAGTCTCGTTCACTTCAATGAGATTTGTGGCCATTCTACATCTGTGAAAACTGGTGACATTTATGGAACAGACTTTGAGAGGAATGTGCTTATACCCAACAGGAAGGTTACCTTGAAAACTATCAGTGTTCTTCACCAAATAAATACCATATATATTTTAACACTTGGGTTACGCATAGTGTTTTTAGAAATGTTTTCCTGTATCCTGTTTCAGATTATGAGGCAGTATATCACTCTGTCTCTTGATGAGGAAAAGACATCTTGTTTGTTACTGGACAAAATTCTGCTAAATGGAACTGACTGCCAGAGATATTTCTCATTGTGTGATCTAATGTCTTGCAAACACTGTAGTCTTTCACTCGGTAGCCTGAGGAAAAGGAATGAATTCTGTCACTAAGTCATAAGTACCTCCTCTTTACTCTGCTAAGTTTTGTGCTGAGAATTCATATTTGATTGTTAACTTTTCAAATAGGGTTATCTTACTCTGTTTATGGCTTAGAACAATATAGACCTGTAAATAAATTTTCATTTTTGTAGTGTAAATATACATATGAAAACTAGCTAGTAAGTGAAATCCAGTACTATTTTTATAACAAAAATATTTTAAAAGGTGAAAAGTTAGATGGGTAGGAGAAAAAAAAAAAAAAGAAAATCTCATCAGCTCCAAATCTGTTGATAATACAATTGTAGTGAGCTTCACAGAACTGAGGAGTTGTGATGAGCTGCAGGAGATATTTGTAGTGTTTCCCCTGACTCAGCATTCGAACTTCCATCATAATTTCTCTGCAAAAAATAGTATCCCTGAATGTTGTATTTTACAAATCCTTTCTTAGTTTATTTCTGATACTCTAGAGATGATCCATGAAATGGCAGCACAGCTCCCATATAAGCTGCAGGGTTTCTGCGTCCATATGGAAATGAAACCTCTTCCCTACAGATTCCCCAAAGTATATGTAACTAATAGATATCATTGCCTGCAAGCTCCATACCAAATTTGGTGTTTCTTAGGAAAATTCATCAGAAAGAACCTCAGAGGGGTTCTCTTTTCCTCTTTATCTGTTTTTTGTTTTTCTATGCGAGGACAGATTTAATTTCTTTTTTTTGTGAAAATTCCCAGCTAGTAGCTGTAAATATTCATATATAACTTAGCCTCAAAATAAAGGCACAAGTAGACAGATGTAAAACTATGGCTGTGATGTGAATCATAAACTGAAATTTGGGCCAAGATGTGGATGTAATATACTATAATTAGTACTGAATGTCAAATGCAGATTTCCAGTAGGCTGTTAATGTACATATGAGTTGTTGTTGTTCACAGTAATTAATTCCATAAAAGTGGTAGATGACATTTGGGACATACATTTTACCTTTTTTTTTTTTTTTTTTAAAGAATATACTATTTACTGTTCAAATTTTTCTTCTTTTTTCCTTCATATAGATCCTGAATCCACTTGTTTCCAAGGCACAGCTTTCTCAAACGCTTCAGTCCCGCTTAGTCAGTTGTAAAATCATGGGAAAATTAGCTAACAAATTTGAAACTCATATGTGAGTACACTGTACATATATTTTCATTCCAAAATGTGTATCAACTGTTCTTAGTTAGAGGACAAAAATTATTACAAGAAAACTACTTGATTTATTGCAATACTTAAATACTTTCCTTTTACAGGCATCCTTTTACAGGTATCTACAGGTTACTGTTTATCTGGGTAGTAATTAATGATAAAAAACATTCAGTATGTAACTAGTATATTCATACTTGCTGATGTTCATATCTGACTTCAATTTATATGTTCTTCTACACGTTCAGTATAATTTTTACCGCAGTGTTTCGTAGCATTTTTCTTACTAGGATATAATGTCTCTACAACCTATGTAAACCAAACTCAACTTCATCACCTTAAGATTTCTTATCATAAAGAGAAAACCCTAAGAACCCACCTTCTTCAGTTTTTATTTTTTAACCCTAATTACACAACAACTTGTAATTATCATGTAATTAACATGGAGGCACGTTAGGAGCCCCTGCAGGAAGTTCCCTCTAATGATTTTCATTCACCTCAAAATGCAAGAATTCAGTATAATAAAAAAAAATGAGCAACAGAATCATTTGAGAGAAAACATTTTGAAACAAATGCCTTTCCCTTCAATAAGAAAGAACTAAAGGCAAACAAAGAGTAGGTATCTATACCTTTCCTATGTACATACTTGACAAGATATGTAGAAGTAATGATCATGGTAAAATACTTTCTGAGAAGGTTACCAAAGCCTTTAAATCATTATTTTTAAAATATTAATTTGTAGAAATCTGGATTAAAAAAAAAAAAAAGTTCTTTTTAGAAATACAAAGCTTCTCATTTCAGTGAACTGATAGCATTACTATTTCTGAATAGAAGCTCCCTGTGGGTTAGATGAAGATCACTGAAAAGTTTCTGAGCTATATTGATCCTCTATTAGAATATTTTTAGTGCAGTTGAACAAGGTGAAAAAGAGATTTTGATCTGCAGGTGTAGAGTATGGCACAGGCTGAGTAAGATTCATGATACCCTATCCCTTTCCTTCCCCAGCCTTCCCACCCCACCCTTCCTTTTCCAGGGGTGATTGTGGTATAGGCTCAGGAGAGGTATTTATTCATGGGAGTTAGCAATGTAGAAATATGTCTTCACATTCTTTTCCAGAAAGGCACTATTTTTCCTCATGAAAATTTATACTATAATAAAATTTCTTTTGTGTGACTTCCAGGATATTTGTATTGTCATAGTCATGGCCTTAAGAAAAAGAAAAAATGGCTTTTTCTGCATGCTGTTCTAACAGCTGGCTAAATTCAAGTCTTTTTTGAAAGTAGTTGGTACTTCAGAGTATTTTAAAATGATACACTTGCAAGACTTGGTAAAATTTTTGAAACTTCAGGGTATATATGTGCTATAAGAAGCAAATTGATTTTCATCAGGATAAATAGAGAATGTGCACACGAACTTGAAAATGTTGTTTCATACCCTTTCTCTGAGTTTTAAAGCAACATAAGGTTTTGGACAGAGATGCTTTTTACTCATAACAGAATCTTGGGCAATGAAAGGAAACACAATGCCTGAATCTGCCAAGTTACTCTCTCTGTTTTTACTTAAACAGAATTCAAAATAGTTTTTCTATGTATCTACTGTTGATTTAACATAAATACTAGGGTATACATGAATAAAGTCATTGTAGTGTTGGAGCTTTAAATCTTAAATTTGTTGTGGATTTCATCTCCTCTGAATGTGTTCTGTTGTTTTTATTTTAGTGCAATGCAAAACCCTCATCAAAAGTGATATCTCATTATATTAAATGCCACACAAACAAGATGGCAGAATACAACTTAATCTTCTCCCCCAAGGATCACTGATTTCTACCTCAGGACTGTTTTTTCCCCATAAATTTCAATGCTTTTGTGTCTCATGAGTTTTGTTTGGATTTAGCAACATATATATGTATCTACACACAGACTGACCCGTTCTAATCGTCAAGAATGAGCCAAAGAGTATATGAATTGTAACCTTGCATTCATCTCCCATTTGGGATTGAAAGAATTGGAATATTTTACTACCTTTGTCAGCTGTACTGAAGCTCAGAATTAACTTTATCTGCATATTTTCAATGCCTAAGGGCTATTATAATCATGGGAATATGTGGGTCACCACAGATTTGGACAGATTAATTTCAAAAGGAGGGGGGGGAGAGAGCCTGTTTTCACTTGTGCCTTGCAGAAACTCAGCTACCATGCACAAGGCTGAATATTAGGTCCCGCAGAATTTGCAAATTTTACCTTCAGAAAAAAAAAAGTTCTGCATGAAGTTTTGGAACATGACAAAAGATTGAACCACAGCAGTGTGTAAATGGTGATTTGGAACTTCTCTGATATATATAGGAAAAGATTAATCCATATGTGAATCAGAGGAATTTTCTTATTCATCGTGATTTCTGTCTCAATAAAACAACCTCTTATTAGTATTCCTGCTTTCTGCATTCAAAGCAAAGACAAAATTAATTAGAATTTGCATTGCTATTTTAAGAATACAAAGAATTATGTAAAGAATGTGCTAAAGATGGTTGTTAAATTAATTATCAATATGTTTATCCGATATTTTCATAGCTTTAAAAAGTATTAGATGAAATATGAGCAAATTATGACTGTATATATTTTTGAAAAAAAGTCCTTTTTTTGTTTCTTATCTGAAGCAGAGTATTATTTTATATCATTATCATTTGTATCATTAGAGTCCAAAAAGTAAGTTTTCTGCATCATTAATTGCTGTGTATGGTAAATTATTTTTTAAAATTGCAGTTAGAGATAATACATGGGTTAAACTTGAATATTGCAAAGTGGATTTTATGTATTTTTGTTCTGTATATTAATGAATAATGTTCACATTTTTTAGTATTAAAAGAGAGATTCTTCCATTGGTAAAATCACTGTGCCAGGATGTAGAATATGAAGTTAGAACTTGCATGTGTCGGCAACTGGAACATATAGCTCAAGGAATAGGGTGAGTAACATTTGCATAACTGTTACTGAATGCAAACTCTCTCTAAAATATTTAATGATAATCTAAAAACTCCTTTTAAGATTTCTAACTTAACTCATGTATAATCAATAATAAATTCAGAGCATATAGATGCTTTCCTGTGAATTGCAGTTAGCTTTTTTCCATTCTCAGATTTGTATTTCTATGTGGTAGTAAAATTACTGAACCCCATAAGCAACATATTTTTTTTTCATAAGGAGTTCATGTTGAACTCGAGAAGTTTATTGAAATTTAATTTGTCCATTGATGTCATTTTGGCTTTAGATTAAGACCTATTTAAACATGGATGAGGACTATGGCAAGGTTTAGTAGCTTCAAATAATTACTCTGCTACTTTTTACAGAAGGATTTTAAAAAGTTTTTTATATAATTTTATTATTATTACTTTTTTTTTATTTATTTTTGGTACTGAAAGCAAATTTCAGTTTATTACCTTTTACTCTAACCTTGAAGACTCTCAGTATTATACATAGAGTCATATTAGAAGTTCTGGAACTTGTGTTTTAATGTAATTTGGGTTTGGTCCTTGGGTGAACAGCTATTTTAAAATTTCTGGTCTAGGCTCCTATTCTTGTGCTGGGGAGAAAAGAGTAGTAGATATTATTATAGACTTGAAAAATTGTCAAGTGGTGTTTCCTGCCCTGTGTTGTGCAGGGGGACAGATTAAAAGATCTTAATGGCCCCTCTGGCCTTTAAAGCTGTGAATCTGGGAGTTGCTTAAGGATGAGGCTTAAACTGAAAGCTAAGTTTGTAAGCTACTTTAAAAATGCACTTCAATTTGTTAGCACTGAAGCAGAAAATATCTTTTCCTATGCCACTGCCAATTTTTTGATTGGGATTTTTTTTTTTGTGTGTTGTGGTCTAGATTTTTGAGTTACTTTAAAAAAAAAAAAAAAAGAGAATATCCCTGCAAACAATATGATTTACCTCAACTATAGCAAAATTAGCATTCATAGCAAAAACTGAGGCTTACTGTCATGTAGTTAATATACATTGTTTTTGTAAGATCATGAAGAACAGGAATCGCTTGATTCATAGAAAAAAACTTACCTTTATTGCAATGCAGAATAATATTATACAAGTGCTTTAGGCAGCTGTTCTGTATGGCCTTTTTTTCTGTAGAAGTTCATAGCACGTGAATAATGTGAACAGGAAATGTGTTATTTACCTGAGTAAAATTATTCATTTATTTTCATACTTACTTCCTTTTATACCAAAGGGAAGCAAAGCACAGTAAATATTTTTAACACTTTCCATAACAAATATCTTCATATTTAAAAGAATCTCTGACTGCAGAAGAAAAGGATAGTATTTGCTGATGATATTGCTATTTATAACAATGAAAATTCAATGAATATTTTATTAAACTGAAGAACTGAGGAATTTGAAATTCAGTTCATTTTTACTGTGTATCTGTGTATCTTATATGTATATCTTTATGCAGTGTTAAAAACAATTCTGAGTGATGGGAGATTAAATATAAAGAGATAGTTCTGATTATCTTCAGGGAGTGACCAGATTTTTTTTATTTTATTTTATTTTTTTTTCTGCAAAGGGGTCAGGAGGGACATTTTTAACTCTTGTATACGTTGAAGTCTGTTAAATGCACTTCTCACATGATCAAACTGGAAATGACTGTAACCAAGTTTAGAAAACCTTTCTTGGTTTGATTCTTAACTCATGATTTCTGGATCTGCATCTAGGATGATGTAGTAATCTTCTTTTCCATGACCCTTCTAAGACATGTACATTTCTCTTTCTATCCCCTTCCTTCCTTCATTCCCATTTCTATTTGATGCTTTCATGAGTTTTTTTTGACTGTTTGTTAATATTTTTAATAATGAACTAAGTTGTATATTGTGTCTGTACACTGAAATCTTAAAAAGAGATAGATGTTGTGTAGTGGCAGTTGACAGTATCACTGGCAGCTTACCCAGCTTTAGAACTGTGGTTTAGTAGGTCTAAATGCATAGTTGTCAGTTATTGCATTGTGCTGTATATATAGATATTTTTTTTCCTCCCCAACATTTAATGTTAGCATTTATGTGTCTGCATACATTTCTTTCTTTCTGGTAGTTTCTGCCTTGACTCTCACTTAGTGGTTTAGATACATAAATCTTTAATTTCATAAGAAATGGAAAAATGGCTAATTTCAGTGCATAAACTGTTGCTGTGTTTTAAGCTGGTGATGAGTGAGTAGTAGGAAAATAATGATAAATAACCAGGAATACACTCATTTTTTGGAAATGTTGAAGGCATACTGTGACAACAATCACAAAGCTTTTTTTTCATTATTAAGTGATGTAATCACTAAATGTTTATCATGTATTTTTCTAGCAATTTTATATAAATTATTAATCATCTGTTCAGAAGAAAACTGTTAAGCTACAGCTAGATTTGCTGGTAACATTAATAATTCTGTAAGGTGCAAATCAATTTGGCTGGTGCTTGTTATTTATAAATGTTTGAAAGTATTATTGTTTTCCCTGACTTGCAGAAGGGATAGCTATTACCTTTTGGGTTTAAAGTTTTGGTTGGATATTTTGGCATTTTTATTTCTGTAAATATATGTCATTCTGTATCATTCGTATTTAATCATTTTTACTTTGGACCTTATTCTTTTGTTACATTAAGTACTTTCTGAATATTCAGAGTAATAATCAGAAGAATTTTCTTACACACAATAAAGTAGCTTGACCTCTTGAAATTTTGAGATTTCACTTTTGTCTGATTTATTTTGAGCTAGTTGAAACCTTTTTTGTGATGAATTTTTGCATTTTAAGCTTACACGTTTCTTTGGCTGATGAAAAGTCCTGAGATTATTGGCGTTCATTGTTTTTATTTAATTTTCATTGTCTTACAGCTTTGTCATTTTTTCCCTTATTGGTCCCCAAAAAAATGTTTGAGTAAGTAAGAATTTTTATTGAAACGTTGTTTCATTGTATGTTTTTTTCTTGACTCTTTGCCTTGCTATGCAGGACAGAACTAACAAAAACCGTGGTGCTTCCTGAATTGGTAGAACTGGCAAGAGATGAAGGCAGCAGTGTGCGTCTTGCAGCCTTTGAGACGTTAGTGAATCTGCTTGAAATGTTTGATGCAGGTAAAAGCTTAATTTAGACTTGCAAGCCCAGTTATTAAGACTTTAAGGCATCTTGCAAATGTTGTTCAAATACTTTTTGTTCTGTCTGAATTTTTAGGACATTTCATTTATTTGCTTTACAGTTTTTATCCTTTATATTTGTGTATTTCATATCTTAAAATGCATCATACAAAATGATTTCAAAAGGAATATGAACTGGCTGTCCATAAAACTGCTTATTTCTTATTCCAGGTTTCTAATATACTGGGGGTAAATTGAATAAAATTACTTTATAACTGATCAGAATATTGAGTTGTTATCCTTTACTTGATATACCAAGATGTATAACACAATAATTTAATGCATCGGATAATCAATTTTTGTGCTCATTATCTGTTAACTTTTTCTTTTTTTTTTTTTTTTTTTTTTTTTTTTTTTTTTTTTTTTTTTATCTCTTAAGTAAAAAATCAGAGTCTTAACTAAAGCTAGTCCTAGCGGCAGCATGCCTTGTGAGCTGAAGAAGCCAGGCCGGAGAAGCGATGCAATATTTATGTGTGTATCAGTTAATCTTGCAGTTTTAGCATTCACTTTATATGTCAGATGCATTAGCAAATTTCTGAACAGAAAATATTTCTTCGTGACCTGTAAACTGCAATATACACAACTGATCCATTTTTAAGATGTACTAAACACCAGCAGTTGCTTTTTAAATCCCTTTAAAATTGAGTGTATTTGGCACTGAAAGCTTTCTCCTTTGAAAAGGGAAAATAGTGTATTTTTTAAAGCTTTTCATTATATATAAAACAAAAAGTATAAATGCTTGTATTTCCCCAGCAACATACCTTTTCCCTAATCAATGGATGTATGTCATCCTTTAGATGTAGGGATGAGTGTCTGTGTGCTCATGTGAGGAAGGGGAAATTCCATGCTGTGTCTGGTTCTTTTGGCTTAATGGTGATGGGAAGCCTACATTTATGGCTCTCAGATTCTCATCCCAAGTTCACATTGACATTGGTTGGAGCAAACTTTGAGAACTACTTCCAGTGTAATTCTGACTAGCTGGTGTATTTTCATGCTCCCACCCGCTATCTTGCTGGGATTTTTTTTTTTTTAAGAGCTTTTCCAATTCTGTTATATATTTATTCTCTGATTTTTTTGTACCTCTAGAAATGTCCAAAAGAGCAAAGCTGGTGAGAGATGCACACTGCAGTGTATATGACCAAAAAAAAAAAAAAAAAAAGAAAGAATCTCTGTTGAGCTAGTGATGGTTGATCACTGCTTATTATTTGCCACTTTACACTTTATACTGTCTTTTTCTCCAAATTCCATAGTTATTTATCTTAATTAGTGACTTTATTTTGCACCACATTTCTGACTCCCACTCCTGTTTTACTGACTATGCTATTCCTTCCTAATGCACAAGTGAGGAGCAAATATTTACTTTACAGGAACTTGTTGATGAATTACTAGAATACACATGATTGCATATAAACCATATGGAGAAGTACGTAAAGAAATAAGATTGCTGGGGGAGAATACCATAAGTGGAATTTTTAGCTGTTAGCACTTACATTAGTAAGTATAATAAGTTAGTTTTCA
>VZSV01000014.1:5964049-6036444 GCA_013398735.1 Nothocercus julius
AATGGGGTGAGGTGAAAAAGTCAGTCCTGGATGTTAGCTGGTGATTTTAAAACATGTTTAGGGAGTTACAATTCCATCTTTCTGCGGAATAGCACAACTCTGTAATATGAATGTTGTGAAGGCTAAAGTGTTTTAAAAGCACGAAAAGCCATCAGACAAATTTTGGATAAACCTTTTTACAGCTATTAGACACAAAGTTATCACCTCTGACACAGGAAATCTCCAAATATCCAGTCACAAGTCGGTGGAGATATATAATAGGGAAATATCGCCATATATGTAAATATATTGTAATCTGTTCTTAGCATTCATTATTAGACGATATTGAAGTTTGATCAAATACAGTAATTTTTATTTTCATAAATCTATGAAATGTTTTTTGTTTTATCCATGAAGAATTTGGGGGGTTAATATTGTAAAAGCGCAATGCTTACATTTTTATGGAACTGTTTGCACATACATAACGTGCATTAAAATCCAGGCTGGATTTAGTCAGCTAATGAAAGATCCAGCCAGTACCAGAGATGAAGACAAGATGAGCAAAGGAGCCTGCAGTCAAAACCAGGAAGGTAGGGTAGAAGAAAGCAGACTTGATTCCTTTAGGAACTATTAAACAGTTAAATCAGTCTAGTCTGTCTGATGCAACTTCATCTTTGCAATTGTGTGGAACTACATTCACTACATACATATTCAGGCATGATGTTGTTACGTACCGATAGACCATATTTCAAGGATATTCAGGGTACCCAAAGGAGTTAGTTATGTAGATCATTTTGAAGATCTACAGGTCTCTTATCTTTCTATGAAAAAAAAAAAAAAAAAAAAAGTGCCAAGTCTTTCTTGAATTTCAAATATAGGAACTGCAAATTGGGACTTCAGTGTCCCAGTCTATGGACAAATATTACATATATTCTGTTACAGTACATCTGAAAATAACATTTAACAATTTACAAATAATTCCTGAATAATACCTGCTGATTATATGGTTTATCTTCTTAACTTTTTAGAACTTTTGTTAAATCAAATTGCTAGCATGCAATAAGAAAGAAGTTATATAAATAATGCATCCCAAGTTGAATTTTTACTTTTTTTTTGATAGAATGAAGCTGTGTTATTTGTTGCCAAAAGTTAAATCAACTCTGAAAATTCCCACTGACAAACTTTTACTTCAGCAACTGGAATTGTGTATAAGGAAACTTTTGTGTCAAGAGAAAGACAAAGATGTGCTGACTATTGTGAAAAGAGTAAGCATTTTTCCCTTCCAGCAACACTGTATATTCGACTTATTATTAAAATTTAAGATTATCGAAGTTAAGATTTTGGTTGATATTTATTTATTTATTTGTAATTTTGAACAATGAAGAGAAGATATAGTGCACTTATAGAGTTGGTATTTCCTTATTTACATGTACAGGATTTTGAAGTGTTATAGCAACTCTGTGGTATGGATATTCTGAAAAAGATTTATCTCTAAGAAATGTACATGCTTAGTCTCAAAGATGTCATGAAATAAAGTAGCTGGCTTCTTGATAGGGCAAGTAGGTAAGAGGGGTTGGATGAGCACATGACCAAGAATACGTATTTCTGAAGTCCATGCTCCAGTCAATGATGTGCCCAAACTTTCTTTGAGTGTATTTTAAGTTGCATACAGATGGTCTATGAATCCTTCACTGTGAGTCTTAGTGGGGCTCTTGGAATGTTGTTTGACAGTTATTAGCTTTAAGCATTAGTAAGACAGCAATACAAGCATGGGATTCAAAAGTTTAGAAGAGAAAACAAAGGAAAATATCACTTTTCTAAGCTTTTGTATCTTGACAGAATTTTATCTAAAATTGTGGTATACTGTTGACTAAGGATAAATACTATTTTAATTTTTTATAGACAGTGCTAGAACTGGACAGAATGGAGATCACTGTAGATGGTGTAAGTATTTACTAGCCTTAACACTTACTAAGTACTCTCAATTCCCATTTTCATGTAATGATGTTTGTTTTTATTAATTTTATTTTGAAGTTTCAGAAAAGATTTTATGAAAATGATTTATTGGACCAAGAAAAAGAGAGACAAGAACTTCTCCTTTTGGAAATGGTATATTTTATCAGTACATTCTATCATTTTTTGATTAATAGTTTTAATAACAATATCAGTGGGGAGATAATTTTAAGGTGGGGGAAGTGCACACAATGGAAGGGTTAGGTGAATTCATAAACAATATCTGTTTCATTTCACAATAGGGTTAACTCCTTCAAAATAACATATAATTTCTCTTCTGCTGCAATCTAAATGTGCTGTATTAAATAGAAAGGCAAACTGGAATTTCTTAGAAGTTTTTTCTCATTTGACTCCTTTATAGTTCTAAAAATCCCAAATACTTACGATTTTTGAGGGAGCTTAGCAGTTCTAGAGCTGTGACATAAAGGGTTGAATAGTTAGACTTCTCAGAATTCACATATAGCTTCTATAGGTAAAGAAACTAATGTCTTAAGTTCTTTTGTGCCAAGGAATCTGAAGACTCCGTGTGTGTTACAGGCTTTCCTGTTAAGTAAGAAGAGAATGAGAGAAAAAGGCTACTGACTTCTGCAGCCTGGCAGGCGGGAGTCTTAATGTAGTCTGCATAGAGCAAAAGAAACTGCAAAATAATTAGGATTTGGAAGACAAGTCTGCAGAATGCTAACGTTTCTTTGCTTTTCCAACCAGAAAAGCTATTTATCATCAGTCAGGCCTGCAAGCAAAACCTGCAGCAGACACTTCATCACGTAGCTTGCAGCATCTTTGCACAGACTATCTTACCTTCAAAATGTACAATTTTTCATTCTTCCTCCTCTCTAGGCTAATGTATGAGAAACAAAGAACCTAATGGTCTTTAAAAAAGGCTAGATTATGCTGGCACAATTCCTCTGGTCTGCAGCAGCAGAACTCTTACAGGTTCAAGGCTATCTGAGGAAAAATGTCATTTTTCCTCTGCAGGACTGCTACAGAAACTATGTATGTGGCTCTCTTTGGTATCAGTCGGTATCACAGAACAATTTATTTGGGCCAATTAATTTTTTTAGCTCATGGTGTCTCCTTTCACAGGTTCAAGCAATCTTTCAGACCCCTCCACCAGCTCTGCTAAGCATGAGTGCCAGGGTTCCTGGGGTATCTGACTTCCAAAGCGGAAAATATACGAGTTCAGGCCCATACATCTGGGAATGTGTTAGAACTCTCTCATTTTATTCCTGAGCAGTTTTACTGCTCTGGTTTCTCAAATGTATGCTTGAGTGAGTCGTCATCTTCCTCTTTGCAATTTTCTAGCAATTGGGACTGTAGAGCAGGAGCCACCTGTATGACAGGAATTAGATAAATTCCCTGAAAAGTCTATGTTCCCCCGGTGAGATTTCCTCCACATAGCTTATCTAATTCCACAGTCTGTTCCACTCTGTCTTTAGTGTTGGATCCATTTTGTATGAATCTATGGCCACTGTCAAGTTGTTACAGCCCTATGCTTCACCTTTGAGTTGTATCTTGCCAGAATTATAGTGCCATAGAACAGCTAAGTTTGGAAAAGACCCCTCCCTCAAGGTCATCCAGTTCAGCCTTCCTACTCAAAGCAGGCTAAACTGGAACAGTTTGAGGGCCTTATCTAGCCAGAAATGCACACTAACCTACCTCTGCCTGGATTACATCCTGTCATCAACCAGTGTCTCAAGCCAGAGATTCTAGCTTTGCGCTCTGCCACGGCATGCAGATTCAAGCACTTGAACTTGATGCTAGGTTCTGCAATTTTTAGGGAGGTATAACTAATGTTTTTATAGTGAAAGCAGTTGGGAATGCAGTGAAGCAGTCCCAGGGGAGCTATGTTTTGTAATATGCAAAAGTTAGCTCAAGTCCTGAAGGCTGTTAGATAAAAAAAAAAATTACATTTCATCCTGCTTCTACAGCTAAACTTTAAATGAACTCCTGTACTTCTGTGATGTATCACACTGATATGGGCATGTCTTGTGTATCACCAAGGCCATGTTAAACACTGCCTGTTAGAGGCATGCTGTTGTGGACCTGGAGACGTATAGAAAAAATTGTGACATGTTGTAGTCCCAAACTGATGAGGACAATTGAAGCCAGTTAGGTGTATCTACTGGTAATGTTAAATGTGTTAATAAGTTTCCTTAATTTTAGTAATTGACTTAGTAGAAACTGTATTTCAGCAACCTTGACCTGAAATAGTTACCTCTTTTCTTATTTAGATATTAAATAGAGTGAAATGAAGGAGTATGGTGGAACAGCTTGGATGCACTCAGCACGTTTTGTTATGAGCGTAGTATGGAAAACAAGCTAATATTATTTAGCTAGAGTGATACCTATTCACCAAGAAGCTTAAAGCTTCTTGAAGTTATTGATACAGATGTGTTAATGCAGTCTTCTGGCTCTGAGTGTGCTCTCAGAAGGTATTTCAAGTCTACCTAGTATTACAGAAAGACAAATAAATTTCTTAAAATTGAAGAAAATGATATTTGACTTTGTTTTCCATGAAGGCTTAGTAACTACAGAGGTTAATTTTAGAGCTTGAAAACACTTGAGCACATGTAATAAGCAATACCATTTGGGAAAAAGTTTTTGCTAACTTGTACATTTGAATTAAAAATATAACCTGTTGCTGTTAATCTTGTGTCTGTAGCCCCATCTGACATTCTCTGTATGTTCTGGTATCAGAGTAGCTGTATAACAAAGTAATAGCATTGTCAGCCACCAATTTCTGTGTCTTTTCAACTCTCCCTCCTCCTCCTCCTCCTATCCCTCCACCTCCCCTCCCCCCCAGTCAAAAGAAGAATAAAATCTTCTGCCCTTCTTCCAGATGTAATTTTACTCTTTTATTAGTAAATGTTATAAATGAGAACTTTAACTCTGAGATTCCTTCACAAATAAAAACAATATTTTTCGGTATGACTTTTGTATGGCATATGTACCCTCATTTTGTGCAATATTATTTAATTAGGTCTCTGGATATTCATTAAACTTGGCGCTAATATTAGACGATAGTAAAAGTTAACTGAAGTTTGGTGGGTTGGAGGTGTATTCTTGTTTGAAAACTTCTGATCTATTTGAAATAGTTTTTCTGTGTAATATTACTNTTTTTTTTTTTTTTTTTTTAGGAGCAATTAGAAAAAGAGAAGCAGCAAAATGAAGGAAGAGCCACAAATATGAGTGATAAAATGTTTGAAAAAAAGCGTAAGTTTACATACTTCTGTGCATATTGGTGGCAGATGGGTTATTCTTAAACTTGGAAAGAAGGAAGCAGGACACAGACACTGTTCTTGCAGTTAATATCAGAATTTAATAAATTGACAACACTTCTAAAATTTATTTATTTCTCAGGATGATTATGAAAGCTGGACTTGCTATATTAGAAAGAAGACTTTTGGCTTTATTGATAAAATACTGATAGTTTTGGATCTCTATTGTGCTTCCTGTTAGGCCACAATGTAATTTGTGATAATTCCAAAGTGCTAGTAGAACTGGATTAGATATTATTACTGTTTAACCAGGACTTGTGCTATGTTCCTTTATTTGAAGTTAAGCTGTTTAACAGAAGCATTATTTATACTAGACTTTTTTTTTTTTTTTTTAGGTAGAGACAGTAAAACATCATCAGCCTTGGCAAAAAATGTACCTCTTTCTTTTCCTGGAAGCTCTTCTAGTGGTACATCAACAGGTAATCATTTCTTAAAAATTCTTTCCAGAATGCTTTCATCTTACACAAGTATGTTAAAATCCAGTAAGCTTAAAATCCAGTTAGCTTTTGTGGGGCAGTTTCACCTCGTACATAGAAGAAAAAAATTCATTCTAAGAATAGAGTGCATTTTCTTTGCTTTTCAGTTTTGTTTTATTCTTTCGTGTAACAGGTGGCATAAGGAATATTTTTTTGCTGTTATGTATTTGTAACTTCCATCAGTTAGCAGAATATAGCAAAAACTGATGCTGAAAGATATTCTTAATTACTGAGGAAATATAATGATTTCAGTATTATAAATTTTTGCTACTAATATATTTTAGGCAAAGAAGGCAAGAAATCCAAGTTGGTTCGAAGCCAGTCTTTCAGTACTCAAGCACTGCATCCAAAATACAGCAACATAGACAAGTGTCCTAAGTATCTTTATCATTTTAATTGCTTATCTAGTAGACCACTCTCAGAAAATGTTACATGCGAATCTATACAAATATTAATGTGCTCACTGAATCGTGGCCTAAATTTTCATCTTTTTGTTTAATTGGGTAAGGTTTGCATTTTTTCACCAAGGGAAGCAATTCCATTGAGGTCAACATATTCTTGTGAATACTTGTTATATTAACCTATGTCACCTTTTATCATATGTTATTTCTTTAGTTCAATATGAACGTTGACATCTAAATTTTACATGTCTTAAAGTAGTATAGTATAGAAGAATAGAATACTATAGTATGCTATAGAAGTATATGAATTTATTCATATAAATTCAGAAGCTCAAATATTATCAAATAGCAGAATGTGAAACTAAATCATTTAAAAGAACTTTATTTTTATAATAAGCAGTTTATTATTTCTTAATGCTTTATTTTTTAAAGTAGAACTGCTGCTTCAGGTTATACATCATCTGTATCAGGATTGGGAAAGAGTTCTGTGTTATCTTTTAGTGGTAAGTAGGCTTTTATGTTATTTTGTACATTAATTTCTCGTGACTGTGCTGAATATGAGGTGCCTTTAACCAGGCATACTAAAAGATAGAGTGTTTCTGAAGAACTTGTAAGAAGAGATATCCAGTATGTTAGAACACTTAATGTGTTACTCCCTCTAATTTTTGTTTTGTTTTACACAGATATTCATATATTTTTATCTTTGAAAGTAATAACGGTAAACATGAATTTGGAATGAGTTCATCGACATTTTGGATACAGATTTTTAACAATGGTTATTTTTTTCAGTTTATCTTGACCCATTTTAGGTGGAAAAGAAGATTGTTTACACTATACCCTAAATTGGAGGAGAGAAGCTAAGCATTTTTTCCATAAATATATTTAAAGAAGTGTTAAGTTAAAACAGTTAGAGTTTAGTTATAGAGTCTGTAAGCTGAAAGTTTAGCTTAGAGAAAGCTAAATTCTAAGCATTATGCAATAGAGGAAAAAGAAAAGGCAGCTTATTCTGTTCATTCTATTTTTTTTTTTTTTTTTTCAGATAATTTTGTCTAAGCTGTAACTCTTTATTTCAGATGATTCATTCCGGACTCGTTCCACTGGTAATAATGGGAATACCGCCTTCCCTTCCAGTTCCTCCCTCGCAACTTCTTCCCGCAACTCAGCTAACTCGTCTGACCAAAAGAACAATGGAAATAAAGACAGTCACTCACGAAAGATGAGCATGTAAGTGGATGACAAAAGGTTAGAACAAGCTTATGTACACACCTTCAAAGAAACTTGTAAAACTTGTAAAATTAAATCCATATTTATGATACTTCCGTGGCCAGATTTTGAAATACACAAACAGTGGGGTAGAAATGTGATGTGCTGAATTACAACTACTTTTAAGATTGCATTATGTTCCCTTTTAATTAGTCTTTCACATTCTGTTTCCCCTGCATATGTTCAGATTCAGCTGGTATGTTATGGGGAGGCTTAGAGGGGACAAAGTGAAGGCATTTGATAAACAATACAACAGTCACCATGATATGTTTGTCCATAGTTAAAGGAATAAAAAGTATGCATTGTTAGATTTATTTTTTTTCCTTTTCCCTTCCTTTTATGTGTTAATGTATTTTTATGAATTAATATGTATCAATTTCATGATGAATTTTTGAGAGTTATGATGAATTGGTATTTTTTTTTTTGTTAAGACTCTTTTTTGCCTTGCATTAAGCTTTTTAAACATACATTTCTGTGCAGTTTAGTTAGTTAAAACTCTCTAGACTTTACACATAGTTCCCTTCAGATTCCTTTTACACAATATCTTCTAGTCCTAAGTTGCTGACATTAGACAAGGTGTAATTTTGGCTGTCCAGACTAAGACTTTTCTGTGTTTTCAGTGATTTGTTGCTTAGATAATGTAGAATGGATAAAAGAGCCAAATATACAAAGAGAGGGAGACTGTTTGGGGACAAGCATAGTTGAATGAAATTGAAGCTAGAACGAGTTGCTTTAAAAGATGAGGAAATATAAGCTGGAACTCAGAAGTCTGTATAAGTAAAATAGACCAGGAATGAAAAGAGAATCTGAAGTTATGTTTGGCTGGGTAGAGATGATGGAGCTGAAATATGGGGACAGATGCCACATAAGGAAGGAGGAGAACACTAGTTTCCCTGGTATGAAGCAGAAACAACAGTGAAAGGGGTATCCTGTTCAGTGGTCCTTTCTGGTGACTTAAGTATCTGTTTAAACTCATTTTCCAGTTCATTTTTTTCACATTCCTTTAAAAAAACAAACAACAGAATAAAACTCCAATGCTTACTAGAGCATAAAATCAAAAATTCAAGTGTTTAAAAATGTCAAAAATTCGCTGAAGAGCTTGCAGACACCTGTATACATTATCACATTATAACACATTTTTTTTACTATCTTGTATTCTCTATTTGCTCTGTTTAAACCACAAGTTTGACTTTTTTAAGCTGCAATTATAGCAATTACAATTACTCATTCCTCTCACAAATAAATATGTACAAATAAATTAATATTCATAAATCAATCACATTAATTAGACATTCTTTTTCAATTTCATAAAACTTTTCTGAATTTCAAAGTTTTTACCATCTGTCAGTTAAATGAAACTTTTTTTTTTTTTCTGTTTGACTATAAAGGGACAGAAAGAAGACCCAGACAGCACAATCTGTGCCTTGGGCTTCAGGCAGGAGAGTGAAATGTAGGAGATTCAGCTTCAAGCCTCTGTGCAATATTCCCAAATGAATACTTTAATCATATATCAACTTTAAAATAGCCTCCTGTTAAACACAATGATCCAGGTGCTCTCCATAGTTTAGAAAATTCCTAAACTGCCTAGTGTCAGAAGCCAAGAAGATACACCAGGGGAAGGAAAACATTTTTGGAAAAAGGAGAACAGGTTTAGAATGACCTATATTTAGCTTTGAAAATAGGAGTTTTAATGTTCTCTGTTCTTATGGGAAAACATATCTCCCGAGTTAATACATTGCTTATTGCACTGTAGATTCAATTTCTCTTTTGTAACCTGGCCTATACTTAATTGTTTAATAAATAAATAAATAAATAAAGAGCAGCTCTACATGGAGATATCTAGAGATACTGGTTTTAGGAATGGTCAGTGGCCAGTACATTCAATCACATACTCCTTTTGACTACAAATAAGGTTTGGTGTACCTCTTTCCAACTCTTTTGATCAGAAGTGCTGTCCTCATTCTGAAAAATTTTATTTTGCAAAAGCTTTCCTGAAATTTTTATGTCCTCATCAAAAAGAGAGAAATCTCTTCAGTGCAACTTCATTGAGTGAAAGAAAAATTCAGTATCCAAATATTTGAGCAGTTGACACATACAACTCTTATTGAGAGCAGAATTTGAAAATTATACAATAAATGTCACTTGAAACACATTTTGAAAAGTCAAGAGGTGCTATTGAATAGATGTTCATGAATGAGTGTCACCTTTTCTGTGCACTCAGTAAGGCATATACTTGTGTAGAAAAAATATTGAGTGTGTATTTAGACTATATTATCCTGTAAATTTGGGTATGTGCTGATTAAACATTGCACTGGCCTTCTAAATTCTGGGAAGTACAAGCTTTTCATTTACTGAGTTTACAAATAAATAAGATAACTTCTAGTATGTCTTTTATGCAGTAATAAGTCTGTAAACAATCTAAGTTGGTCAATAAATAAATAGTAATAACCCATAATTGATTTGTAGTTCAAAATGATGTATGTTTTGGCCAAATAATAGTTAATTGCCTAAATCTACTGTTTTTCCATAAAACTGCTCTGGTGCTTGTGCGCATTTGTTCACACTTGGCAGTGTGATGCAGCTTATAGAGATGAACATTTTTTGTATTATTTTTTAAACATGCATGCTATTCCAGTAACTTTCCAAAAGCCAAAGTAAATTTGGTGCAGAACTGAGATTTTTACTTACCATATTCATGAAAACAAATGTGTTGCTTGTCCTGTGACAAAGATGTGTATGAAGATTAAAATATTCTCTCATTTTTTAAATAATACATATGTCAGAAAAAAAAAATTTCATTAAAGCCTGTTTCAGTGATCACAAGCAGGTAATGGAAAAATGACCTTTAGCTTTGGTGTGATTTAATAGGCTTTACATAGAAAACCAGGAATTAGAAAATGCAGGAATTATGCACCTTTATAACTTAATGGTGTAATCACAGAAGAGATGAGCATCTGCTTTTAAGCACATTATAGAATGTGATGGAATCAAAAAGGGCTTTGGATAGGGATTTCATTCCACAAGAGACTTTACTAAGTCAGCCTTCAAAGAAAGCATGCGCTGATCTGACTTTCTGTTATAGTTGGTTGTGTTAGCATATGGATCATCACAGGCAGACACTGGCATGATTCATAAGCATTAAAAGCTCCATAAAGTAGTCTGATCTTTTATCATTATGCTGTTTAACTTTATTACTTTATTTTATGTTTTCATTTTTAAGAGATTAAAATATTTTAGAATAAGAATTGCTATTTTTCTGGTTTTACATCACTGTAATATGCCTGATGCTAGTATGTATTTTCTTCTATATAGATTTTTCTATACTTTAAGTTCATCAATAAAATAAAAATATCTAACTTTATAGATAGCATTTAAGATAGTACCTTATTTTATTTCAACTAAGACCAAAACAATGCAAGTTAACTTAAGGAATGAGGGGCTCCATCCCATAAAAAGTGGGTGTAGATTTACTGTGGCATTGAAATCAATTTTTAATGATATAATTCACACCAATATTTGATAAGATGACACAACTGGTCTTTAATATATCTCTGTTGATGTGTGACTATATTGTAAGAATTATTTGCATTAGTATCCGTCCTTAAATAGTGTCTTTCCCCCCAGTCATATAATTGTTTAGGAAGTTGAGCACAAGTTGAGATAGTTTTGTCACAGATCTGCTGTGCTTTGACTTGATTACTTAAGGTTCTAACCATGTTTTCCTCCTGCCACTGAAGCTAGCAAGAGTTTTGAAATCCAGTGAGAATGAAATGGGATTCAGGTCCCTTTTCCAAGGTGAAGCTAACAGTTATCTTGTTGCTGGTATATTACCACAACAGGATCCATCAGCAATTTTTAAGGGGTGAAACAGAACAGTAAGTCATGTTCAAAAATATTGATGAAAAACTACTTTCAGAAATTTCTGAAAGTATGTGATGTTCTTCAAAACATCTCTGACCATTATGAAAATTGGTTGGTTGATATAGCCATAAGTCTGCGCAATTGAAGAACAGCATTTCTAAAGTTTAAAAGATTTGGGCTATAAGACGTGCAAAAATTGCCCAGATCACGTTATAGTCATTAGAAGACTTTGAAATGACATTGTAAGGACATCTAAACCTCTTCTCCCCTTCTCCACTTTCCCAAGATTTTGTCTTTTTTTGTGAATCTTGAATACTTGTGTCATTAATTCTAGCTAGGATTAGACTTCTTGTGCCTTAGCTATCCCAGTTAGGGGAATCTTGACATTACCTTGGAGTCCACCTTCTGTAGCAAACTTACTGCACAAATACACCTTTCTGTGAAGAACATCCTCAAGATGGGTTCATTGTTTTTTTTTTCAGTGGGTACAACAGAGCAGCTAGCATTTTTTTAAAGTAGAGCAGCCAACTTCTACAATAAAATGTTGTTCATAATAGCACTTTATTATAAATTTTTATTGAATAAGAAAGCAACAACATATTTTATTTCTTCTTTTGTATTAAGAAAAAACAGAAAATCAAACTCTTAGATCTTCTGACAGAAAAAAAGAAGAAATCAAAGACTGTTGGAAGCAATGTTCTTGCCCAATAAGTCAGGAGCAACAGACGGGACTCTGTAATGCCTGGAGTGACTAAACGCATCTTGCAATGTTAAAACCTTTTACTTTTAAATAAAATACTAAGTTGTAAAATCTGTTCATATAAATAATGCAATGGCTACAGAATTCCAATGTAGTAGTGAAATGTTATGAAATATAACTTTAGCAATGTGCTCTTAACTACTGCAGCTATAGAGAAAGGATTTTTTTTTTTTCAGTTATGCCTTTGTAGTTCAAAATCTTGGATTTTGAATACACATATCCTTTACCTAATTTGTCTTATTTAGAATTTTAGCAATTCTTAGCATCCATGCTTTGTGCAAGAAATAATTTGCTACAAACATGAAAAAGTAATCCCAAATTTTAAAGAAACTTCAAATCTAATTTAAGAACAAAATTCAATTGATCAAGCTTTTAAAAAAAAAAAAAAGGAAAAACGACTTTAGAAACATTGTGCTGTGAATATAGAGGTAATATTTTTAGTAGTAGTAAGAAAAATTCATAAATTTTAACATAATCTGAAAGCAGTTATCTCCAGATGATTTTGAAAAGAGTTTTATTTCATAAGTTTTGCTGTATGAATACCTGTTCTAATTTTTGGTATTTCAGATTGTTTTTCACTTTAATAATTCATAATGAAGATGCCAGTTTTTAATTAGCCGTTATTGCAAGCTATCATGCTTCAGCAATGTCATCTGCATTTGTTTGTATTAATGCTAATGTTTCTATCAAAATTTGTTTGTGGAAAAACATGCACCTCTATTTTAAGTTCTGTTTATGCCAATACTTAAGAAAGAGCCTATGAAGCTATTGTCAGCTTCTCTATTTCAGAATGAAAGCAACAAAACTATATTGATATCAGAAATATCTGTTTTTTAAATCTATTGGTGTATGATAAAGGTGATCTGATTTGTGAATGCATATACGTGTGTGGTTACTTTTTTACAATGTTAAAAAAAAAAAAAAAAAAGAATTTACTCAAAATAAAACCTAGGACAATGCTGTACATGCATGTTCTTGAAAAAAGCTATTTTTTTTCCTCAGTCATATTTTATAACTAAAATAAAGACAATTACCTTTAGAAGGTATTTATTTTAAATTATGCTAGATTTATGATGTCTTGTATGAAGTACAAAATGTGTCTTTAGATCTAGCATTGCTTCTCTCTGAGTTGTTTTTCTTCTTACACTGTGGTTGGATATAGGTGTAGTCTTAGGCTCTGTTCACAGGCATTGTTTGGATTCTGTGGAAACACAAGGTTTCTGTGTTTGTTCTGCAGCTTGGCACAGGATCTTGTGAATCACAGATTTCTTTAAAAGTATCTTTGAATGTTATGATTTTTTTTTTTTTTTGACATGCAATGTTGATGCAGATATACTTCCTGTCCTGGATCTTTACATCTTTACAACTGATTCAATACAGCAGGTACAGTGGCTCACCTGTAGCTTGCAAGAGCGTCCTCAGACTGTTCTCAGTGATATTTCTTGTGGTGACCAAGCTCAATTAGTACCCAGCCACAGGACTGGACTCAAAACTCTGGCACTCATGTGCTCTTGCTACAGTAACACAGAGAAGGTAGCAAGTTCAGAAACTTAGGAGTTGTGTATACAGTCTGTCATGCATTTCTTATTGGTTGTCATTTGTCTATCACATTTTAACTGATTGATTTATTTAATACTAATCACCCATGCTCTGCTCACTAGCACTAGCCACGTATTAAATGTATACTATATCATTCTTAAATGCTCTATTTAGACATTTCTTGGTCTACACATCTTCATCATGCAGTGCTCCTGGTCATTTGTCTGGCTCCCACGGTCATTTATCTGGCTGCTTGTTATTCGCATCCTTAAGTCCTCTGTTAATTCTGTTGGCAGTGTTATTTTTACCTGCAACTCAGCCTAACAGCTGGAGATTCCTCCTATTAAGGATACTTTGTCAGGACAAGTGATGTTTCTCTTTAGAATAGTCATGCAGCAATCTGGAGTTAGGTTAGACTCCCATTTTATTCTGCTCTGATGCCAGAATCAGAGCTGGTAAATCCTTTTGTGGGTGGGTTGCACTGAGTAGACTTCTAATAGTAACTGAGGTCATTATTTTAGAGCTGTTGAAGTTTATCAGCTTTAGCCTGTAATGCAAGTATATTTTCTTGAGACCTTGGGAAAGTTCCTCTGTTGTGGCTTCATCTGTCCGCATTTGCAGGTATCTTCGAAGCTTCTGTGCCAAATGATTTTAAAAGCTCTTCTGCCCCCTTTTGGGCAGCTCTTTTGTGAAAGCTATATAAGCAAGCAGAATAACGTTTAGATGTTTTAGTTATATAGTCAGAAATAGCTTTTTGCATTGTTTCAACCCTGCTATAGGACCCTATTTTTTAATTAAAATTCGCTAAATGTTAGAAGATGGGCATTTCCTTTAAGCCTTGTGCGAAAATCCCTCAGAACTCGAAAATTACATTTGGTTCTTAGAAATATTTATTTGTCATGTTTTGAAAGTAGCTTTCATTTAACTCTGAATAGATTTATTCCCCTTTTGCGGAGGCATGTTATTTTCCTACCAAAGTCTGTCTTTTAAGCAAAATCCTGTTGTGTAATTCTTCCTGCTAACAAAATGGTAATGCATGTGGAAATTCTGTTTCTAGGAAAGGCACAGCTTATTGTTATGAAGTAGTACAGGTTCAGATTTTCTAGGTAAATAATACCTACATTGTTTTTCAAAAATATTTTTCCTTTCATAGAAAGGAGATCTTAAAAACAGGCACATTGTGTACCTGGAGAAAATGAGATGGCTTTATACTCCAGATAAACACTCTGAAAGAAGGCCACTCTCCTAAAAGATGTAGAGTTAATTTCTGCACAGATTCGGAAGTAGTAACATAAAGATCTCTGGATAGAAACTGCTCTGGCTGTAATTCTTATGTTAGGGCTTGATCTCTTGTTTCTGGTTTTGTAAGTGGCAAAAGACTGCTAACATTGATATCCATAGGCATTAAATTGCATTGCAACAGCAAATAATATGGAGGAGTATCAAACTGCAATGTTTGGGAATGAGCTCAGAGTGTTTGGGCATATGAATCTTTGGTTTTCATTCAGACTTCTCACTAAAATGCTGAATTGAATTCTTTGTTTTTCTGAAATGTTCATGGTAGGTTTTACAAGACACATTTTGACAGTTCACTTTCTCATTCCACTAAAAATAAATGCAAATGCCTTAGGAATTTTTGTTTACAATGATTTTTTTTTTTTTTTCAAGGATCTATTTTTTATTTAAATATGTATGTGAAAAGTGATGGATTCCTTTTTTGGTGGAGAATTAAATGAATAAAAGATGAATATATTTGAACTCTGATATTCTGCTGAGCTTGCATATATAAATACAATACCTATATATGGTACATGTACAAAATTCTAAATTTATCCCGTGATCTAATTTTAAACGTACTCATAGATTGCCACTGGAAGTGGCTTCAGAAGACTTGGAAAATAATTTGTAGCTTTTGAACAAATTTTGGTCATTTATTGAAGCAAACTTATGACTTGGACATTAATAAAATATTAATAGGAGGGACTACTGTTAGATTGTGATGCGTAACAGCTTTTCACATTTTTATATTTCACTTTTTTCTTCTAATGTAAATTAAGAGTTTGAAGAAAATAAAACATCTTCTATACCATGGAATAGAAACTATTACCTTTATTCACATTTCTGTTGGATCAACCACTCTGCCCATGAACAGTAATGTTTTAAAAGTTTCTTCAAATATCATAAAAAGGAACGGTCGGTCCACTTTAATGACAGGAGGTACTGAGAATGCAGTTACTTCTGACCCAGTAGCTGCAGTTGCCTCGGTTCCTTTTTCATCTACTTCAATTACTGCCTTTTGGATAACCTGAAATACAAAAATAATTTAAATGTCAGAAATAAATGCTAACATGAAGAACGTTTTTCAAAGTGCCAGGCATTTAGCTGAAGTTGGCCTCTATTAGAGATTAAAATATGCCGGTCTATGCAGCCTGTTGCTGCTGTACCCATGTGCCGTCTCCTTCAGAAGCAGCAGAATGGGTACAGCTATATGAGCACAACACCTACAGCACAGATGCTAGTTCATTGCAGTCTCTTCATCGTTCTGAGCATGCAGATCACTGAGAGGTATTCTTGCAGCTGGTACCGTGAAGCAACCATTCCACTTATACAGTGCTCTTCTTTTACACCTACCATGCACTCCTATGTCTCTCCCAGACTGAGGGGTTCTTGCAAAAGCGGGAGATGCATTTCCATAAATCACCAACCACAAATGGCTGGATATAGCATTCACCTTTCATTCTGTGATATCTTAGATAAATGCGTCAGTTTTGTTTTATTCCTGTATATTTCTAATTCTTACATTTATTAATATGTGCAGCAATGGGATGCAGCCCTGATTGGGGCTGAGGACCTTCCTTTCCCACAGACATCATTCTGAACCTGGCAAGGTCTGATTCTTTTCCGTTTTTTTGTTCTTTTAGCCTGCATATATCTCTGAGAAGATCCTCTGTATTTGGTTTTCCATTTGGGAACTGCTTGTTCAGCTAATGGATTCCTGACTCCAGAACTTTTAATTCTGGAAATGACTATATGTCAGGCACCTGAATGACTTGCCACTGTCAAAGTCTCTGCTGAATATGCTGAAGTAGCATGCTTTACGCTAACGTGATTCACAGGGAAAGGTTGTTCTCCTGGCAATTTGTCAACTGATGCACATATTACTTCCACTATCAGTTAGCAGTTTCTCTTGAAGTATGTATGGTTTGTGGTATCAGAATTAACTGTTGAGAAACAGCAAAGAATAATTTTATAATAAAAAGGAAGGGAGAAAGGTTCTGCATGTTGCCGTTGTATTTTCCAAAAGTTTATAGTAAACTGAACCTTGCTGCAATTTTATCTTTTTAAAATTTTTTTTCACCTTAGGATGAAATTACCATTTCTTTAGGTAATTCTTTTAAGACTACATAACCCATACTATTTTAAACAATTCTAGATTAGGTATTAGAATTTTATGAAATGTGTATGGAACTATTTATGACACCACTTATTAGCAGTTTTGGCAAATCATAAAGGTTTCTGTAGTAAGTTGTAGGAAGGCTTGTAGCAACTGTAGCAGCTAGAAGTATTCTTTATGGAAAAAAAAATTCTCCCAGAGTATTGGTCAATCATACTAGGTCACTTACAATGGTTTTCTTATTTGCTTTTTTGTTGTTGTTGTTTTGCTTGGTTAGTTGTTTGGCTGTTTTTTTGCTTTTCTTCAAGCTGTTTCCTCCTTTGAGGCAAAGCTTTCTTCCTGTAATGGGCTAGCCTTACGAAAGGTGTGGAGCACATACATAGGAAGCATAACTGCCCCTTACTTATCTCATCCTTGCGGAGAGATCCATCCTGTGCTTAAAATGTCTATTTTCCATATACTTTACAGAGGAAGTCATTTCCTAATAGCATCACTATATCTTTATATGACATATTTTCTTGGCTAGGCCTGTTAGACACTATTATAAACCAATTAGCAAACAGTATTAGGAAACTTACCTGTGAAACTTTTATGTGTCCTTGAGCTGTGAGATGACTAAGATCTGCTGTATGTGCAAAGAGGTTTTTAATTCCCAGACCATGAAGCAATTTTTTCATTTTGTATTTTTGTTCTAATTTGAACTTGGGAAATGAAATATCCACTTTTCTGTTTAAAAAAACAAATCAAGAAAAGGTTAGACTATATCCCTTTACTGCTGAATTCAGACTACTCAGGGATTAAACTTTGTCCTTCACTAGAGGCAAAATTTAAGGAGACTCCACTGGAATTTAGATTAGCAGAATATCATTCCTGACCTGTCAATTGCCAGAAATGCTAGACATCATTTCCTTTGCTGTACATTTCCATCAGCACCTCCAGTGCCCTGATACCCAAGTGACACAGTAATTTATTAACCAATGGAAAGGGTTGTCACTTCAGGAATATCATTTCACAGAAATAATTTATTTTTACACTTTCATGATTAAATTTATCCTTTTACACTGGGTTTCCACTGGTAGGAAAGGTTTCATAAAGGTACTGTATATATTAGTTTATTTTACAATTTGCCTGGAAGGGCTAAATTTAGGGAGAAAATTTAGGGAGATTTAGGGCCTTTGAAAGGATTTGGGAAGACTGAAGCGACTATGCACTCGGAGACACAGACATTTCTTACTGTGTTGAATCACAGGCTTAAGTGATGCGCTAATAGTAGAAGCCTTCATGTTGCGTTTGCCCACAGATGTGGATAGATCATGAAATGTCCTCTCCACTGTAGCTACTTAATGCCACAGAGATATATCAGCATATTAAATGAATTAGGAAAACCAGCTAATCTTTATTTTGCTTTCTTGCTTTGCTGCAATAGACATAGAGAATGCTGAAGTCCGGAACAAGAAACAATACCTGGTCTTCATGTTTCTGAGCCATGTTTCCACAAGGTCTGTTGACAAATGGTCTTCAAGTGCAATGTAATCTGCCTCCTTTTCTGGGATGACAACCAGCATGTGGGCTTTGCCTTTGTAGGGAAGCTTTATAACATTGCATCTTAAGTTCTCATCAAAAGTTGAGTTAACTTTGTCTGATTTGAACATCATGGGTACCTGTACTGTTCTGTATTTGTTTATGTGGAAAGTCTCGATTTCTGTGAATTTAGAATTAAAAGGGTACAGCCATTTGCCTGAGAAAAGAAAGAAATAATTAAGTGCATTCATACTTATTCAGAACAATATTCAGAAACCCTTAAAATGCATATAATCCTTTTTGTAGCTAGTAGAAATGGTGATCAGTTGTGTTTGGGATAAGTGGCTGACAGCTGCAATACATTTGTACACATATATTTAATATATATATTCATTACATTTTTCTTACCTCAGGAAAAAATAATCATGTACAAAATAATTTGCCAAGGAAGGGAGAAAAATCTCTTTTCTGAGTCTGACTGGTTGCAAGTCAAATTCAGAACTGCTATCCCGTTCCTTTATTAAATGTCACATGAGCTTGCGTCTTTTATTGACATGCCACCTTGTCAAAAATCTCTACCTGCTGTTCAATATCCTCTTTACTATACTAATGCAACCTTTAGTAGTGCACTATCTTACAAGGTGCTCTGCAATGTGACCTCTCCTGTGCTGGTGATCCTGATAGCTACAATTGCTTTCAAGCTCAGCCACAATCATTTATCTCTCCTCTCTGATTCTCTGCAAGGAAAGGAACCTTAGCATTTGTCAGATTGCATATTTATAAATCCAAAAGAATAAATTTAATCTCTAGGGAGACTATATATCTAAAATTTTCTTTGTTCTCACATGCTCATTTATTTTGGCCGAATTTCCTTGGATGGTATCTGCTGCCTGCCTTGGGCTGCTTCCTCGCAGAGTGGCTGTGGTGGGGGTGCTTTGCAAAGCATTCCTCTTTTCCCTTTGTCATTCCAGCTCCTCATCTTTGCTTTTTACCTGGCCACATGTCCTGACTTGAGCAGGTATATGGCTTATCTGTTGGTAGTAAGATGTGAGTTATCATTCCTTATCACCTCCTCTGTGAGTCCTTCACCTGTCTGCTAGGCGAGCAGTCAAAAAGAACTCAACAACAGGAAGAGGGACATAACATATTTTGACACTAGAGGAGCTCCATCCACAGAACACGCTCTGCTCCGTTTTTTTCCTTCACCCTGACAGTGTAGAATATTAGGCATAACCTATCATGGAAATTCATTTACTATTGGATAAACATAATGGAAGAAAAAAGTAAATCTCAACGGAGATGGAGGCAAAACAGACATCAGGATTCATTTAAACTTCCCCTAATGCACCTGAAGTCAGAGTGCTGTTTCTTCTCATAAATAATAATTTTGCAAAATAAAACCAGTGGTTACCTTTAAAGAAAACGTAGTCCACAAGTAGCAGTTTATTATGGTGGTCAAGGTCTTCAAAAAGCTGTGGGATCTTTCCCTTGGTCCTGTTGTTAATATTTTGATTTATAACAAATTTGGCCTCTGTGATGTTTTGAAAGTCCACAGTCAAGAATTCCATATCAAAATACTGTTTAGATAAATTGAGGAAAGACTCCCTGAGTGTGAAGTCCTTCTGGATAAAAGAAAGAGTACCTTGCACAAGAAGAAGTTCTTCATTCATTGTGATGTTATCTTTCAGTTGTTTAAACAAGGCTGGTAAATAATGCTGGTTCTCTGTGTCCTTCAAAGCATGGAGGTTTAGGCCTTTTACAATTTGTCTGTGTGTTTCCCCTTTGGCTGCAAACATATAGGTAGCCATGAGAGCTGATACAGAGAGAGGAGAGAAAACCACATTTTTGTCGTGTGTCATTGCAATTTTTCGATAGAGGTCAAATCCAAAATCTGCAGTCTTTTCAGTGAAGTTGTAAAGAGTGAAATCTTCAGGGATATGTTTTTCAAAAGGTTTAGAGATATTTTCATGCTGATCCCACTGCTCAGAAGTATTTACATCTTTATTTCTGTATAAGAATCTTCCCTCTTTTTCCTCTTTCAGAATCTTAGGTTTTATGTCAGCCTTGCTGATTTCAACAAACACTTCACATAAGAGAAGTAGATAAACTCCTGTTTTCATGTTGGTACCCAATAGTGAGAATTCCTAGTAAAGAAAACAAAGCAATACCATCAATGACTTTAATGATTTTTTTGGTTTAGTTTTGTATTTTAAATCACAAGGTAAAAGATGCAGCAAGTGCTCTTTCCAGCTCTTCAGTGCAGACACTATAAGATTTGATTCTTACCTAAACAGTCAAATTTAAATCAGTGGAAGAGAGAGTTTTCCAACATTGGTAAGTGGATTCAAAGCAAACCTGATTTTCTGAAGAGAGCCACATTCTATTCATTCTAGATGAATTTTAGTGTTTTTTTTTTCCATTTTACATTGTAATTCTATAATAAAATCAACCCCAGATTTTCAAGTAGGATATGCAGATCAAAGTTTGGGAATCTGTTTGTTGGACATGAGTAACACCTTTCACTAATGTTGCCTGTAAATACAAGATCTCTAGGCAAATTGTGTTGGAAAATGACATTTTCCCTGATAAATTTTGCAGATAGCAATATGTTCAGAGACCTGTAACTCCCTTCTTCAACTTCATTGGCACTGGTGGTACATTGTGTTCCCCATGTTAGGTGTCTTAATCATGTTTGGACATTTTCAAGGGCTCCATCCATGTTCCCCATGTCAGGTGTCTTAATTATGGTTGCATATTTTCATGGGTCTATCTTTTCTTTCATAATGGTTGAAGCCTGCCAGACTCAAATAGTTTCCATCCTGTTTCTAGAAATGTTTTTTTAATATATCAGTTACCTTACTATTTTTATATTAATGGTATGCATATCAGCAAGATTCAATTCAACTCCCTGGAAAAAGAAACACTTAAGAAAAACACAAAAACAACCTTATTTTGAGTGTGATAAAAACCAAAACAGAAAACAACCTAGTTTTGAGAGTCAAAGTACATTATGTCGAAAAATGTCTTCTAAAAACAAACACTTAAATATCTGTGTTTTTTATACAAAAGGCAAACTACAGCCAGTGGCTTTTGTTCCAGGAATGATAAATCACAGAAAACAGGCAGAAAAAATATTCTTTAAATCTTTTAGTATTTTTGAAAATAATATTTCAGCAGTGACTTGAGAATGTAAGAATGGCACACTGTAAATTCATTTTAAAAACTTTGAAAAACTGAGTTTTATCATGAAACTTACACCTTATTTTCCAAGAAGAAATTCTCTGGAAGTATATAATTTTCTAGTTTTGTAGAAAACTGAAATCAGACAAAAACAGTGTGTTTCTGAAAAAGACTATCTTAAGCCAAACTGATCAAAATAAGTCAGGACTGGACTACGGCAAGGCATAATCTGTGTCCATGGGCCTTTTATGCATTCATTCATCCTACTGAGAAAAAATAAAGTCTTGATTTCAGGTAAGGTAGCCTTAGCCTAGTAGCCAGTTCCATAATAACAGCACTTAGTAAAGATGAGCAGTTTTTCACATGTGAAGGAAAAGAGAGATCCTAATGTGAATGTGGTGCTAGAAGTTCTTACCTTGCCAAAAAAATAAATCGTTTCCAGAATACTGACTGTTGTTAAAAGGTTGTTGTGCTTTAAGGAACTCAGAGTTGGTTCTTTGGTTCCTTTACGAAGAAGTTCCATTGGAGGAAAAAAAGAGAGACACTCCTCATTTCAATGGTATGTATAATAATAGCTCTTATCCTGTCTTTTTTTTTTTTTTTTTTTTTTTTTTTTTTTTTTTTTTTTTACTTCATATATTGTGTTTATAGACTCGTGAAGAGTTGGAATCAGATATTGTCATGACAAGAATGAAACAACTCTCTTGTTCATGTTTAGTAACAAAAAAAATCTGCCACTTTGTGTATAGGTAATTTACAAAATCGTTCTACAAACGTTCCGGAATGTGCTGTTGTGAGCCTGGAGAAATGGGAAGAATTCAAGTATAGGAAATTTCTGTCAGTGAACTTGATTGAACCTGATGTCTGCTGCCAAAATTAACATCAGACAAAAGGTCAAAGGTCTGCAGGAGCCTAGATAAATATTGCTAAGACGTGCTAGGTTTTGTACACAACAAACCACAAGGTACCATTATGGCTGATGCCACCTTTAATCCTTATTGATACCATACTAATATGGGGCTCGATCGGCAGGGGCAGACTCCAGCTCAAGAAGAGCTAGTAATTCCACATGAAATTCCATTATTACTTACCAAGCCTGGAAATGTTTATGAGACCAGGACAGAGAATACAGTATCACTATGCAGAAAACTTGCCCTTCATCATTGAATTTCTCTTTTCATCCTTATGATACGCAGTTTATTATTCCATGCAGATCGTTTTCTTGACCATGTGTCATAGGATTCCCAGTTCTTTTGTGCTTCTCTGATCAGCAAATACTGAAGCAATGTTGTCAGTGCTGTCTCCTGCCCCAAAATACAGTGTTTCAATGTCAAACAACATGAAGGTGAAACAGTTTTTCTGTGCATAAAAATAAAGTATTTTAAACAAGTTTTGGTTTCTTATCATAATTAATACACGGTCTGTCTGTCCTACAAAACCTTCAGAGAGAACTGGACACATTTTCCAGAGGACCCTAGGCCTTTAGCGTCAAACCTGGCTTGTGTAAATTTGCACATTTCAATCACAAACTGCAAAGCTGCTTATCTTTCACAGAGCCAGCTGCTCTTCAAGCCTGAACTAGAGACATTAAAAAAAAAAAAAGGAGGTGAAGCATTAAAAAGCAATACAGGAATTTTTTAACTGTATAGTTCAGTATAGAATTTCGCTTATGAAAAAATCTTGAATGACCATAGTCTTTGGAAAGGCGTTTACCGATTGTAAATCAAACAGGATGTTCAAGACCACAAATACTGCGTGGAACACTTTGGGCTAGCAATGCCATGAAAACAGGTAAAAGAGATGGAAAGATGGGTTATATGGACCATCATTAAAATAGTGACTCAACTATCTAGAAAAGACATGGCAACTATTAGCTCCTTTTAGTTAAGGATCTATAACAGCAAATTATAATTTATGATTTGGCAAAGGGGAAACTAAGTTTATTTGATTGCCGTTTACTCAGAAGTCACCTGTATTTCACAGTTGCCTGACTCAGGCTGTCAGAGTTAGTCCGACTGTCGCAGTACATTGATGTAAGTACTGAGACATTTGGGTGCCAAGTCAGACAGTCAGGTGGTGTGACATTCTCTTTTGAAATAAGAGGTCGCGTTCTGTACTTGATGTTACGCAGGTGGACTGTAATGACGTAATGAAGAGGCAGTGAATCCTTGAACGTTATGCCTCATCCCTTGTGCACGTCAGCCAGAGAACATAGCAAAAGGCACAGTTTACTACAGTTGTGAAGATTTTTTTCCTTTTAATTCTCACTTCATTTTCAGTGAGATTCCCATTGTCCTCACTGACTGTTGATGCAGATCATGAAAATCTTCATATTTACTTCTCCTGCATTTGAAGCAATGTCCCAAATCTCACTCGAAAAGACAGTTCTCTCAGCTGCAGACAGCTCCTCACGGCTCAGATGCTGTGCGGGGGGTCTTACTGGTGCCCGAGAGGTGTGATTCTGCAGGCCTAGAACAGGCAACTTATTTGAATGGGGCTCCTCCTCACTGGCCAAATGAAGCACCAACAAAATCTGCAGCCTTGGAGAAGGGGTTTTCCCCCACCTGACAGCACAGCAGAGCAGGTAAGAGACTTTACAGGAACCGCAGGGCCCCTCTGCTCCTTCAGTGGCAGTAACCAAAGGAGGGGTCTGGTCTTATTTACAGCCCCGTGCCAGACCATTCAATGATCAACAAGAAACTCCCCCTTCCTCAAGTGTACACGAATACTGCTGATCTGGGGGTGCTACAAACACCGCAGGAATAAGCAGCGCACATTTGCACTAAATCTTCACTGCAAATTGAGGACTGCAACACTTCAAAATAGGAACATTGCCATTTACTATTAATAACAGAAAGACAGCATACCATCTAGGACTGGGAAAAGCAGTGTTGGCAATTAGAAAGATATTTTTGACATATAGAAAGGCTTGTAATTTTAGATGTTAGTGAAATTTATTACTAATTTAAAGATCACACTTTACAAGCAGAATAGACAGTTCATTAATAAATAAATAAGCAAAATATAGTGGTAGAAATAAAGAAGTCAATGCTGTTTTTAGAAATAATTGTTTGTGATAGCCTAAGAGCTCGAAGTAAGAAGTTTTTGCTTAAATGTGTTTTTCTTTCAAAGACATTGTAGCATGAGAAAAATCCAAAATGTTAGAATGCTGATAAAAATCTAGTACTGATTAAATTAAACATTGCACCTAGAGAATATCTGATAAATATAAAAATTCTCCCTTCTGCAATAGGACATAATTTAAAGCTGTCTTACCAATTAGGTAGCTTGTCTGTTACATTTCTCATTCATCTTCTTGTAAAAAATGATGAAGATGACTGCTCCACATAGATCTGCAACAAATATTTGCTATTCCAAAGAGTAATAATCTGGTTTTTTTTCTGTTATAAATTAACTGATTTATAAACACTGAGTGTTGTGTTTCCCATAAATGACATAATGAAGGAAGGTTGTTTTCCAGTGAATAGTTTATATCTTTCCTGAGAAACAGAAGAATGAACTCTTTGCACCAACCCTTCTGCTTTCTGACAATATTCGGACCCCCCTATCCAACCTCCTGTGAGAATTATTTTACAGGCCAATTCTAAACCGCAGCTCCGGCGCTGCTCCCCTGCACCGCGCCAGCCGAGCGAGGGCTCGCGGTGCCGGAGCCGCGCGGCCGCGGGCTGAAGAGGGGCAGCCTGCCGGGGCCAGGTTACTGCAGGGCATTTGTGCGCTTGGGGCACGTCAGAGGTTCAAGATAAAGCTGAAGGGTCACCGGCATTGGCTACCTGAACTCTGCTGCAGTCTGGTTTTAGGGATTTAAATCCTTTTAAAATCTTCTGCCTTTTAGAAACAATCCTTGTGGTAATAGATGCCGAGAATAGACATACAATAGATGCCAAGTATAGACATCGTATTAAAAGATGGAGGAATGAAAGTCTGGGTAACTTAAGGCTGTATCCCAGCATCATACAACCTCTTCTGCAAACGTACGTAGCTCCATTATCATGCCTGCAGTACTTCATTTCTCTGGTGACTAGATATTTTCTTCTAATTTCTAGGGGTTGTTGTTTGTTTTTGTTTGTGGTCAGTTCAACTGGGTTTTGAATTCCAGTTTCTAATCATTGCATCAAGAAACTTGTATCTGATATGAGAGAAAGAAACTACGTTTCTGCAACGTGGCACTACAGCTGTGCGAGTTCTGCGGCCAGGAAGGCCTGGTTTGCACCAAACGCACCCACCGGCTGCCCTCTCTCATCGAAGTTAACATGGTTATTAGCACTGAGCCTCGTCCTTGCCCTCACTCCTGGACTCTGACACACATGGTCAGCTCTGAAACCTCTGCCTGAGTCAGACTGGTAACAGCACTAACACTTTTGATACTCAAAAGTAGTAATATTTATGGATGATGGTGAAAATAAGGGTTTAAAGAGAACCTCAAATTGTTGAATAGCTCAGCTAAATCTTTTCTGTACGATATAAAAGATATAATTTATCTAGAAAAATTTTCTCTGGAAGAAAAAGTAGTCTGATTAAGATGTATTTGGTTGTGTACAGAGTTTTGAGAGGATCATTTTCCTCCATAGTCACTCATGAAGTCCATGCTAGTTTTTCGTGCCTGCTAACACCTTGCTGAGCATATCTTTTTACACTATTGGGAGTAATTTATTCCTCCCACCAAAAACTATTTGTGCTGTCAGTAGCTCCTTGGATTTAATAGAGGTATTTGAGCTGTAAAATACCACACAACATATGGGTAACACTCTGCCAAACTATACATATTCTAAGAGCGATTTATTAGGAGACAATTACTAGCATGGCACCCTGGCGAAATTGCGTTTTTCATCAGTTTAAGGCAGAACACCCCTGTGACCAAAACAAGCGGTAGGGACACACGTGTGTTGCCGCCTGGTAGTGTCTTTGCTAGTTCTGGTCAGTACGATGCTGGCACAGCGCTAACCCTGGGCAAAAGGGAGCTGAGAAATTCACCGGGGGCATACGGACTGTTGTTCCTCTAACAGACAAGTTTCTTCGTACAACAATAAAAACCGAGCAGTGACGCGTAGTCCAGATTCTTACCAATCTGTTGTTCAGAGGTTCGGTGAGCCTGGCGTGGACGGAGGTGGAGCCTGCAGAGGCAGACACAGCTTCTCCTGCCTCCAAATATTCGGAGGATCCTTGCTGCAAATTTCTTTCAGCATTTTGCAGTTCCTTGTTGGGACTGGCAACACCTCCACTGCAGAGGCTGCTTTTCCTCTCTCCAAAGTAATACTTCTTTTCTTAGCTCTTTCAGTCAGAGAGGAGCAGCTGGATATTTTAGTATTTTGTTTTTGGACTTTTCATAGTTTCCTTAGGCTAGTTGTGGTTCCTTCCAATTACAAGGTCCTTAGCCTACAACTTTTGTGCTTGTTTAAGTAACGCCACTGTTTCACACACCATGCCACAGCCCAGACTGAAATGGCTGCATATTGGCACGATCCCAGGAACAGGAGATCAGGTTGTTCTAGGAATGAAGCAACGGCTCTCCCAGTAGTAACCCAATAAATACATTTCACTCAATGACCTGTGAGTTTTCATAATTATTTTAGGTAGTTGCTGCCCGTTTGATTTCTCTCATGTAGACACAGGATATTTACCTTTGATTTGATGTAGCTGGTTGAGATCGGTCAGAATTTCTGTCCGGTCTTGATGAGAAGAATTAACATTAAAATATTTTAATACAGAAAAATATTCAGATCTTGTTATACTATTAGCTAAACGCGATCCAACCTCTAAGGCATTTCTCAGACTAAAAGTCGAAGTGCACGAGGAATAATGCAGGAGATGAATTGCAACAATTTGTATTATTTTTCTACAAAATATCACAATGAAATTACTCATAAAATATAAACCAATGTGTTCTAAAAGTCATAAAAGCGTTCTGTATGCAATCCCTTGAACATACTTAGTTTATCAGCTAGGTGATTCATCAAGGTTGCTGCTACCACTCAAAGGGTGCTTATAATAATTGAAATCACCTGACTACAAATGTCTTCCTGGCTCCATACCCACACTGTTTATAGGCCTGACCATTTAACCTAGAGAACTAGGCTAGTGCAATTATTTCTATTACATTAGGAGGATTCCTGCTGGGAAAGCATCTTTGAAGTGTGCGTATTGTAGTACCTCACCTGGGGAGGTTGAGTGGGTTACTGTGCTTAGTAATACCAGACGGACAAAGCAGTAAAACAGTAGGATTTCATAACATGTGGCTGAAATATCTCCTCTATATTTTCAACTTCATAGTTGAGAATAGTCTAATTGTCCTTGAATTGCATAATTAAAATGATTATTTTTTATTAATAGGATATCTTATTGTGAAAGCCTTTATAGGGAATGTGAAGATGATGAAACACTGGAAAATGTGTCTATAGAAATATTAGAAGTTTTCAATAATAGGATAAACCAATATCCATCAGGAATGAGGAAAATTGAATGAAAGAGGGAGGGAGTAAATGACATTCTATGTCTCCTATGACTCCTAGCCTTGTTTCCTAGGATTCTCTGACTGATAGAAAACAGAAGTTTTTATGTTCAATAATTTGTATGACCTGTTTTTTTCCGTTCAAGAAGAGCAGCAGGTGTTGGATGGTGTTTGTCTAGTCCCCATGGAGCCAGCAGGTGTCATCAGAACCTTTATCTCCCAAATGGGAAGAGGTAGAATTTTGTATGGTTTGGACTTTCGCCCTTCTCTGTGTTTTACACAGTCTGTGTTTTGAGGCAGGACTCCAGCAAGTAGGAGAAAACAAACCTAAACAACCATCCTGGCAGTGTTCAAGAAACGTGCAGATGAGACAGTTAGGGACGTGGTTTAGCAGGCACGGTATTGAAAGGCTTACAGTTGGACTCGATTGTCTTGAAGGTCTTTTCCAACTACAATGATTTTATGATCACTGTAAAATATTTCTGTTCTCCTAAGGGCACATCTTAAAGCTTCTCCAGCTGATGTGAAATGCAAGTGCATGTGTTAAAGAATCAATTTTAAATGTACAAATCAAAGCATCTTAGAGATTTGGATGTCTAGGGTAGAAAAGAAGCCAGCCTTTTATCTGCAAAGTCACAGAAAGTACTTGTGTCAGTAACTTCTGATCATGTGGACTTGGAAGGCAATGCATTTTACCACTATTCCTTATCCAAATTCTGTGTTTACATGCACTGTGCATGGATCTTCTTGCTGTTGCAGAATCAAGTTCAGTTCCTGTGATCTGCACTCTTTGACTGTCTGGCCCAAAGCAATTAGTTGGTGTAACCAAGACATCTCTGCCCTTTGGCCTCTGTAAAAGAGGGGCAAAAGATGCTCTTCTGCATTTGTGAAAAGTGCTGTGATCTACTCAGTCAAAATACCAAGCACGTGCAAGCTGGCATTAGCCATGCTGGTCAGAATGGATAGCAAAAAACTGGCTCTTCTCTTCCACGTTTTTTCCACGTTTGGTTTGGTTTTTAGCCTGTGCATCAAATATAGTAACCTCACTGGTCTCTGACTGCAAGGTTTTAGCGTTGGCTTCAAGTAGACTGCATGCAGAGGGTATACAAAGGCAACTGTTAGCTTCGTATAGGAAGTAAGGATCTGCCTGGCTGTGCTTTCACAAAGTATTCACGCATACGCTAAATTTCACATGGAACATAGTATGTCAAGTTAAACTTCTTAAATTGTGCTTTGCAAAACCTGGGCTTCGATGAGGCAAGTCAATATCCATGTATTCTCTTCATAATTTCATTTGCTGATCTTGTGACCAGTCCTACTTCTTGAGATTTTTAAAAATGGTGTCTGATTTTACTCACAAGCAATAAAAATAAAGGCAAATAAAGAAATCTCTAGGAAGAGGAGAAAATTTTCCTCAAATACCACATAAATTTGCCATATGACAGCAGTATATTTCTTGTGAGATTACATGGAAACTTAAGCTGATAAAATGGGAATAAGGGGTTAAAAGAACAATAAATTACACACTGCTGTATATGAGGAGATAACCAGAGACATTATATCCTTACTGTTTATCATTCAATATATAATAATAATTTTCAAGAAACAGATATAATTGTTTTACAAAAAATCCAATGTCAGCTGACAAACTCGTTCTAGGTATTTCTGCTGGCTCCTTTCCATAAGAATAGGTATTTGAATAATGAGCTATTTCTATGGACCACAACCCCTGTCTGGGTCCATTTCATCCAACAGCGTCTGGATGAAATTTGATTTTCACTACATCTCAATATTATGTTACATTTAATATGTGGGTAGTGCCAGATGTGAAGTGTTAATTATTCATTTCCTTGATTTAAGTGCTAAAGTCACTTAGCAACCTTACTCAATTCTGAAAGAAAAAAAAATTCAAGGTTGCACATAGATTCACAAGTGAGAATAACATTTGCATCAGAAAAAAAAAAGAAAAAAAAAGGAAATGGAGAGAGTGTGGATATCTTTCCTTTCTGACAGGAACTACGTGGACATTTCCTAGTTCTTTTGACAGATTCCCTTTAGAGAACTACAGCACCTGGTTGGTCTTCCCTGTTCTTTACCTTTTTTTGCCAAAGTACCATCCAAACTTGCAATTGTGACCAAGTGGTTTTGTGTTTGTTTTCTGGATGAAATTGAGATTATATTTTCTCTATCTCATTTCTCTCTCTGTCCACACACACATATATTGCCCTTTATATGTTTTGAAAATATTTGCTATTGGCCTCTAAATTTGACCAAAAAACAGAAAGCCACAAATCCAACACAAAATTCAGACTAATTTCATTAAATTGATTCTAGGACAGAATGCTTTTTACAGCACTGTGGGAGGACCTGATGAGGTTGTCTTTTCTAGCCATCAGAGAAATCACAGAGACACTATGGAAACCAGGTTTCACTGATTCTGCAGATGAAATAATTTTTTTTATACACAAATAGAATTACATATATTAGCTTTTGGCTATTTATATTTGTGCTGGTCAGGTAAGCCCATCAATATGTTTGAAGTAAAAGCAATCTTAATATTCACTTACTTGATAACAAACAGCAGCGTGATACGTGCAAGCTGAATAGTTTCAATACATTTATCTGTACCATGGGCAATGACAGGACAACTGGAAGAAGGGCAGAAGAAGAGCAAAACAGTGAAGGCAGTAGAAAGCTGAATCTTTATTGAACAGCACTCAGAAATAGTGTCCATCCTTGGAGACACTTGAAACCTGGCTAGACAAGGCCCTAGGCAAGCTGCTATATGCTGGCATTTCTTTGAGTAAGGAAGGAGTTGGAGTTGAAATAATCTTCAGAGATCTCTTCCAACCCCAAGTATTCTGTGATTCCAGTCTCTTCTAGAAGTGCTTCAGTGATGGTAGGACTACCAAAGCCCACCCCAAGTGAACTCACTGCAGATAATCTAGATCACAACTACATTTCTTGGTGATACGATATGGCAGTACTTTTTCAGTACTTAAAACTTTCCCCAGGAAGAATCTGTGCCTCGTTTCAGCCCGGACAATTGGCAGCACTAGAGGCTAGAGAAGAGGAGGTGTCACTGAATTTTCACAGGCCCTTCGGCCTCCATGGCGCCTCGGTGTTTCCTGGCAAACAGCTCGTAGGGGTAACACACTGGCAGAATTTCCAAAGCCTCAGGGCAGTTCTGTGCATCACTGCCCTTCTCGCATTTTGCCCAGTGCTTGAACCGAGATGTTGTACAAGGTGAGGGATATGTAAGTGTCTGAGGCTAATCCAAGCAGCTAGCACATCAAGGTGTTCCTCTTCGGGATAGTGGAGGGGATACCTGCAGTAAGTCACAGTTTCACCTGTAGAGCAGATTGACAGTGATCACTCTTGGGATCTTTTTATTATGCTTAGTATTCTCATATTGAATGTATGAGCTGAGGAAGACCTGACTGAAAATCTGCAGTTTCTGCCATAGATTTAGCCAGAACAGATAATCAAATTGATTGCTTCTGGCCCAACACTTTACGACATTATGAACCAAAACTGGCAGTTAAACGTTCTGTTCCTTGGCTAGTTAGCAGTCTTTGCCATGTAAGTGTTGATAGCCCTGTCTCTTTGAACACTAGCCCAGGACAGAAGGTTGTGATCTCAGAGGATGTGCATCATGATCCAGCTTAAGGCACCTTCACCATCAGGGCGTTTGTAAAGATCCAACTATAGGTTAATCTCCCTTTTCTATGGTACTACCATAGGCAATGCTCTATGTGCTCTTTGTTGGAAAGACTCCCACTCTTCTGCAGTTGTGATTTTGTGCCAGACTGAAGATTCTGGGAGCCTGTAATACACTGTATTATATATTCCTTTAAACGGAGTAGTGCTTCTAGCGTGGGAACCGTCTGATAACTTCAGATACTTCCTGTTAGTGTCTGTGGCCAGATGAGAATAAGCCGCTGAAAATATCCAAAACGTCCTTGCTACCTCACAGAAGGTCTCATTTGGAGTCTTCAGTTTATTCTTTCTTAGGTGTTTCTGACCGAAAGCACCTGTTTTGCTCCCTATATAAGGAAACAATTTTTGGATCCCAATCAAGCCACTGCATTTTGAACAATAGTAACTGTAACCAATGGCTAATTATAGAATGAATGTGAGATTTCTGCCTCATATAATTTGTCTTTGATTGAGGTACTCATATTTCATTTCGGCATTGTAATGACCATAGTAGCAAGCATTTTGACAGGAGGTTTAAATTACAATTCACCATCCGTTACTCTTCAGTGAGCAATGGTGTCTTCAAACTCCTGTCATTGTCCTTCTAAAGGAAAGCCAGGCCTGTGACTGGATTTCTCCCTCTCTCTCAGACTTGTGGGTGAGTAGTGTGGACCATATGCAAGCATGAGATGCTGAAACCCCTGCTACTAGGAACCTGATGAGATTGTTCTTCCCGGCTAACGTGTAACACGGTGGGCTGCAGAAGGTGGAGGTCTTCTAGCAGACACATCCGAGGCCCTAAAGGGGAATGCTAAGACGGAGACTTTTTTTTTTCCTTTTTGAAGAAAGAAACCTTCAAAATAGAGACTATTGCAATTATAAAAAGAGGAAAATTAACTTAAGTCTTTTCAATATGGATGTGCTTTATAGTTGCATCAATATAATTCAAGGGGCATAGGGCTGTCTACATGAGGAAACAATCCAGCAGAACTGTGGTGAAAAAGTTTTGCTACCCTTAATCCTTGTGTCTAGCATAAGAGTGAATTTTTGGTTGACCTTAAACTCTTTGCCAAGTGACAAATGAAAAATGATGTTTTGTCCTGGAATAGAAGCTTCTGTACAGAAAATTTTTATTCTAGGACTATCCTTTATCTCATAGCAGAACACTGTTCATGTGTACATACAATGGTAATATGAAAGTGAAAAGAATATTCAAAGATAATCATTTTTGCAAATTAATGGAACTGATTCTATATTTTTGACCAAACTTTTAACAAGGGAACCCATGCAAAAATTCCCAACTAGCTAGCACTGCAGGGGCAGATGTGTTCTCCCCTGCCATCCTGTGTGTGACACATACTTACCTCATTTACCAGATCAGCTCTTACCCTTGCTGTGCCCAGACCAGCTGTGGGCTTCGGCTTCTCGCTGCGAGCGAGCTGAGCCTGCAAGAGACCCTCTGTAGGAGCGAGTATACCAGTGCTTATAAGAGCACAGCTCATGCTGCTCAAGGGAACTGGCGTAGAGGGCCTCCCTATAAAGCAGCTGTATAATGACATAACTGCATTCCTCTGCTGAGCAGGCCGTGGGTACAACTGTCTTTGCTCGGGCAAAGACCGGTTTAGGAGTTAGTTATGCATGTGCTGCAGCTTATGTTGGCCACAGCAGATCCAATTCAAGCAGATGTGATAGATGCAGGTGTCAAGGCCAGTCTGTGATGTCATGCTCAAATCCTGAGGGCAAACAAGCTCGAACAGATGAGCTTGCGAAAACAAGAGTTGCAGCCTGGCTGGAATTTGGTCCTAAGCACTCATGAAGTATAAATGTGTCTTCTCTTTTTCAGTTCTGCTGAAAAGAAAAATAAGCTGTGCAAAGCAATTTTTGTCCAGAGTTTTATCTCTTAGCTTCAAGTCAGAAAAGGGAGCATGGGGGTGGAAAAGATATGCAAGGTCAGCATGCTAGCTGCAGAGAAAACACTGGGGTTATCTTAAATGTTCAGCCTAGAAGGCTGGAAAAAAAAAATACAATCTAATAAGCTAATAAAGCATTTTCCTATAGAGTGATGGTGCTGTATTTCAGGAGACGGTGCATTTTCTCCCGTGCTGTATTTCAGGAGAAAGTTTAACAAGGTTACAAACCAAGGTTGCTAAGTCCTATTTCCCTGCATTACTAAGGCCCTCCTGGGAGACAGCATAAATTTGACGCTTAGGGCAGGTAGGCTGCAGAACAGATCATCTGAATCTTTCGTTGTTATCTGGAGTATAATATCTCAGTAAATGTCCAGAATAGCCATTTCTGACATATACCTGCATATTTTGGCTTTAAACCACAGACCCTGCATGTTCTTGAAGACCATACATGATAAACATGAATGAGTTTAAAGTGCAATGATACTATTGACCTTGACCTCCAATTTGCTCCTCTTACAAACACAGCAGCCTAAAACGGGGCTGCCAGGCCCTGGACTCTGTCCCTTCATCTCTTGGCGAGGGTTTGTGCAGGTAGCAAGCGGTGGTGAACTGCAACCCCCTGGGAGCAAAGTGAGGGTGGGAGAGAGAAGAAAGGGTGCCTTGGAGCACACCTTCCTCCACAGAGCTTGTCAGCACGATAAGCCACAGCCAGGAGGGAGCTGGGTGCTATCGCCACTATTTCTTCTATAATCTAGCCCGTGATTCATCGGTGCTGGGCATAAATCTCTGTTCTAGGCCACCGGGAGAATATGATGACAGCAGTCTGAAAAATCTCCAGATCCTGTGCTTCCCTGCCTTGGTCTTGTCACTTCATATCTGCATGGGGACTAGGACTGGCCTCCTCTTGAAGCACTTTCAGAGCAGTTTTTGACAAATGCCCTGTAAGAATTATTAATGCTATTATATGATACACATCATATATATGGTTTCTCGACCAAATGGACTCATGCAGAGCCAGGCCAGGCCCAGCTTACCAGGGGCAAAGGAGGCTGAGTGCAGCCGCTCGTTCTCCCCATACTAACCAGGCCAAAACCCGGAATCAGTTTTTTCTTCTGTGGTCAGATAAATTTTTCATGAAGAAGATTTTATGCAAGAGATCTGCTCTTTAGCAAATGCTGCTGAGCCAGCTAGGTTTTTCTAACTGATGCCTGGGATAGGATCACCTTTACTGTTCAGTATGGCTCAGCCTCCAGAAGCATATCCTTTTCTACTATATCCAGCCAGGATATAGTTAAAGAATACAGGAAACATAAATCCTTCTGGAGGTATATTGCTAAAGCTTTGGTCAAAGCTTAAGCTCTTATGCAAATATTAAGCCACATTAGACTTTTATCTGTGACCAAACATGTTACATTAGTCAAACATTTAGCTCCCCTGCTTTGAGATCAACTATCTCAAAATGCTGGATAGTCTGGTTATCTCTCAGCTCTATAGCTGAGCAAAAAAAACCAAAACTACAACAACAACAAAAATGTAGCAGGCTCATAATGGATATAAATAGATTAAGCTGAAAAAAGAAGTATTTCAAATCCATATTTTTCTGTCACTTGAAGAACAGTCACAAAAACAACCAAAATCTCATGATTAGCTCTTAGAACAAGTAACTCAGCCACATTCAAGCCTACAAGCTTTCCTTAAAAACGCTCTTTGCCATCAGTGCTTAAACATGAGTTTTTAAACTTAATTGGTGAACGTAGTATATTTTTTGACTTCAGTTCTAGATAGAAGCTGGCTTCTAACTAAACTTGGCTCTGTTAACATGGACACAAGTGAATGAGCACACAAAGGTCTTATCACATGATTCGGGGTAGCTGTAATCATTTTATGTTCAAAACATTTATGTTAAAATATTTTTTCCCATGTAACCATGAAGAAAACAATCTACTAGAGTATTCAGCTGTGATTTCCTTTACTCCTGGTGAGATATCTTGCCACCTCAGCAAACAGGGGCATGCTGATACAGTGCACTGGTTTGTCACTGACTGTCTCAGTTAACAAAGATAAAACAGAATAAACAGTGATGAAATATTATTTATTATGGCTATTCAGCAAAGAAAAATAGATGTTTTTGGTCAAGTTGCTAAATATCTAGTGACTGAATAACAGAGTATCAGTGTATTAGGTAGGATAAGAAGGCAAAGAAGTCATAAGAAATATTTTGCAGAGCCTTCCTCAGTTTCTAAATTGACAAAGTAGTTCAAAAATGTCATTCGCATAGGCTTTCTCTGACCACATTAACAAAATAGAGAGAAGTCTCTCATCTTGTCACCTGGGAATATCTCAGGGTGCAAATGCTCTTCTTCCTGTCCTCTCTCCTTACTGGGCTCATTGCTGGCTCTTGCTGCCCTGCACCTGGGCAGGGAGATGTATTCACAGGCGGTTCTCCTCCCCATCTCCATCCCAGTCTTACCCCTCCGTGATGTGACTGACCCCATCCTGATTTTCCCCTCCATTCTGGACAACAGGGAAGAGCTGGGAATCCTGCAGCCTGGCACATGAATGGGCTTCACAGGAGGACAGACCTGGCAAACGTCCTCCTAGGGCAATGGGCACTTGGCTGCCAGACAGGGATCTCTCCTTGCTCAACTCCCTCCAGCACTTTCCTTTTGTCCCCTAATGGTCCATGGGTGCCCACTGCCCCCTGTTCACTGCCAAAAGAGGAATTTCAGCACCACTGCACCAGTGTGTCCAAGAGTACTTTGTCCACTACCTTTCCCCTTTGCCAGAGAGACCAGTTATGCAAGTTTGCTGTCACTAGTACTTCACCGTGGTGTTCCTGCCCTTCTGACTCTACAGAGGTGAGGGAGCTGCTGGAAATAGAAACTCACTGCATTAAAACTTATGGCAGACCACAGGCATTGTGGGTTAGTGGGCACTGGTGTCCTTGGGTGTCTTTGTGCTGACAGTTCCAGTTTTCTGCAGTCTTGCGGCCTTGCTCAGTGTCTCTCTGTTTCTACTCATCCTATAGTAATTATGGATGATTGAGAGAAAGGGAAATTTTAGTCATATTTGTATTCCGTGGATCACAGCATTGTGTTTTCTGCCAGCACTCTCTCTTGAAAGGCCAAGGCTCTGGCAGTATTTCTGCTCCAAATCTGCTCATTTCAGAAATTACCCTGTGTAATGAATATTTTCATACTGCATATAGGGAGCAAAAAAGCCATAAGGATGCTCTGCCTTTTGACTATTCTCAGGCATGTTGGGGACTAGCTTGCTGAAGTTTCCCATTTGTTGCATGCAAATTGAGTAGGTTGCTTGAGTTCCCACCACTTTCTTACCCTCAAAATCATGTTACGGAGGAAAAAAAAGGATAATTATCATATATAAAAATATGAATATTTACCATTAGCATTTTTAGAATATTAACAGTCTTATTCAAGAATTATTAATCTGGTTGCAATACCAAGACTTATAGTTCAAATTATGTACAGTCAAAATTAATACAAACATCCTTTTCTCCGATGTTATGCCCACTGCCCTGATGGGTCCTCAGATGAAAGGCTTTTGACAACAGGGAAGGTATAGCAAGTTGCCTCACCATGTATTAACTCCTTTGTTTTTCTATTCTAGAGCCTTAAATGGATCATTCTGCATAAAATAACTACTCTTCATTAATGCTTATTAGTCACAGAAGCACACATATATAACAATACATAAATGTTATACCATACACTTACATAAAGCTAAAGTAAATTTTAAACAAATTAGGTAATAGTCACCTGATTGTAGGGAAATTACTGTTACCACTAAACAAACCAAAACAAAGCCCCAGGCAGGTTGAGACAGGTCCAAGCAAAACCTGGCAGGTTGCTGAGACCTGAGGTCTGCGTTGTTAGCTTAATGCAAAGCAGGTAGTATGCTACGAGCAACAGCATCTTTGCTGAGCTTAGGGCTGACCCACCTCCTCCTCTGCATGCTGACTGAGCAAGAGTTACTGGGTTACACCTGCCTGAAGGGTGCAAGTCCATCTGTCTGTCCTGCTGGGCAAGGTGCCTGGCGCAGGGAGGAGGACAAGAAGCTGCTGCAGTGGAGCTGGCAGCGTCTCCCTCCTGCACGAACAGCAACGAGCAGGTGGGAGGGATAAAATAATTGCTTGCAGGAGGGAGAGTGGGAAGCTGTGAAAAGGTTCTGATGCAGAGAGGAAATGCATAGAGCAGGCTTAAGAAGGAAAACCACAGGTTTCAGCTGCAACAAGAGCAGGGCTAGAGGAATAGGATTTGAGGGATGTGGATGAGAATGGGCTGCATAACAAATAGCAGAGTATGGCATGGATGTAGGTGGGGATAAAACTGTCTGTTGCTCTTTTGTGCTTAGTATAGTGCCTTGCTCTACCATCTCTGGCAAATTCTGCAGTGGAAAATCACAGCAAGATGTCGGTTACTAGGAGCTGTTGCCTGATGAAGCAGATCTGGCAGGCAGCTCCTGAAAGCTGATCTTGTCCCTGGCAGGAAATCCCCTGTGGGGGTGGCAGTCGCTCTTCATTGCCATGGCTCTGTCCTCCCAGGGCCAGTGTGCAGGTATCATGTCTCCTGCTGTCCCCGCAACCCCTCTAACCCTTTCCTTGTACACAAGATCATACAGAAGATGTAGCCCAAGGGATTACTGATGGACTCACCTGCGACAGCACATGTTCCTGAGCTCCAGTTCTCTCTTTGTATTTTCATCGGACTGTGCTGTGGGATCATTCTCCCACAATACTTGAGAAAAAATGGAATTCCCACATCCTGCTTTTGAATGGTGCATATGTTTATGAAAGTACCAGGATACTAAGGGCAGGAAAAAAAAGGAGCTTCCATCCCAAAATGTGGTTTTCTTTTCCATAAAAGCTGATTTATCTGCTATGAGGAAACCTCTAGATCTTCACATCTCTCCTAGAAACCACGTGGGTGCTATCTTCCTCCTACTACGCAGTATTTATATACATATGTGTCTCCATCTCCTGCAGAATGGTTACAAGGGATGGAACAATATTTACACTTGTAGCTGCCACAGATAACTCCGCATCTGGGACCTCTGTTTCTTCTGCATTTCTTGATACAAATTTTGAGTCATTCCACTGAAATCAAATAGATCAGTTTTGCAGTGACTGCAAATTGGTGCAACTCTAGGGAATTCAAAAAATACATAGCTAAGGATCTCACCTCACTGACCTCTCTTATCACAGTTTTTACTGTTGTTTTTCTGAAAGCCTGTTCTCTGAGCACAGTTAACAATAGGGGTGATGATGGTTAGGAGACTGACCATGTATCAATGCTGCACTACGCTGCCCACTTTAAGGAAGGCAAGAAAGTGGCCCTGTCTGATAGGTTGCCCTATGAATTAGGCTGTGTGTGTGTTAGAAATCTGTGCCACAGTGACATCCAAACAGATGGGAGTGAGTGCGTGAAGGAGCAAGGAAGATGATGTAGCACATGTGCATCTCTTGTACGTGTTGATGGCAGGAATGCCAAAGAGAGCTGTTCCTACACGGATCTATCCAGAAATTATATGTGTTTAGTTGAAAAAATGCTGTCAACCAGTGTGCATGAGATTTAACATGAGGTTTTTACAGGGAAGATAGAGTAGAAAGGGGGTTTTGAGACCAGTTTGTTGCTTTCCTTTGGACTGTGAAAGGGGAGACAGTGCTCCGCTCTCTCCTACATGTCCCAGACCGCCGAAACCACAGCCGCTCTTCAAGGAGGGCACACAGTGAGGCTGTGTGAGCCTCCACTTTTACTCATCCCTCTGAGATTCCTGATGGGATAGGTGTGTTGATACTGTTTCATCTTCTTCCAAAAAGCACAGCTGCGAGGGAGAAAGGGCAATGGTACTGCTGCTAAGGCAGGTCTGTTGGAAAACATTACCAACCATCCCTTGTGCTGCCCTAAATCCCATCCAGGTGCCTGTCACCATGTGCTGGGGAGGCAACCTGGCTTCAGGGTGCTCCCTACTAAGCCCCAGTGACTGTAGAAGGTTGGCACTTGAAACACCTACAGTTTGCTACACCATTATTACATATTTTCCAAAATTTTCAGCCCAATGTAGTTCAGTACTTGTATAATAGCCATCAGTAATACCTCACCAGCTCATTCTCCTTCTGAGCAGTGATGGATCCATATGTGAGAAGCCAATTACTCACACAGGCTAAGGATGTCTAATGGGCAAAACTTGGTTGAAAGTTTTCAGGTTGAGCAGATTCAATCTTCCAGCTCTGCTTTTAGCTTAAAGAAAGTTTCAGGCAGATTTGCTGCTAGAACTAATGCTAAAAATGACAGAATATTTCTTGTGAAGAAAAGAGATCTCTATCTCTCTCTAAGATAGTTTTTCACATTCCCCATGTTGACTCTCTTAGAAGATTCAGCCTTCTGTGTCCCTGTATGGTTGGGCCATTTTTTTGTGTCCTCTTAAGCTGGTGTCATATTCAATATCAACTTCGTTTGATAACAGCATGGAATGTAAAGCTTGGTAAAGAAGAACTTCACACTAAACTTATACAAATAGAAATCATTTACATTAGCACTTTCATATTTTCTTTAATCAGAATTCATACATAACTTCACTTAATGTTCAGCAGGGTTTACTATTTTTCCTATGAAGAGTGTGCTGTTTGTAGCTCTATCAAAAATCAGCATGAGGAAGGGACGGTTGAATTCAATGATTTGAGGAAAAGAAATGGGCCTTATTACAGCAAAGCTTACTGCTGCTGCCTCAGTACCTGTCTCGTTAACATCCAGCGCAGTCTTATGGACAACCTGGGAAGAAAAAAAAACACTCACAGTATTTCAGTGGTAGTGGACACAGAACAGGCACCTGAGAGATGAGTCAGATTGCTTTTAAACCAGCCCTGCTTTAAGGGATCTATTGCAGAGGAGTGGGTAGGGGCAGTGGAGAAAGGTCAGCTTTGCTGTTTACAGGTGCTGCTGCCTCAAATGAGAACCCAGATGGATCTCCCCAAATCTCCTTAGCAAAAAAGTTTCAGATGTTGGCCTTGTGTCCCTGGGATTGGATGGAGGACAGAGGCACTGCTTGAAAGAGATCATTGGCGAAATCCACCCTATATTGTAAGGTGGCAAAATATTTTTGAAATGTTTGAGGGTTAGTCATGCTGTCTGAGACAAATAAGTAGAGAACAACAACATGCATTTTGCATTGAGTTAAAAGTCCTCTTGCATATAAGGAAAGAAGTCACCTGAATAGGAAGAAAAGAGATGATGCTATTTGGGCAAATACCAATAAGCTGCCACTAAAAATGATGCTCTATTTTTTTCCAAGAATGCTAAAACAGGTTTAGAAAAGAAAAAGATTCTCTTTTGCCAGATTTCATCTTATACTCTTGAGATTCTCTCTTTTCTACTTGCTGCTCTTCTCACTCCCTTGGTTGCTTTTGCTCTTGTTTCTCAGGTCCGCTCCACAGGACCTCGGCTGGTGACATTCTTGGAAAAAAAGACACACAGCAACCTAATCTGAACTCAGCACTCACTGAGAGCTGCATTCCTCTCAGCAGCAGATTCAGAGACTCACACGAGGGTGAATCGAGTGCCCAGCAGTGGCAGTTGGTGAAGCCAGAAGCTGTTTTTGCCCAGTGTTTCTGAACACCTGCCATGGATGGGTTTATGTTGCGTGTCAGTGAGAGGACAGGGGTGGGCGTGGGAATGCAGACGTACCTTAGAAACCTTCAGCCCTGGGGCGCCGGTGATGCCAGACAGATCTGCCTGGTTGGTGAACACGTCAATAATCCCCATCTTGTTCAAGGCATTCTTTATCTCATAGTTTCCAGAGATAGAAAATTTGGGCAAGTACAGGCTTATTGTCCTGTTTTAAAGGAGAGAAGCACAGACAGTGGTAAGAAAGGTCTTTCATCAAGGTAAATGATAATGGGTAAACTGTGTAATTCTCATGACTGCTAAATCCCAGGGCAGTCCTGAACATACAGTAAGCATTAACCCAATTGCTAGTGCTTCTCATAGAGATACAGACATTATTTATCATCATAATAGCAATATATATTGGCATTTTGCTTTAGCAAATATTCAAGCACTGGCAGAAGACAGTACCATGGGTATAATGTGCAAAGTATAGTTGCACTTTATCAACTACTTCAAGAGCTCCTTCATCCATACCAGCGCTTGGAGTAACACTGAGCTGACAGGTCTGTTTTGCCCAGCTCCAGAGATCAAACTGTACCATCTGAGTTGCTGCTCATAGCATTTCCACTATCTCTTGCCTATCCACAGGCTGTTCTTTCTTAGTAAGCTTTCTGTTTGCATTTCTGTTCATGCACTGCCTGGGGATCCTAGGAGTCTAACAGTCCCCTGCTGTTAGGTAACTCCAGTCTTCTGTTGTCTCTCTGTGAGATAATTTGGGCTGAAAAGCAGAGTGGACAGGATCCAAATCTGCTGCTGTAGCCTTTATATAATGCTGCCCAGTGCATTAGAAGACAATCGGACTAAGTTTATTAACACTGCCATCACCATGACACCAGAATTGAAATTGCTTTTTGGTTCTCACAGTCTCTCACATAGAGTTCTTATTTCGATGTTGGTCTTAACTTAACTTGCACCAAAGATTAATTTAGATTAAGATTTTCCTGATTTTGCAGCTGAGAATTGCATATTTTTATTTTTCATATTTGAGGTATCACATTTTTCGTTCCTATCCAATTTCCTACACAGTATGCCATTATTATCTGTAGCAGTATTTCTGTAATGATGCAACAAGAATCATGGACATGAACCACACAGATTTATTACTGTGAATCAAGGAAAAGCTTGGTAAATTAGGCATATATTGACTTGACATTATTTGTCTACTGGTGCTAAGATCTCCTTCCTCCCAGACAAGTAAGGTCATATATTGTGTTAGCTGATGTTGGCGTCAATGGTTAGAATGATCAGAACTTCATTAGACCTTTAAAGTTTCTAAAAGAAAGTGCCAGAAAACCAGGAAATCCACAATTAATCACTAGCCTGTCCTAATAACCACTGTGTACTGCTGACCTTGAAATGAAGATATTTGCTTAGGACATATTACATATGTGTGCAATACTGCAAACTGTATAAGTTACGTTTTTTTAGGGTTTAGACATATGTCTGACTAATGGTGTGTCAGTGACAAATGTTAGGTAAAACACAGCTGAAACCTCAGTATTGGAGATTTACTTTAAAATTACCACCTTCCTACTCATTCAATGGACTATTTTAGAAAGCCCAATACAGCTTTGCTGCTCTGTGGTCCCCAGAGCCCATCAGAAGGTCTTTGCTCTGGCACAAGGAGCAAAAAGTCACTCCAAACTTTTCACCAACAACAGAATAGTCAAATACCAGCCAGTCACAAGATTTTTACAGCTAGGGTGCAGAAGCCAAAAATAACCCAGTCTGTTCCCAGAATCCAGGTGAGTGAGCAGTGTTTGCATTCCAGAAAAAAAAAAAAAGAGAGGCTATATGTCTAGATGCCACTGTAGCAGTTGGCATGTTACCTTTTCAAGAGATTTTCTGACCATTCACGGACAGTTTCCTTGTCCAGAGTTTGCTCTAGACGCTTCATTTTTCCCTTTTCTGGCAGAACTAGAAATACTGTAGCACTCCCATTGTAATGAAGCCGTACTATGGTACAAGGAATATTTTCATCAAAATAGAAGTCGTATCTGTCCGTTTGGTGCATCATAGGGACTTTCACAGTTGTTTCTTCATCCACGAAAAACTCCCTTTCTTCAGTGAGCTCAGGCTCAAAAGGCTTTTCCCACTTGCCTGATGGAGAGAAGAATGCACTGAACATCCCATGTCCCATCTCATTATAAATGTAATTTTATATAAGTAATATTTACCTATTTTTTTCCCTATTTAACTATCATTTGTTAAATTCAAAATTTTCAAACTTACTTACTTTACTAAAAGTAAGTGTGTCACAGTAAGAAAATAATCTTACTTGATCAAAAGAATGTGTTAGATTCCAATTTGACTTTATTTTTCAGAATTCAATAGTGAAAAAATTAGGCATTTTATTTGTACTTCTTACCATTAATAAGATGATCTAAGTGGCCTATCTTTAAGTCATTTAAGGGCTTACTTGACATTAATTGTACACTCATATAATTTGATTTCTATTGGTTTTAATGATTAACCTCAATCTGAAGATAAAATTAACCTGTAATCTCATATGTCAGTTCTATTATGTTAGTGTTAACAGCACACCTAATCCACATCAAAAATTCAGTGCTTCTACTTTGTTTCTTAAAATACACCTCTCTGCCCATCATTAACATTTTCTGTGTGTAGATGTAGTAGTGTGTATACATTTCAAGGACTTCAATAGGGAAAAAAAAGGAGTATGTTGGATATAGCAAATTAGACGATGCAATCAGGCACTCTTTTAAAGAGAGGCATTAAAAGTATTAGGTCATGCATTCATCCCAGTGCCTGCACTGAAAATTAAAAGAATGTGGAGCAACCGTGCTTATGGCTATATTCTAAAAAGCCAGCTGAGGCTGCATGGGAGGCTGCCTCTCCTAGCAGCTCTGCCCTGGCTGCCTCCTGGGGCTGAGAGGGTCCCTGCCTGCTCTCCTGCCCCATGGTGAGTTGCTGCTCTGGCATGCCAAGGGTGGAAAGCTGGGCCCTGTATTTTCTGCCCCAGCAAAAAATATCTGAAGTTCTCCCCAGAGTAACTTCCGAGGATGAATAATGTGAACAAGAGCACTGGATGACTTGAATTACCTTTAAAGAAAATGAAGCTTGCCAAAAGCATTACAGTCTGTGGATCTATATCCTTGACCAAACTGGTAATTTTCCCATGTGTTTTCCTCTCTATATAATTATTGATTTGTTTCTCAGCATCTGCTGGATTGTTGAAGTCAACAGTCAAGGCTTCCATTTGATACAGAGCTTTGGCATCATCTGAAAACTTTTTTAAAGGTTTCAGCTTCTCAGGTAGAAATAAGATATTGCCCATGTCAAGATAGACCTCACTCTCAGGATGGCTCAGCATATGGATGAGATGGTGGAAGCCTTCGTGTATTTCCTTCTCGTGCATCTCTGTAAGATTAAAGGCGAGTCCTTCCAGGATCTGAGTCTGAGTGGCTGATTTGGCACCAAAGGCCAGCATTGCAAAGGCAGTGGAGATGCTTACAGGAGAGAAGAAAATGTTCTTATTAGGTGTCTCCAGATTAATCTCTTTAAAAAATTGAAATGCAAAGTCAGCATTGTTTGGCACTAGTTTGAGGCAACTCATCACTTCACCTACGTGATATGCTTGGTGCTTGGATTCGTTTGGATCATGTCTATCATGCTTGGAAGTGAGCTGACCATGAGCCACAGCATGAAGCTCAACCAGTAGCAAACACATGTAAAATATGACCATCATCTTCTTGTATTACAATGCTCTGGAAAAAAAAAGGAGAATCTATTACTAAGGTAAACAAATCAAGTTACAATATGCCATCAGTCCTACTGAATAGGAGATTTTGTGAAAGTTTTAGTTGTGCTCCATTTCCACATTCCACAGCTCTTGCCAGGGGGTTTCATTTTTCTCCAGGCCTGCCAATAAGTCTCCTCCAACTGTCTCGCAAGCCTCACACTAAACATCTACTTGCGAGCAAAATCCAGTGTAGAATAGCTGAACACACAGCACCCTCAGCAGGCCAGAGAACAGGGAGGACATCCCATCAGAAAACACACCACTTGTTAGATTGGTTAACCACTAGAGAGCTGCTATACCACTATGCTTTTGACACTAGTGATCTAAGATAATTCCCTCAAAGACCAACATAGAAGAGAGTTTGAGTACTCTGAGAGTAATGAAAGAGAGACTAAATTCATGCAGGGGGGCAGCAATCACTAGACAGATCTAAACTGAATTTACGATGAGCTCTTAAATAAACTTTTGTCAGATTGACAAGGCACTCTATTTCAAAACAGATTTGGCTGCTTTTTAGTAGCAAACCAAATACAAAGCCTTATGTCTCTAAGGACAGGTACTCTTTCTTTCTGAAAACAAATGATATAACACAAAGAATCTTTAATGTGTTGTTCCTTAGTAGACAAATCAAACCACTGGAACAGGTTCATTTTCAATGCTGCAAAAACAGCTGATGTCAATAACAAAAACAAGGTCTTATTTTAATCAGATGCTCTACCGGTCAAAGGGCAATACTCTTATCCTACCCTATTGCTCTTGGCTACGGTATCTGCATTCCTTTGCATAGCAGACACTATATAAGCTTCTATGCCGGGAGTTTGGAAGTGTCATGTGGAGATGTATGTCCCAGTGGGCCTTGCTTCTGGGTCATACAAATGATGAGAGATTTGTAAAGTGCTTTGGGAGATAATGAATCATATTTGCGAAAAATCGTACAAGAAGGACTATATTAAACCAGTATCTTTCTGTTCTGGTGATATTCAACTTGAAACACTGCCATCAGGAACAATTATGACCATGATCCTGCTTTTTCCATAACATCAGAGGGAGAAAGTTGTATTAGTAATTTGAATATCCAGTTACAACTGTACCTGCATAAGAACAGCAAAAATGTTTTGAGCTATAGTCAAACATCCAAGCACTCACATAACTGATGTAAGTAGTTCTAAAAGGCAGGCCCACTCACAATTCAGCTGCCCTGTTATTGACAAGTGGAAGAACTGTTAGCGTTCTTGGTAACTACATTTTCAGTCCCTATGCACAGTAATTTCAAAGTGTAATTTTGCCTCCTCCTCTGATTCTGACATTGAAATTATATTTCTGGATATATCTAGCCACTTGTAGCTCATCATAAGACCTCCAGTCCCGAATATCTAAAACCAGTGAGCCAATCAGTGAGCCAATGTATTAGTCAAACTTGGTAAGGAAATCAGCTCCCAAACAAAAGCATCGGAGGTAAGCTTAGTCTACATGTATCCAGCAGGCCGATTCAGAAACTGCCTTTGGATGAATTGTTCACTGTGAGCTGTTTACTCAGCTGTAGTCATAATTTATTAAGAATAACATGAATACTAAAGAAAAGAATACTTCATTTTAAACAGAAGTCACCAGCTTTTCGCTATCTCACCACATTTAATGCTTATAACAAAACACAGCATATAAAAGGAATTTTCTACTACATGTAGAACTGCCAATTTCTATTTATTTGGAATGCAGAGTATACATGAAATTTAACTGATCTGGCTTCAAAATTTTAACTGATGAATAAGGCATGTTTTTGCAGTAAAAGCTAAAATATTGGATATAGTTTTTCTGGAGCTTTTTTATTTTATTTTTTTTTATTTTTGCTCTATGTAGTTATGACATGTTTGCATTTTGTGGTTGATTTATGTACTTCCACAGAATTAATTTCTTTTTAGCATAGCTCTGAATTCACAGATAATTAAGTACAATCTGAATCTGAATCATCCATCTGTTACTCAGTGCTGCCCAATCACTAATCAAAACTCATGAGTCAACTCACAAAAATCTTGATAAGAGTTGATTTAAAAACCCTGAGATTATAAAAGGTGCAGCAGCTGCAGTTTCTAGAGATCTGTTTTTGTTGACCTAGAGATCTTAAGTCTTGAAGATGCAGGTGGGTCACTCTTTTAGACTTCTCCTTGGAACATAAAATTTATAATAAAATATAATAGAATTTGTATCTTTGAAACTTTTAGGGTAAGACTGAGAGCTGTTGCTTTATACTTGATATTTACTGTTTTACTTGATACTCCTGTAACTGTTAGGTTAACAAAAGATCAACCAGTGTTAACAACAGAGACCACTTCAGTATGAAGCACAAGATACAGATTCTCCCCTGGTCTTCATGACTGAGGGATTTTCCCACCAGACACATTTGTTAACAATTTATTAAAAAGCAAATAGCAGAGAACTGTGCTAAAAAGTGATTAAGCAATTCCTTGTCTGAAGAGACTAATTTTGAAGATAGTTTCCTATCTTAGGACATTTACTCATGCCACCTACTTAAGAGCATTTTCTAAGAGTCAATCTGTCCAATTACCCATAAACACAGGAACAGAAGCAAAGTGCTCTTGCATTTTAATTCTACACTGACATGCTGAGTAGCCTGGAAGGAAGCCAGTCCAGCTCTCTGCCTCATTTGCTCTCTTTGTCTAAATTACGCAAGACAACAAGTTTGTGGTATTCAAGACAGGAGCCCTTTCATGAAGAGCTTTCAATCAAACCAGACAATGCAAGAACATGCCAAGACTTGGAGGACAGTTATGCTTAAAGCAATTTATATTGAATGGATCTGGTGATAACATTTGCTGAATTTATCCCATCTTCCCTACCATAAAATCCAGAATGACAGTACTTATTTATGACAGTATATCCCTAGAAAGAAAACAGAGAGAATTTGGATTCGCTGGAGTAACCTTAAAATAATTCCAGCAGATGACCAGGAATGGGGCTGGACTAAATATTTTGTCTGACAGAAGTAGCTTCTTCGTGGATATAGCTAAGTTGTAAACTTTAGGCTTGGCTTTTATCCTTATGATTTGGAATTACACTTCTGAAGGCAGTTTTCAGCCTGCAGATTTGGATGTAGTGCTGGAGCATTTGGAGTTGAATATTTATTCCATATTGCCTTAAGTGATCCTTACCTTTAACTCAGACAACATGGAAACTGCTCTGCTCAAAACCATATGCAGGCATGAAAGAGCGAGGCTGCGTGCAAGTGCTCACCAGAGGGTGCTGCTTCCCTCCCGATTGTGTCCAAGTGAGGAAAACTCAAGAGGTTTTCGTTTCCTGAAAGCTGCACTCTGTGAGCACACTGGAAACATCAAGACATGGCCCCACTGCCAGCAGTGTTTGCTCAGTAGTCGTAGCTAATCATGGCGCTTTAAAATAAAAAAAAAAAAAAAAAAAAAAACAGAGACTTGAATCGTTACATCTGTGTTTGAGAAAGCAATACTGAAAGCTAGAACTTCTTGAAGGAGCACCATAAATAAATAAATAAATAAATGCACATGTGTTTTTCAGACTGGCCTTAAAGCAATCTAGGTGATTCATTTTGTGCGCCTGGATATACTCGGGAGCTTTCCTAGTTTGATTAGCTAGGTATTTACTTCTCTACTTCTTCCGTGAGTCAGAGTTCTGATGCTCCTGAGTCCCCTGAGAAGATGGTAAGCACAAGCCAAGGGCCCTGTGTTCAATAAAGATCCTGACAGCTATGACTGTTTCATTAAAAGTAGTTCTTTGAGCAGTAGAAATATGGACACCAAGGTTACAGGGGCCTGTAGATGTGTGTATGTCTGTATGGGTGGCGTGTATTTCCATGCACGGAGGAATCTTTTTTGTCAAGTCATGTGAAACTCCTAGGAACATAGGATCTTTGAAACATTGAACCTTTTCCCAAATTTGCTTGAATGGAGTCAATAAATCCAAAGCATCTTGGTAGGAGGGAAGAGGGTGTGTGACAGACAACCGCTGGCAAGCCACACAGATGGCATGGTTGCAGGACTCTGTTTCCTTAGGAATCAGGGCTAAAAGCAGAGCTGTTGCCGGTATCACGTGCCTTCTGCAAGACAGCTTGGTGTGAGAAGTGCCCCCCTTGGCCGGGCACCTGCAAGGGTGCCAGTGCGGTGGTTAGAGCAGCCGGGTGGGACCATGTGAAGCAGAAGCAGCTCCAAAGGCAAAGCAGGCAGATTTGCAGGTTTCTGCTTTCGGGTATACCTCTGACCACTGTCCTATCTCTGTGAACATTTCATGCTGGCATCACATTCACTGTGACCTCCCTGAGGGTGTGGAAGACACTGTTCTCTCTCCTTTCTCTTAGCTGTCCTGTAATCTGGTGATTAGAGCAATGAGGGGGTGTCTTATGTAAAAGAGAAACAGACCTCACATATCCCATTCCCTAAACAAATATATTTCCAGTAAGCCTTGAATATAAAAATCAGTGAATTACTTAAAAGAAAACTCGTTGAAAAAAAGCCCTAAGCGACTATGCTCTGTGTCTGAGCTGAAGCGCAACAGATCTTCTGTAGCAGAGATGGCCAGGAGGTACATCCAAGAAAGGATGTACACATTTTCAGGTGTGTAGGGTTTGCTGGCCTCAGATACCACCTTGTTTCTCTTCTAGGCAACTAGACACCTCGCTCTGGCCACTAGATTTTTACTTTTCCTGACAGTCCCCTAGTGTACAGCCAACTCCATGCCTAAGTTGTGATGGTGATGTTCTTTAACCAGGTGGCGAAAAAAGACTTGTTTATTCCTGGGACAATTGCTAAGACAGATATCAGTTCAAGATACAGCCCTAGAAAAGACATGAAATCAATTGCATGCAACAAAAGGATACACTTTTCAAGTCTCTATAGGAAACAAAAAAATCACTACTTACAACAGCTTCCAAGGATCCTGCTGTGTTCACCCAGCAGCTCCCTGTATTTATACTGTTAAATAGCATTATGAAAGCAAAGCGTCCTCTAGAAAACATTAACCAGGGCAGCCAAATGTTATTACTGCAGAAACGGTGCAGAGCAAACAGTGATGACAATTTTGGCAGGGAGGTATCTGAATTTTGCTGTATGTGCATGGCCTAACTCTGCCTCTGCTTCACAGGAGTTGTAAGAATCCTTCACCATTTCCACACAATCTCCTGCTGGGAATCTAGCCCCACACTTTAGCAAATATCTTGCCTGTGCTGTAAACTCTAGTCAGCATTCTGGTGAGGTACAGAGGTACTGCAGTAAATAAAATCAAGCACATATATAATGCCAGACAAGAGCCTAAGGAAAAGACTGAGCTGGATGCCAGCTTTCCTACTACTTTGCACAGAGGTATCTTGCTTTCTCAATATCAGACTTAGAACAGCTTTTATTTGGCCTATTTATTTTAAAATATCCATTATTTCTTAAATACCTACATTACCATCAGTAATGGCAAGTAGCTGGGGACATCACTACTAAATATAAAATTGTTATTACTGGTGTTTGTAGGGACTGAAGGTTGCTGTAGAAACAGTGACAAGATGACAGAGTCTACCGTGTTTGGACTTCAAAATCATTGCAGTTGAGACCTGACAGGTGACCTTAGTGTAAATGCCAGTCCACTTCGGTCTCTCCCAGGAGAGGATCCGGCATGAGGGAGGCCCGCACGGACATGAGCTGGGCACCCAGTGCAAGCCCAGCATGGGTGACTGCAGAATACCCTTGGGGCTCCCTTTCTGTCGTGGTTGCCATCATTTCCATGCAGACGGGGCCCAAGTGCACACACTCCTTATGCAATGGGTTTTGCTGTGGTAAGAGAAGCAAGACAGGGCCAGTCTCACTATGGTGCGCTCTCTTCCTAGGAGATTTGGGTTTTTCTTTGCAGATGTTTTTCAAACAAGAGTTTCTCTTTTAAAGGTTCTCAGCCGAGAAACCCCCCGCATGTGGGTTCTGAGCTGAGCACAGCCACACACGCTCTGCTCAAAGAGCTCAGAGGAAAGGTACTAGCATTTAAGGAAAGGTGAAAAAACACAATCTAGAAAACACATTATAGAAAGAAAAGCTGTGCACAAAATGGATGGCTACTTTAGTAGATAAAAATGGCTTTTCCTCTGGGCCAGCCATCATAGTTAGATTGAGATGAGGCATCTGTTTTCCCCTTTTTTCCCAATGCCTCTCGATGCACATGTGAAGCCAGCAGCGGGTGCAGCATGGCAGGCTGCGCATACGCTGGGTGGCGGAGCTGTTTGTGTTGCGTTCTGACTTGGTGTCTCCTCCCTGGCTCTTCGCTGGTGCCTTTCACTCACTTGACTCACGAGGGTGATCAGTCTGGGGCTGAGCCTGGCTCATAAGCCGTATTCTTCAACTGCTTATGAACTGGTAAAAGTTAAGCACAGGTAGACAGTGTCTTTATAAAAGAGCACATGGTGAGAGCCGCTGAGGTTGCAAAGCCTTACCTAGAGTGTCTGTGGACTAAGGAGGGATGAAATGTGTGCTGAGAGGGACACAGAAGCTCAGTAAAATGGAAAAATATGGCTTTAAGTGAAGTCACTGAGAAAAGTGAAAAAAAAAAAAGAATTTACATTACTTCATTTAAAAATATTTTGTCTTGAAGTTGAGTGTCCTCTACTTGTTGATGTTTGTATGCAGGTGCAAGAGGAAAAATGAATAGAATGAAATCTAATCCATACCAGTCTCCAACATTATCTTCAATGTGATACTTGACTTCCCTCACATATACAGCAGTTTCATCCTACTGTGTAAATTGCCCTGAAACTGGCAGATACTCTGTTTCAATATTTGATAGCGGAATATATTACATATGGACTTGCAATTCTTTTTTTTTCAGGAAATAATAGCCTTACATAGTGATTTCTTTGACATTTTGAAAGGTACTTTACTGAAAAACATGCTGTTAGAAATCCTTCCATTAGCTTCTGTAGATTTCGTTCAAAATGTTAATGTCATAGGTTAGGGAATTTATTATTTCGAACCCCCTTTTTAAAATTATTATTATTGTAGTATCTTAGTAATAATAATAACAATAATAGTTCATCTTCACCAAACTGACAATGTTAACAGGAGTCACCCAGCAAGAATTCCCCTGGAAAGAGTGTGGTGATAGTCCCCACTCCCAAATTAATTATTTACATTAGAAAAACATGATGTTTGCTTCTCTGGCAGTTAAATATTTAGAAAGGATGAAAGTGTTTCTCTAATTATTCTGAAAGTTATTTGAAAACCTGATGGGTAGTTTTTGTGATAATGCCCTTTGGAGTACCGAGAGGTCACCAGAGTCTCTCCTGGGAAACCACTGACATGAAATGTCATTGTGGAGCTGGCAAAGGCTTTATCGTTCTTGCCAATGCCAAGCTTTGTTTAATTTGCAGCACTTTCTCTCCCCCATGAGCTTTGAGGTGAAATGCCCTCTTGGTCACATAAGCAGTTGGGAAGAGACCTTCTGGAAGAAGTCACCAGCAGCGCCAAGACAGCTGCAATACGGCTGGATCAGTATTCCAGTTCTTCTATATAAAATATGGGAGATTTTCAATTTAAAGTAGCTGCTTTCTAGATTTCATGCTGGCCTTTAGTCTTGGCTCCTGCTGGCCCAGTGCAATGAATGCCCTGACGGCTCTCTTACTGAGACTAATTCCAGTCCTGACCAAGGAGACATGCGTGCGGCACTGTGTTGAGGCAGGGAGTCTTTCCACTTGCTCTCAGAGGCTGGTGTTGTTCAGCTTGGAGAAGAGAAGGCCAAAGGGGTGATATAATGGCTGTCTTCAGCTAGTTAGTGAGCTAGGTGAGAAAGACGATGGAGCCAGAGATGAACAGCAACAGCATCCAAGGCAGGGGACACAAGCAGCAGCAAGGGAAATCCAAATTAGATATAAAGAAAATCATGTTCACAGAGAGGTTAATGTCTCCAAGGAGTCCTGTCCAAGGCCCTGAGCAACCTGACCTAGTTTCTAAGTAGCTGGTGGTACTTTGAGCAGGTGGTGGGATTGGATGACCTCCAGAGATGCCTTCCAGACAAGATTGCTCCATGGTTCTAATTGAAATAGCTGTGAAACCACCATGGCAGAGGCCCCTCTGTCCACTCTGCAGACTTGCTCCTCGCCTTGCAGAGAGACCTCTTTCCTCCTCCCTTCCTGGCTCCAGAAGCTGTTTCCTGAGGCACTCAGCCCCTCTGGGAAGGTGGTGTTCTCCCCTGTCTTTTGGAGAATCCCAAAGCCAGCACAAGGCACACAGACGGCCTCGCTGCCTGCTGCCCAGGCACAGCCTTTACCAGAGCACAGCAGACGACGCACATACAGGGAACAAACAAATCTGTTTGACCATCTGCCATGCTACCAGCTCAAGTCACAGCCAAGCAGGAGTCTTGCACCACTGGGTAATACTGCCTGGTCCCAGCCTCCCCAGCATCGCATAAGATTGTGCTTTTCTCCTCCGAGGCCTCCAAAGTCTGCAGCACTAATTGTGCTCAGACAAGATCCACAGGGCAGATCAGGGCAGATCCACATAGCTGCTTTGATATCTTTAGAACTGTATTAAGGCTTGCAGATGATGTGCTTTCTAAAAGCCTCATCAGGAGGAGGGAATGGAAAATGGCTAGCTTTGAAATAGGTGAACTTGAATGGGTTATTCCAAAGTTAGGAGTAAACTGCTGCCAAATAACCTTGGTCCGGTCATTGGCCTTCGCAGATCTCTGTTAAGGTGGTCAGTGTACAAGATGTGCCTTTAGCTAGACTTCAAGCATTTGAGAAGATCCCATATTGCTGTTTACCTGTATTTGCTTCCTTAGAGTTGTGCAAGAAGCATCACTGCAGGTGGCTCAACATACCCATTTCTTAGGTGGCTGACCTCGAGACAGATAAAGCATCTTCAAAGACGAGTTTGTGTTATGACTGGGGAAAGAACTATCTCTGATTACTGACAATATCCTTTAGTGCAGAAGAACAGACTTTGGAAAATGTTCAATGCATGTTAATTTGTTTTGTACATTTACATTTTAAAGTTATTTGAATAGACTTATGCTCTGCTTTCTTGCTCCATGAATAAACAATATATGTGAGTGGGTCTGAGAACAAATGCTGACAGTTCTCCAAATTTCATTCCTCTCTGTATCTGTTTGCAGTTATTCCCCCTTGGGAACCACAGGGAAGGAGGAAGATTCAGTGAATTTGTTGCTTCTTTATTCTTAGATGATATGGTCTGAACATACTCATGGTGGTATCTGTATTGTGATCATGACTGGTTGTTTGAGCAAAGGAAAGCCATAGGCTTCTGCAGGCTCAAAGTTTCTTTCTACCTCTTGCCTCTTTCTGTGAGACATTGGAGATCCATAGGAGATTTAAACCCTGGAAGCTGCGCAGAGGGTGCCAGGTTTTATGGCCTGCAAATGCTCAGTAGAAACACTCCCTCTATCAAATCCCTCCTTAAAATGCACCTCACTTCTGCCAAGATGCCTTTAGGTCTCTTTCAAAGGCTAAGAATTCAGAGTTTGGCAGCTTGCAGATATAGCTATTCCAGCAAACCGAAAACTAGCTTATTCTTTGGCTTGACTTTAAACCGCATACGTCTTCTTACTGTCTCTTGTGTGTTAAGCTGATTGTTCCAGTGTTTGTCCTGTCTTTTCTTCCCTCAGAATTTCCTTTTTATCTCATCTATCATCTGTCCTGATTATCATGTCCTTAGAAGACACAGAAACAGGTAGTACTGATGATAATGTTAGACTTTCTTGGGTTGGTATTACATTCTGCTGAAGTCTGTGCCCTGCGGAGGACAAGCAGGAGTGGGTGAGAACAGACTGTGCTGCACCAGACTCCTCTGCAGGACACATCAGTTGACAGGTCCAGTAGTTAGGGAATGCCAGGATGAACTGGCCAGACCCACAACTCCCTTCTGAGAAGCCCAGTTTCTGATCATTAAAAACTTTGAATAGAGTTTCCAGTCACACATTAATCTTACAGTCCTGTATCTGATTTAAAAATATGTCATGTAAGACAATAAAGACTTACTAAAGCTAAATATAGCCTAGCCATTGCTTAGCTAAGCTGTACTTTAGCTCAGCTGCTTCCTAATGACAAGGCTTGTTATTCCATCATATGAGGGGATTAGGTTGGTTTGATGTGGTTTGTTTTTGGAAAAAAAAAGCATTTGGGTTTTGACGTCTTGGTTTTTTTTTTCTTGTTATTTATCATCTTTTATTTTCTAGATGCTTACCATGGTTTTTATTCTTATTAATGCTTCCAAGAACTTGAGTTGGACTGAGTGGCCTTTAATTCCTTAATTCTTCTTTTTTCTCTCTCTCTCTCTCTTTTTTTTTTTTTTTACAAAGACACATTTTATCTTTTCTGATTCATTTTTTCTTTAAAAAAATAAAATAGTGACTTGTTTTCTGCTTCGCCTCATCTAGTTGGGACTTGTTTTCTGCTTCGCCTCATCTAGCTTGGAGGGAACTGAGGAGCTCAGTTTGGCGGCAAGTAGCACAGAAAAGCTGTGAAAGCTGATGTGTATGAGGATCCCCCTTCCCCTTCTCTAACTACTGTTCAACTACAAATTACATACAAGGATAAAGGTGAAGTTATGAGTGATTATGTAGAATGCATTATAGTCAATGCTGGCATTGTTAACTTCTCTGTTTTATAGTTAAAGGCTTTTAATTAGTAATAAAACAAACATTAGGGAAATACACCTTATAGATATCTTCTCTTGATGTGAAAAAGCTTTATAGCCCCTCTGGAATCAGTACATCAAAGACAAACAATATGTATTGCCAAATATGTACTTTGCCAAGGGATTTTTTGCTTTTCACAGAAGGAGAACATATTAAGAGGCAGAGGGAGGAAAAGGATAACCAGTGCATTGAAGGGGGAGCTGATTTTGATCCTGCATGTGTGTAGGGATTGCCAATAGTGACAGGTCTCTTGCCAGGCACAGCCTTGGGAATATTTTGCAATGAAATAATGAGCAGTAATTATTACCTGTTGATTATGAGATGAATGGGCTTATGAAGAAATCTCTGTAGATCTGAACAGTTCATAGGAGACACATGAGACATAAGAGCAGACAAATCATGAGTGGCTTTCACGAAGCACACAGGACAGATCTTGCAGTGCCTATGTAGCAAACATACTCCCAGCGCTATTGCAGAATTCATGGTGAACTGCAGAAGCTGTTGTAGTCACTTTATTTTTGTTTTTTTTTTTAGGCAGAACTCCCCCAGTAGAGGGTCTTGGGAATTCAAGATGCAATTCATCTCCCGGGCTTTCAGCAGAGTCACGCTGAGAGTTACAGATGGAGAGATTGATCCTATAATGTCACACAAACTGTTGTTTGGAAGGGAGCAACAAACTTTTCCAATATTCTCTAAACCAAGTGAGGGCTGCTTACATGAAGTCAGTGTTTATATTAACCTCTAGACACCCAGAGTTGAAGAAACTTTTTTCTTCAGGGAGGAGTGAAAGAACGAAAACTTTTAAGATCTGCTTTCTTTATGCTAAACTCTTTTGCTGGGATTCAGTGGGAAATCCGTCTGGACTGAAATCCTGATATTTGAACAATTTAAAACTGGAACCTTGGAAAATATCCATCACTGGGTATCACAGCCTATAGCTGTTTTCAGTGCAAACAGAGCCCGAGTGAAATATGGTAATCCTAAAGTAACAGAACAAATCAAGGCATGGCTAAACTCTAAATCAAAATTTCAGTGAAAGTCTCTGAGATAATAAGGATCTCCTAAGAAGCAGTCTTTAGGCTGATGGGCCAACCACAAGGACTGGCTCGCCACCTGTGTGCAGGCATGATTTCCCTTAAGCTGCAAAATTTTTTGCATCTTCCCACAATCCTATCTGTCCTTCAGAGGCAGGTGGAGGGGACACTAATTCTCCACTATCCCATGCTGAGTCACTAAGCAGAAGAATTTCCTTCCCTAGATCAGTAGTAGCTAACAGCAGCAATGTGGGCAAAATGATGGGAAAACTTATGTCGAGACAGAGGCGCTGGGTCCTTGGAGCAGGAGAGCAATCTCAGCAGCTGCCTGTCCAACGTATGTTGTGTTACTCCTTCAGAGGTCCAAGCAGACTGGCAAGCCTTTCGCTTTGGTGTAGATGTCCACTCTTGTCTGTAATTGAAAATAAATAAATAAGGTTTATTGTCTGGCACTGTCTAACCTTGACCTCATACAAGTGACCCATAAGATGGGCATAACTTTATGGGTATAAACTAAAACATGGCAAGTTCCTTTTCTATATGAGAAAGACCTTCTTTCCTGTGAGGGTGACAGAGCCCTGGAACAGGGTGCCCAGAGAGGCTGTGCAGGCTCCTTCTCTGGAGATCTTCCAAACCCCCCTGGCTGCCACCCTGTGCCCCGTGCCCTGGGTGTCTCTGCTGGAGGAGGGGGGTTGGACTAGATGATCCCTAGAGGTCCCTTCCAACCACAGCCATTCTGTGATTCTCTGATTCTGTGAGATGATGCTGTTGGTTGCCAGGTGGGTATTGCCTTGGTCAACCAGCTTGGTGTTAGCAGTGGGAGCCAGGCTGGTGCTGGTACCAGCCCAGGCAGCAAGCAAAATTCGCCATTATCTCCATGGAGCATATGAAGGTCCTTAGCTAGGAATGATGCCTTATTAACATTTTATTATTTTATTTTATTTTATTTTATTTTATTTTATTTTATTTTATTTTATTTTATTTTATTTTATTTTATTTTATTTTATTTTATTTTTNTTTTATTTTATTTTATTTTATTTTATTTTTCCTATGAAAATAAGAAAGAGTTGCTTCTAAGCCCAAATCAGGACAGATGAAAAGTCTCGAACATGGGCCCGCCCTTCCCCAAACACCTCAGGCAAGTAGGCATACCCAGGCATTGCGTTCCTTCTTGTAGTACAGTTTCACTTCCCAGTAATCCCCCCAAATCTGCAATACTTTGGGAATTCTTTGATCCCATTCATTTTCCTGAGCATGTTAATGCAGGCTCATGCAAAGTGGTCAATCTTGGGATTACAAACTCTTGCCACAGTTCAAGTAAAGAAAACCAACAATAAAGATTAAAGCATTAAAGCATATGTTCAAAGTATTATACAGTATTTCGCATGCATATGCACATATAGTACACAAAGTCTTTATTCATGAACAGTAAAAGATACCATTTCTATTGTTAAGAAGATTGATGACAGTATTTGGCACTTGTGTGGATAATTATGGCAACTGAGTGAACATTTTGGCAGAGATTTTGTTTCAGATTCTCACGTTTACTTCATGCTCAAACCAATATCAACTTACACACACTACATAATCACCCATCTGCTCTCGAGATTTGTACGATATAAGTTCTTTGCATCCTACCCTCAATTTCAAGTTTAAATTGCACTGTGTATTCTGTGTCAAATTCACTGAAAATGGAGAATTGTATGTCAGAAAGAATGGGGAAAAAAATAGTAAAGTTCAGTCTAAAAGAAGTGTGAATAGCCTCAATGAAAATTAATGAGAAAAAGATTTAATATAAACACTTAGTGAAAAAAGTAACCAAGAACAATGCTTGAATTTCTCCATTGATCACAATACTTCCCTTACTACATAAGTAATCGATAAAAAATGGAAATCTCTGGGAAAGAGGAGAACTGGTTGCAGCACCCAGAAAGAGTGCATATAGGTTTAAAACTGTCTTTTTTTTTTAAATAAATTAATCTCATCCTTTTTATTTAATAAGCACAGCATTATATGAAACTATTTAATGACAAGGCAGCAAAACCTCTCTTTTTGCTTGGGAGCCCGGTCTCTCCATTAGGCATATTTCAGAGGAATTTCCCTTTTGACTAGTCCTGGCGTGGTGGCAGGGAGCAGGCGTATGAGGAGCCCCTTCACGCATTGCCCAGGCTCAGTTCACCCAGAAGGAGCCCGGTTCCTGCACTCCCAAGTGCGCAGCGAGGAGCACCAAAGGTTTTGCTGCCCTGTCGTTATGTTTTCTACAACTGAGGAAAATATTGTTGACAAGAAGCATTACTATGTCTGTGGGATCAAGACCTTTGACTTAGTGATTTTCTTACATACTTTTCAGAGCTGTTGATCTGCTTCTTAGGCTTGTTGAAGTGTTAGAGGTCACCAGAGAAAATTCACAAATATTTTTGACAACAACTGAACACATTTGTAGCAACTACAGCCACTTTTCTATGAACACAATGTTTTCCATATTTAATTTTATCTGTGCATTGTCTGAATGATTTAGCATATTATTGAGATGGCATGAGCTTTTCCCTATCTCCTTCTCCTCAGCTCTATGTCAGGTCAAAGGCAAAATATTTCTTGGTTCGGCTTAGGGTGGTAGACCTCTTATTCAATGCCAACAGTGCAAAAGTGGTGGAAATATTGATGGGAATAAAAATGTTCCAGAAAAATGCTATTTGCCAAATTCACAGTCTGTTTTACCAGGCTAGTCCATGTGTTGTGTTCTTAAACCTCACTACAGCTACTCATCTTGAAAGTTGGTATCTGCGAACTATCACATGAAGTGAAAGAATAGTACAGATATAACTGAGTCTTAATATCAGCTGTTTTTTGAAAAAACATAATCTCCTCTAAAAAGTAACACAAATCATTTTCTGTGTTAAGCAAAATACTTTTATTACTCACATTAAATTTGATTTTAAGTGTACTTCAAGTCCATTGCAACCCATTACCTTTAAAGAGGCTTTGGTCTCAGTAGAACTTTTCCTCAAGTGGGACTTGAGCTAAAATTTTGTAGGACTATTTTCAAGACCCTTGCAAGGGTAGGGAGTTCTGGCTATATTGAGGGAAGAGGAAGTCAGATGAGTATCGTAACTGTTTTCAGTGTTATCGATATGTGCATGTGTGTGTGTGTGTGTGTGTGGAAGGTTAGCATGACGCAACCCTCTCTTCCTTCCACCCTCTTCATATGAACAAGCTGTGCCACTCCATGACTCTAGAAGCATTCGAGGAGCAGACTGCCCTTCCACGCATGCACTTGTCCTCAAGCCAGGGGGGCCCAGGAGAGCAAGATGTGCTAGCAATGCGACCAACCTAGCTTCTCCTTATTTGCTCCGGTTCCATTGCAGGATGGAACAAATACTCCATCTGTAGAGAGACTTTTTGTGTTGGCTGGGTGCCTATGAGTGCCTGAGGCAAAATCATTAAGTTTCTTAAAAATTCTTAAGTTTCTATTGAGCTCCAAATTTGCCATCTGTACAATGCTCTGCCCAATTATCAGCTGCCTATGCAACCCATAGTTTTGTCTTTCTTTATGGATGCAAGCTGCAAAATAAACCAAACAAAATCAGTCCAAAAAAACCCGCTGTGAAATCAGTCTCACTTCCAGTCATATATATTTGTTTCTTTGAGATAAGCAATATTCAGCACTTCTTCAAGGTAAAAAACAGATAGACTCTCAAAAAAAACAAAAGTGAAATGGTAACATAGAATGTCTGCACAAGGGGACCTGAGACCCATTTGTTAGTACCTCATTAACTTCTGTATTTCCTAATACCTAAGCAGTCTGTTATGCAACTTCAGCATTGATTGAGCTCTGTTTTAGCTTCCATTGATTGTAGTTTTTGCTACTGTTTACAAGACAGTGTTCATAGGTGTATAGCAAACAAACCCGGTTGGTCTTGACCATTTACATTAGTAAAAAATAAAATCAGTATAATCTGTCTGAAGAGGGTCCAGTGTGCACTGATATTACAGGTAAGAGTTTTTCAGGTCTGCAGGTGAAGAAGAACAGCTTAAAAGCAGGAAAAGCCTTCACAGAAAAAGCACCTTATTCTCATGCCTACCTTCATTTTAACCTTTTTTCTTATATGGAAAAGATTTGCTTTGTTTTGCCCCATGGCTTTTGACTTGTTACCTTTCTTTAAAATATATCAGAATCTCCCTGTACTCATTCTAAAATGAGTAAAGGTACCCAGTTTGGGTGATACTGGCCATGGAGGTGACTGGAGGTTGCAAGTTACGGAGGAACATTCATTTGGTCTTTGCAACCAGTAGTATTTTGAGCCCTTGAAGACTGCATTTAAGAGGTGGTGCTTAGTAGCTGTTTATAAATCTTCTAATTTGTAGGATGAATTTATTTCTGCCCTAAATAACTATTCCAGATCCAACTAATTCGAAGTCCCCTGGCTTGAAGCAGGTCAGAGCAGCAGTGCTCTTTGGCTCCATTTTTTTTGTATTCCTTTTACAGTTGAATAGTGCTTTAAACCCAGATTATATCATAAACATTAACCAGACCAGACATGAGTAATCACTTCTGAAGAAAAGCAAATAATGAAGATGTTGTTTGCTAGCTTTTTTTTTTTTTTTCCCCCCCACACATTCTCAGGGATCTTCCATTTAGAGAGAGATCAGCTGCATAATAAAAAGAGGGGTTTCTGATTAAGTGGAATTGTTTTGCCAGAATTTCTGTTGATCAAAACATGTTGTTTTGGGTTACCCAAAGCAATTCCTGAAATCTGTGCTGAATGTACCTAACAATTTCTCCCACAAATAATTTTGAATGAAAACAATAAAACATACAGTTTTGACATTTTGACAATTTTGAACTAAAAAAATGTAAATAAATTTCACTGATTTTGTCTCTTATTACACTTCTCTGACCCTCAGTAATGTACAGCTTTTCAGCTGGGTTCAGATAGAATGTGCAGATAGATTGTAGAACCTTTTTGGTTTTTTTTTTCTGAGAAAATGAAAAGTGATTCTCTGACGTGTTTTAACTCAGAGAGTGAATTTCAAACTGGTTGTTAGCACTGCTCTCATGTGGTGTTTGTTTTGTTTTGTGGATGAGCCCATGGGGAATTAGGACAATCTGGGACATGCATCAGTCTGCTTCCAAGGGGAAAGGCTGTCAGCTGAAGCTCCCTTGCCTTTGCTGCTTGTGTTGATCAAATCTCAAGGATGACAGTAATGATGCATGGGGAAAAAAAAAAACGGAGATCAATTACCATGAAATAATATAATTACTCTCAAAAAATCTGTTCGATTTTTTTTCTGCCTCTTTCAGGTGGCTTTGAGGAGACCAATACTTATGACTGTAACAGAGGTGACCAATATTTACGACTGTAACAGAGCAGGTGTTCCTAGGCCTAAGGTAGAGCTCAATCATCTTCTATTCAGTTGGAGAAGGTCTTGGATATTTTGGACTCAGAAAGCATAAGCAGAAGAGGATGATCTAGCAAGGCAAAATGTGCAGTTATTTGCTCAATTAATTCAAGCTACATTTGCAAAACCTCTGTGAAGCACACAGGAAGGTAGGAGCCACATTCCTATCTCCTGCCACCTTGCTATCCATAGGAAGAAGATTCTGAATGGGATCAAGGTGGGAAGTTTCCAGGAAACAAGAAGTGAAAGAAAACAAATAAGAGACCATAGATAGCCCATGGGATGATGAACCTCGGCATCTAAAACACACAGTATTTAACTTCTCTTTCGATGATACATTATGTTCTTAGAACTGAATCATGAGGCTTTGTTTAAGATCCCTACTCCTTTTAATCCAGAGAAAGCAAGAGCATTGGAGTCATTCTCACTCCATATCTGCAACACTGAAAAAAATTCATCTGATCTGGGGCTGTCTGACAGGTTACTGTGTTAGCCTTGGCTACATGTCTGAGCTGATCCACGAGGGCAGAGCCCAAGCAGATGGACAATGGGAATTGCTCAGGCACTGGGAGTGCAGGGTTGGGATGGTGAAAGCAGAGTGGGCTGAAGCAGACCAGGACTCGCTTGCTGCTATTCACAGGAGGGCCGCTCTGCTCACAGCACTGTGCCCAGTTGAGATCAGCTTTGAATCTAAGACTGAGGGCATAGCATGAGCTAACCAAGGTGTGAGCAGAGCTCTGCTGCGTGGGTAACGCCGTGCCTCTCAGCACCAGGGGTGCTGTGCTCCACAAAGCAGGATCACTGACTTTCACAGTGATCCCTCAGGGGCTAAAGGAGCCTCCAGCTTTGTAAGGCTGCATTTCCCTTCCCTATCACTTCCACTTCTTTTCTACAGAGGGAGGAGGCAAATATCAAAGAATGTAAGTTATTGTGAAGATATTTCACATAGATCTAAAGGAATGTCTAGCTTTGCCCCTGGAAATGCCCAGCTGGTCATGTTCCTGCAGTCTATGAGCTTTAAGTAGGGAGGACAGTGTAGTGTTGCTTGTGTTAATACTCTCATTCCTTTAAGAGTAGGAAGATCAGTGCTCACAGAGTAAGCAGGATTAGTGAGAGGAGGACAGAGCAGGGAAATGGTCTTCTTAGTCATCCAAGAGTTAATCTAACAAAAAGTCATGCACTGTACTTCCCTAAATAAGCATTATGGAATCCCTTCAAGCTAGACTTTATACAGATCCTTCTGGGCTCGTTAATAACATGGGCCACTGGTAATGTAATAGGCTTTGTAAAAATTACGAATGTGTGAACTGTCATCTAGAGATTTCTGGCACAACTCAGTCACCTATGATGGTTCAGTAATAATGGGTTGATATTGGCGCAATCAGTTATTAGAGTGGTGTGAGAAATGCATGATCTGAGAACCTGGGTGCACACAGGCCACACATTTGTAGATGGAGCTGTGCTAAGATGATGATGTGAGAGCTTTCAGATGGGCAGATTTATGCTCAGCTGAGTGCTCTTCCTGCAATTAGCAGGCTGATTGCCTGACTCACCCAGCTTGATTTATAAATGCTGGGTATAGACATTTAAATGCTTATGGATGAGCATTCAGACTCTCCTGCTGATGAAGGAGAAGTTGAGAGTGCCCCTTAGGCACAAGCACGAAAAGGCGCCTGATTTCTAAATTGCGTGTACTGTGTTTATCATCTTCCCTGTCACAGCTGATACTACTTGTTAGAGATGCTCTGTGATTAAAGCACTAAGGAACTTAATCAGCTGCTTTTTCAGAAGTTGGCTACTATAAATTCTGCTCCTTGGCTTCTTATGCTGTTTTTGGACTATTGTGACAGTTTTGCAAAGTAGGTTAGTGAGTGCAAGTGTGGTGGTGGCACAAACAACAGCAAAACATGGTAGAGATGGCCTCTTGTGTGGGTTGTGAGTCTGAGTGCAAGAGGAAAGGAGTTAATGGGGGCAAGAAATCATTTCTTTCTTCCTGTTTGGAAGCCATAGTATGCCTAAGGCAGATGCTTTGGTGTAAGGTGTAACTGAAAAGGGCGCTAGTGAGCATCCATGTGATTACAGGGTATTTACCTGTCTCGGTCTTGGCTTTCCAGCTATAGGAATGATTGGGGTCCTTGTGAGGGTAAAGAAAGGTTGTGAGGTACTACATACTGCAGTAAATGCCAATATATGTAATTAGATATATCTGTGTCTTTTTTTTTTTTTTTTTTTTTTTTTTTTTTTTTTTTTTTTTTTTTTTTTTTTTTTTTTTTTTTTTTTTTTGTGTGTGTGTTGCTCAATTTATATTAGCTGTAACTGGTGTTGCATATTCTGCCTTTTTCTCTTCATCTCTTTCTTGGGTCATGCTTATTTCTGCAGCAGTGTCTCAAATGAGCTAATGAGTGCAGAGTATGCCTTAATTGACAGGGATAAGGTAATTAATGATTCCCTGTAGGAAAGGTAGAGTATTATTGGAGAATATGTTGTTATTCTCTTGTTGTTCAATCTTGATATCATCAGATTAGACCAAGCACTTTTCCAAGGATGGTCCTCCCTCATAGTTTCCTACAATAGCAAATTTTGGATGGCAATTTTGTTGTTTTTTAAAAAAGTATCTAGCTATATGGGCTATAATTTGCTTCTATTTATGCATGCTGCAATGCTATAAATCCATCTCATGGTCTTAAATAATAATTGATTGCACTTATCAGTGTACTATAGTGCAAGTCAAGTGATATTTGCTAATATTTATAGTAAACATTACAGTAAATAAAGATGATGAGGGATCTTGATAGGGGACTGCAAATACTAGGAATGGGAAAACTTCCATTTCTGCCTGTGTCATTTGTCTCCCTACAAAGCTAGAAAGGAAGCACTTCTCCCTGTGCTGAGGAGAGTGAGTAATTGTCCCCTCAATCTTGTACCAAAAGTAAAAGGGCTTGGCTACCTTTTTATGGCCTAGGTGCAATGTTTCTGCCGGTAAGTGTATGTGAACATAGTGACTGATCAAGTTTTGTATCCTGAGGAAACTTTTTCTGTGTTTATACAGGGGTTTGTTGCAAAGAGCCTTCTCTGCCTGCCTTTTCTTTTTCTTTTTTTTCTTTTTTTTTTTTTTTTTTCCCTCCTTCCCCTTCTGTGGAAAGCACAGAGGAGTGCTGTGGTGTCTGTGGGGCTTTGCCGCCCAGGCAGGCATTAGCTCAGTGTTCATGGGACTTGCTGTAACTTTTACTGAGTTTGCCTCTCACTTGGCTTTTATCATTTTGAGTTTTACTGATACTTTTGCCATGACGGGGAGGGGGGAGGAAGTGATACTGGGTCATCTTATAATGAAATATGTTGATCATGAGGCTTTTGAAAAACTAGAAACGAATTGAAAGAAGAGAAGTTATTGGGAAATATAAGGTAAATATCTGTTTAGTTCATTAATTAAGTTTTTCTTGACCAGAGAAATCTTATATTTGCAAGGAAATATCTACTTTGTAATCAGCTGGCTGGAGCCATCAGCCAATGCCCATAACAGTTCATGCACTGAAACTTGTATTAGCTAATAATATTCCTGGTAAAAGGTAAGTAGTATGAATGAATGGAAACTGATTTTCTTTAAATCTGCAATTTTAAGAAAAACAAAGTTTCTAAGTTTTTTTTTTTTTTTTGTTCTCCTGTTGTTAAGCTTAGGTTGCGTGCCCATTTCAGATCTGTTCCAGATCAGACTGTATCATTTTAGAAATGTACAGAAATGAATAACCTTCCTATTGCTTTAAAATGTAAGCATTCTTCTGAATCCTTACAAAAAATGGTTCAATGGCTGTGCCCCAGAGAGAGAGAGCTGCCTTGCATTTAATTTATATCTAATCTACTTTCCTTCTGTAACAGCACAGGGAATGTAAGAGGTAAGGGCCTAGATTGGAGAATGATAGGCTTTCAAAGGCTTTAAGGTTTTTATAAACTTAAAATATATATTTTTAAGTTTAGAATTGATGTTATTCTGCCAATTCAAATTTAAGAAAGGACTTTCCCTTGTCTCAACCCCTGCCTGTGACCCTTGTGCATTATCAAACCTCTTTGTGCTATACTGCTTGAGAGATAGGAAATCAAATTGTTCAAAGATGATCTTGTGAGGGAGAACTTATTCTGGTGTTTCTTTGTCCCTTTCCCACACATGCGCACATATGGATCCTTTTTTCTGAATAATCCAAACATGTAGTTTTAGGTCTTAAGGCAAATTTCCATGGCTGCAGCATATTCTCCCCAGAACAACATAGGTGGTACTTAATTTGGGGCACTTTGCTCCTGAATGACGGTTGAGCAGAGGTGCACAAAGGCATGTGCAAATGCAGTGAGTGTTTCGGGTACTTGTAGAGCTGTGGAAAGAATGTCTGTATTCCTAAACTAGGCAGATGTTGTGGATTTATGTGAGGATTTTTTGTATGCTATTTAAAATGCTAAAATCAATGCAACCTGCAGTACAGACAGTTGATATGTATCTATTAGCTCCCCCTGACTTCAAAGTAGCATGTAGGAAGGCAAAATGCCTGATGCTTCAGTTATCTAAATGTGATCCATTTGTCTACAGAAACACAGATTTGCGAATGTAGATTATTAAGTTTCATGGAAAGCTTTAACAGAGTTAGCAAAGAGCTTTTATTCAGTCCTAGTTTTACAGCCCTAGAAACTTGATTGTATCTCTGCTGTAAGTCCCCTTTCGTCACCCCGAAGATTGCCTCTACTGCCTTTTAAATAAATGTGGCTGGCAAGAAAATACACCTGACTGTGTGTATCATAGATATCTGCTAGACCAGCAGTTTTCCCAAGCATTTATAAGAAATCACTGGTCTGCTTCTCAGACACCAAAGAACTCCACATTGTTACTAGAAATAACTTCTCAGTTGCCAAAAAACTTTAAGTCCTACAAAGACTTTTGTAGTGGTTCCATTTGACCCTTCCTTTGTGCTCAGCTGAGCTTTGCTTTCAGGTTTCCTAACTGGGGCATCCACAAAAGTTACCACGGACCTACCATCCTTTAACCTGTCAGGCTAAGGCAAGACCTTAATGTGTCTGACTCAAGCAGGTATATTTAGTACTTGTTAAGAATTTTAAGATTATAAAATCAGTGAGGAGGCTTAAAAGTACATCAGAAATGGTTTTGCGCTGTCTGCTGCTTTTGTGACTGTTTTGCAAACCCTACAGATAAATTTAAGTTGCTAGTATTTAAGTATTTTGGGAGAAACTGACACAGCTTTCAGATCAGGTGTCCAGCTAGTAGGAGATTTCAAAAGAAAAGAAGATTTCAAGTTCTGCTATGTTTCCCTAAGAAAAGAAGAAAGTGGGAATTGTTCATTATAGGAACAGACAAGGCGGGGGGTGGGGTGGGGTGGGAATCAATCACTTCTACATTATCCAAGGCCTGAAAACTCTTTTATCCAAAAAGTAATTTTAAAAAATGCCTTCCACCCTATCCTTGCTCCTCATTTTCCTTCCTTTCCAGAGCTGCTTCATCCTTATCCACCAGGCAAAAATCTCTCATTTGGTCTGCACTTGCCCCATGATCCCAGTCTTGCTCCTGATCCCTCAGTGTCTTGCCTTTTCCTGGCTATTCATTCTCCTTTGCCACTTTTCCCTTGAAACAGCATATTGTAATTTGTCACAGTTAAAGAACCTTGCTCTGGATTCAAATTGTTCCTCAGCAGCTTCACCATCTTTTCCAGAGGTTATTAACATTTTTTTCCCCATTATTGAAGTCATTATAGACTTTCCCCATTATAGAGTCATTGTAGAAGGATTGTTCTTTTTCGAAATCCCCTCCAAGATGTGTGCCGGCAGCATCCAGGTACGATGGAGGCTGGACATGCCTGACTGGCATGGAGAGCTGGCAGCTGCTGCACGGATATCTGTGGTGCTAATGGTTGAAGCTGTGCGGCGGGGTGCCAGGCTGGCCTCTCACTGTCCCTGGAGGCAGCATTGTTGGATTTGTGCAGCTTTGCACTAAGATGCTCTGAGAGCTGAGCTAGTACTCTAAGTTCATAGGATCACAGAATGCTTAGGGTTGGAAGGGACCTCTAGAGATCATCTAGTCCAACCCCCCTGCACACACAGGGTCACCTAGAGCAGGTGGCTCAGGACTGCGGCCAAGCGGATTTGGAAGATCTCCAGAGAAGGAGACTCCACAGCCTCTCTGGGCAGCCTGTGCCAGGGCTCTGTCACCCCCACTGTCAAGAAATTCTTCCTTAAGTTCCTGTGGAACTTAAGGTTGCCTTGTCCAAGTTCACACTGTGGTTATTCTGCACCTATAGGCAGAGCTGGGGGCAGAGTAAGGTATAATATCATCCATCAGGCCACAGCTGCCTACAAACATGGGTGTCCCTTGCAGCAAGCCAGTGCTTGCAGGGGAAACAGCTATGTGCAGAGGAAGAATGCTTTGATTGTGGTACAGTGCCACCTGGCTGTGCCGCCTGGCCTATGGGACATGAGCACGAGCCTATTCACCAGGACGTGAGCCATTGGTTAGGGCAATTGGTTAGGTTAATCCAGCATCAGTGGAGACGGTGGGCTCAGTCCTGGCTTTATAAGACCATCAGAAGCTGGGCAGGATATTTATAGGAGCCCCCAAAGCAATTGATTCCCCACTGTTTGCCCTGAGCAGGATCCCAGTAATGTGATTCTCCCCAAGAGATGTGTCTTCCAGCAAAAAATGAGAATGCACTGACCTCCTAACCTCATGGCAATTGTTTAACGCACCTGCCCCTCTGGTCCCACACAGAAAATGGATTCCCTAACTTGTAAGGCAATGCCCAGTAAACAAGGATATGCTCTAATGCCATGGAAAAGGGGGATTTGAAATATCTAAAACAGAAAAAGACATCAAAGGAACCAGCCATTGTGCTACGTTTCTAGGATACGTATTTTTACTTTGGCCAGAAGCAGAATTAAGTACATTTTGCAGCCTTTTCACTTCTATTTATGGTAATTATTTCAATAGGTGTATTTCAAAGAAATCAAGTGAGTTCCCAGTAACTTTGTTTGACGTGAAGAATGTTATTTTTCAAATATGCCCATTTGCAGCCCACATCACTCCCCATTGTTGGTTATAACCCTTCATTTCACAGATGACAGGTCAGAGTGTTTGCAGGAATAAAGCACAGTCACTGCTCAGATGATCTCAAACCCAATCTACAGCTCACCCAGGGACTGCCAGGTCGCACTCCCCATGATTCCAGTGAGACCAGTGCTGTTACTGAGGGTATCAATAATGCCCATTTTCTTGATGGGATTTGACACCAAAAACTGTGGAGAAAGAGGTGGTTTATAAAGGTGCAGAAAGACATCTGTCAAAAGCTAGCTGCAAATGGATATGAGCTATTGTAAGGTTAAAAGGTGGCAGACTTAATCTGTACTATGTTTGCAGATCTCAGGAATGCTCCATATTCCTGTACAATGCGAGAGCATTTCTGTTGACAAGAAAGCAATTAAGGGTCAAAACTCATATATCTGCTGTTGTCTAGCTATCTACAGGTACTGTGCTGGTGGAGAAAGAAGACAAGAGCGAATATGGGGAGCAGAAGATTGTTAATGTGTTTGGATTTGTGTAGCTGCTATAACTAGCACAACTGTTTATAAGACAACTCTCAACATCACCTTTCCCAAGGTGGAACTCTGGAAATCTGGCTAAGGAAACTTCAAAATTACCCAGAATTTTCATTGACCTGGCTGTCTAGAACAGGTGAAAAGCAACTATTTCTCACAAGAGAGAAACTGAGGCACCAAAGCTTCCAGCATGTTCCTGTTGGGCACTGTACTGCTCGTGCCCTTTAATCGGGGACCTGCCTAAGGTGAGCTCTTATCACAGAGTGGAAACTTAGAATAATCTGTGCTGTGTATCGTAATGCAACAGCGTTACTACCTTCTACAACAGCATTACCCTCAGCTGATATCCTGTTTGGTAAAGTGAAGGGACTCCTCCTCACTCCTAGCTCTTCACCAATATCTATCTTCATTATATTTCTCTGTAGGAATGGGTTCATCCTATTCTGCTTTGGCAGGCTGGTATGTAGATCCCAGTACTAATTTTGGGGAGCAAGTACTGAAGGCTTGCTAGTTATTTTACTATTGACCAGCTCCATGAGAAAGTTAAAACAGACCTGGGAATGAAGGGGGGGGGGGGGGGGGGGGGGGGGGGGGAATTGTAATCCCTCAAAATGAGACCCATTCTTGTCATCCTTTGTGACCCAGAGTCTCTTTTTCACCTTCTCCCAGCTGCTTCTTTTTCTGATCTTTCTACAAGTTTAACATTAGCATTTAACTTTTAATTTTGTTCTGCGAGTGATGGACTGCTGTTTTTGGTGCAGCAGACAGAATGTAATGTTCTGCCCACATGTGACTTTTGTTTACAGAAAGTGAAAACGACCTATTTGCAAGTGTGCGTGGTTTGTTCTGTCCCGCCCCACCTCCAGCTCCCTCCCCCTGCGTTTCTTTCTCCGGTGGGTGGAAGGGGAGAAAGACAGTTCAGCTGTTCGCTTGCCTGCAGGCCAGCTCCTGCCACCACCTCGTGTTCAGCCTGATGGCTGTTTTGTAAGCTAAAAGAAAAATCTTTTTAGTTCTAGCAGAATGAAACAAGAAGTGTTGTCCTGCTCCTCCACCTCCGCCGAGCTGGAGGTGACGCCCGGCCCTTGCGAAGAGCGTTGCAAAGGCAGCCAGGAGGCTCAAAGCAGAGAGGAAAATTTCGTTATCGGCCCTTGCCTCTGATCGTGACCAGCTAGTAAAAGCTGATGTGAAGTTAATGCTATTGGGGGCTAAGCGTAGGTGATGCTTTCACCAGGGACGCTGCTTTTTTACTTAATCCTTCTGCAAGGAAGGTACATTTTTCTGCATTATGTTTGTGGCAACAGACAGATACCACCACTAACGATGGAGTTGCTGTAAGCTTTCCTTTGAAAGGCTCCTTTAAATTAAATCAGTAATGGTCATGAATATAAGAAATGTATCAAAATTTCTCGGTCTTCCTTGTGACACTCCTTTTTTCTATTCTAGCTGTGTTTTCTCCTGCTTATGCCACTTGATAGATTGAGGGTCTCAACTCCCTTCAACCTGTAGGTCCTAATATTAGTAACACATTCTTTGTTCAGTTAACCGAAGCAATATAAATGAAAGGACAGAGAGTGTTTCTCGCTTACATACCAGGAATCTGGGCTGAGCATGAGACAGATGTTGGTGATGGTGTTGGGGAATTATACTAGTACAGGTCTGTGGGCTTGGTTCCCTGGCCAGTAGTCTTTGTCTGCTCAGACTTCTCTCCATTCGTTTTGATTTTCCACCTATGCGAAAATATATCCAGGAGTGCAGCCCCTGCTCCCAGCTGTGGCTCACTCCATGAGATAATTGTCCCAGCTGTGAGAGGATTCCTCTGGTTTAGATGAGTATTGCAGTCTGTGCGTTTTATGTTTTTATGGGCATGATGGAGAAAGAGAAGCTTGAATTTTATTTATTTTGCAGTGTGCTAAAGGATGGGGCCACATAGTATCAAAATTGGAACAATGTGTGCCAGAGTTTAGGCTAAATGACTTCCTTGAAAGGTAAGGTGCAGAAAAGAATTGAGTACCAGTATGCATAAGTAAAATTTTTTTTTTTTTCATTTAATGTGAAGAAGGTAAAGGGACTCCATACAGTACAGTAGCTCTCAGCCACCTCACTTTGTTTTGAATTTATCAAGGACTTTCCCTTCAAACATACTTTTTTGATGTGTGTGTTTTTTTGTTTTGTTTTTTAGGGTGGGATGAAGGGATTATAAATGTTATAGAATGAGTGACAGGTGAGAGAAAAAAAAATAAAAAACCAGAGACTGCATATTGCCTGTATGTCCTAAGAGATTCAGTAACAGATGAGACTATGCTCCAGAAGTGTTGATTTGGAAATTTGAATTTATATTAAAACTCTGTCTCTCTCTGAGTTTCTTAAAGGTTGTGGAGTTTATAACTTTTATTCTTATCTCAGAAGCAGTAGGAATGATGATTTTATTTCCATAAGCAAACTAACATATGTTGCAGAATCCTGTTAAACATTGATTCCAAAAACTGTAAGCTCCAAATAGGTTTTAATTTCTCACATGTAGAAA